>OY759262.1:57830706-58043206 GCA_963662155.1 Lamellibrachia columna
GAAAATGGCTTTGTAATAATGTCCAAACATTGCCTAGATAGTGCTTCAACAGATTCTGCCAGGAAAAAGACAATACATTTTTACCAATTGCAGTTGTTCATAATTAGTTTAATTACTATGCTGCATTGAACCATCAACATGATCATCCCCTGATATTTGGATACCAGCAACTGCCAAGAGAGATGCTGAACTGCAATTATTGTAATTACTAAACTCGATTGTAATTACAAGGTGTGTTATAATTACTATGCTGTGTTGTAGCCACATTAATAAAACAGTTGTGTCTATGTTGTGTGTTATTCATGATGAGGTTTACTGTTGTCATTACCAACCTGTCATATTCTGTGTTGAAATCTGACAAATGCTATCATCAAAGTATACACCAGTCTGTCTGTGAATGACTCCGTACTCTGGGCATATTGTACGGTTTCTGTCCATCCAATTATCTCTGGTGCAGAATTGTGAAGTGAACCATCTTGTTCTCATCTACTTTTTGTTCCCAGAGTTGAAACAAACACCTGAACTAGGGCTGTGTTTGGTTGCTGCACCAACCCTTTGGAATTCATTCACTGTTAGAGTTAGGTCAGTAATACACAATTTCACTGTCGGCGGAAGACATCTTTTTAACTGCACGTTCCCACCTTTGCTTATTTAGCCATGTGTTGATAACTTAAATTTAACGTAATTTAATTTAATAAAACTTTAAGATTGCCTAACCCTTTAGTTTTGATGGGCCTATGAGTGTAGGTTTCCAAAGATTAGACGTGATAGAAGTTTTTGTTTTATTATTTTTATAATTTATTATTATTACAATTTATTATTATTATAATTTATTATTACAATTTATATCTGGCATCAACTTTGGTAGAGGGTGCCCTTCACTGAAGAAGCCTACTTTGTCGGATCTGCACAGCACACAAAGACGATATTGAAGTTGACATGAGGGGCCACAATTACATTCTTTGCTCCACTTGTCACGATGACGTGTTTGAATTAGCAGCACAAATTGTTTGAATGCTGTTGAAATCTGTGCGTTGCGACACAAATATGTGATCACAATTGATTAGTGCCGAACCATCGCCTCCAACGTCACTTCCCCATGACATTGTGTCGTCATTAGCGGGCGAAAGGCAAGAGCAATCAAATTAAGATCGATTGTTCAATGGTCCTTCTTTTGGGATTCTGCGTGCGGGACAGACATTGTGCATTGTTGCTGGAAAGGGGCTGACGTGGCTTGACCAGCAAGCAGGTTTAAATGATGTTCCATTGGCGTGAAGATTGAATTTGCAACTGGTTTTTATTTCCATGGAGTAGCGTTCACAGTCATTTTGACTCAAGGTGCCCCACGCTGTTGAACTGTCAGTTATGATTGACTTCAATGGTCCCTTGCTGAGTTGAGTGGCCCAACAAATCTATCCACCATACAGAGCAGTACAAGTCATCTCTTGCCACAATCATAATGCTTGTGCTGCTAACTTTGTCTTTTTCTTTTTTCATACCAGTTTTATGTAAACCAATTTAACCAAATCCACCTGTTTGCAGATGAAACTATGCATGAATCTAAATCAAACAAAAGGATGAAATGAAGATTTTAGTCTGCCTTCTCCCATGTTGTACAATGTTGATAGGGTAATATTTTAAATAATTTGTCATTAAAATATGATTTCTTTCATTTCTGTTTACTGTAAAGCCAGATGAAAGATTCAAAATTACACATGAAACTAAGAATAAAATATTATTTTCCATACTTCCTTTCCCCAAGCTGTAACATTGTTGGACACACCATAGCCGATTTCTTTTTCCATCAAATAAAGCTATGTTTTTTTGTTCATATACATGAGTTGCAATGTTTTATGTCCAATGTATCATAAAATATTGTGGTAATAAATGAAAGGATTTTGTAATACGAACCATTAAACCAAACTCCGCCTGCCAAATGAAACTCACCCATGTGTAACTGAGACAATTCTTAACATATTTTATCTGGTAAGTGAGACAAGGTTCAATTCCCTAACCCTATGTTGATAACAATATTTATCACCAGTTGTTCACAAGAATGTTTATTTCTAAAAAGCCAATGGTTGGAGACGGTCCCTGTACCTGTCACAGGAGATCTGCAGTGCTGAGAGAGAGACCACCAATCTTGCAAGATCATTATTTCTGCCATAGCAGGGGTGGTCTGCAAAGACAGCAATGACTGTATTTTCTCGATTTCTGACAGTGGGTGTTACTGACCAGAGGGCTTATGATTAGCTAACGACCACTGGTGGATGTTACCTAGGTGGACAATAGGTGGCCAATAGGTGGATAATAGGTGGACATTTCATGTGTCCCTTCAAGGCAACTTACATAACCAGTTTGATGTTCTACATGGTTCGTTGAATAGCCTCCTAAACGCACCTGTGTTTTGATGCCTATCTCTGGGTGTTATCTAATAAGCTTTAGTGTAATATTAAAGTTGTTGGTATGTAGACAGTTGTAAAATTGAAGTTCATTGAAATGTTACAGGTGTGATTGATTGTCAGCAAAGGAAACACAATTTGCAGGATGTCTTAGATTTTACATTTTTATCTGTTCGCTTTCAAAAAGGAACTACAAAGTTACACAGTCTTTTTATTCTTTGATATAAATGTGTGATATTTTATTGGGTGGGCATGATTGACAGCTGTTTAATGATAGTCAACGAAACTCCCTAATCTCTAAGGAAATCTTGTAATCTTTAAATTCCTTAATGATAGTATTTAATAGATTAATACGACACCAAGATTGACATCTGTTTTATGGCGACCATTTATTCACCGACATTGTACAGCCAAAATGCATAACAAGGAAAGTGGAATTTCGTATAGAGTTGGCAGCAGGTTTTTACCAAGAAATCACATAATCTGTCAATTCCTTGATGATAGTATTTAGCAGATTAATACGAGCGCAAGATCGACATCTGTTTTGCAGCGGCTGTTTATTCATTGACATTGTACAGTGAAAATGTATGGCAAGGAAAGTGGAATTTCTTATAGAATTGGCTGCAAGTTTTTACCGTTTGGTTACAGTAACGCATTGAGACAGGACATTAAAAGCACACTAACTTGCACCTCCCTTCAGGGACACAGATTTTAGCTACTCAGAATAGCTAAAGACTAGGGGAAGACGGCACATCTCGTCAACGAGCTTGCTACGTGCATTCATACACTACTCTTTGCTGTCTGTGCCAGTCATTAATTAATCATGGAATCCAGCTCATTTTATCAGCTGCTTTTGCGATTACAGCATTTGATGATGGAGGCAGGTCATTTTACAAAGATCATAATGGGAATTTTGAGATGGGATATAAAAACGAGATGAATAATTCTGTATTGCTGATGATGGGATATCCAGTATACCAAGAGCATCCCTTATGTAATGGCGGTTTTCCACTTAAAATGATTTGTTAAGATTAGTAATTATGATGAATGTATTGGACGGGTCAAAGGGACTCAATCTGCAAATGTTTTTTTGTAGTCCATAATCATGTAAATAACATACTGAAATCTGACACCAAACATTGTCTTTATTTGATAACAGCTTGTCTAAAATTCACTCTCGACTTGCCATGCATATTCTGCCATGTACAGGCTTGTGGCAGGATAAAGATATGTTTTAACCATTTTAGGACACTGAAAGCTCTTCTAAAGAATTTTTTTTAGAAATGTATGTCAATTTACTCATATGTCACCAGGTAAACTATTGATTTTTTTAATTTGTAAAAAAAATAATTGAGCATTTTCAACTTGAAATGGCTTTAATTGAATTGAATTAATTAATTAATTAATTTTTTACTACAATTTGTATTTTTTCTATTAATTTGTAAATTGATTTATGTTTTTTAATAATAATATTGACATGTTTTATGTACATATTCATTTATGTTTTTTGTTTATCTGCTGTTTTGACATATATTTGATCTTAAGTGATATAACTGTTGACGCAAGAGTGGATGTGATTGATGGCCCAAAGAATATCATGCTGTAAACTTGACATGGTCACCATCATAAAATAAAGCTTTTTACTTACCTAGAAACTACTCCTGGTATTATTATGCAGATTACAATCATTTCTGAGCTTTAAGAAAACAGTTTTATATTGCTTAGTTTCTATTTCAGCATTTCTTGTAAAAATAAATCATTGGTGTTATGTTTGTACTGAAGTTTTGTTATGTTTGTACTGAAGTGTTGTTATGTTTGTACTGAAGTTTTGTTATGTTTGTACTGAAGTGTCGTTATGTTTGTACTGAAGTTTTGTTATGTTTGTACTGAAGTGTTGTTATGCTTGTACTGAAGTGTTGTTATGTTTGTACTGAAGTGTTGTTATGTTTGTACTGAAGTGTTGTTATGCTTGTACTGAAGTGTTGTTATGTTTGTACTGAAGTGTTGTTATGTTTGTACTGAAGTGTTGTTATGCTTGTACTGAAGTGTTGTTATGTTTGTACTGAAGTGTCGTTATGTTTGTACTGAAGTGTTGTTATGCTTGTACTGAAGTGTTGTTATGTTTGTACTGAAGTGTTGTTATGTTTGTACTGAAGTGTTGTTATGTTTGTACTGAAGTGTTGTTATGCTTGTACTGAAGTGTTGTTATGTTTGTACTGAAGTGTTGTTATGTTTGTACTGAAGTGTTGTTATGTTTGTACTGAAGTGTTGTTATGTTTGTACTGAAGTGTTGTTATGTTTGTACTGAAGTGTTGTTATGTTTGTACTGAAGTTTTGTTATGTTTGTACTGAAGTGTTGTTATGTTTGTACTGAAGTGTTGTTATTTTGATGTATGGGTTAACTGGGTTGAGACTTATAATTAAATGTCATATTATGAGGTGTAGTATATGGTTCTGTTAATTTGTTACAATGTTTATTACATTCTGCTTAATCTAATGTCATGACACATCTAGTGTCTTGACATTAGATGTATTATGACGCATCAGTTCTAGGCCTTAAAGAGGCACTGTTGATGTTTTATCAAATTCGTCTGTGGTGAAAACATTTGATGACATTTCTTTGATATTTAAGAGCACACTGGCATCTAGCAAACAAATGAGTCATTTGTTTTTAGTTTTCGGAAAGTGATCATCTGAATACTGATGTTTTATTATTTATAATTGTTGCCCATCACAACTGCCTGCCTAATTCACATGCAGATATGATTGCCGTTGATGGGCCGCACATGCATTGAAGTTATAAAACACAATAATGATAATTGGAGATTTTATTGCAGCTGGGTGCGGATGTGGCATTGCCATCAGCACAAATGCTGAATTAAAAGATTACTCCATTGTCATCTGTCCATTGGGCAATGTCAATTGAATGACCGTCTCCCACTGTACATTTGCATGGCGATTGTCGGAAAGAATCCTGTGCTGCTTAAAGTATAAATAAAACATGCCTGGTTTTGATATGTTATACCTCCGAGGACGATGTTTCAGCTCTCTTGTTATTCTTTATGGAAATGGCAGTGAAATGGGTACATTAATCTAGTTTGTATTCTCATCAGCGGGTCGGTAGAGTGGATACAAATGTTATCGAAGCTGTATCGCCAGACGCGCGTATATAAATTTCTTTTAGCGAGAGAAAATTATAATATGAACCATCATGGAAACATTTTTTTTCATTCCTGCAGCTCTGCCTCCAGTATTCGACAAACTTGGTGCAATATCCAGTTTGAATACAACTTATTAAATTTCATAGCTTCGTCGCAGACAGTCCTCAATCTAAATAGAAACACTTGAGTTTATAAAAAAATATTGACATTTGGCTCAATTATGTAAGTTTTATTATTTACTATTAATGGTAACTATGTTGGTTTCAATTAAATGTGAAATCCGCCATTACCAACTAACATTATCTTCTTCTTTCTGTACAAGTGTCTTGAAAAATAATGTACACTCAGATTTCACTTGGTAACAATGACTGCTCTTTTCCACATTGTATTTTTGTGTGCAGTTGTTGCTCGTGCTTTTGTAGTTAACTCGCAATGTATTTGTGTTTACTGTCATTGTTGATGAGGTCGTGCAATCCTCTGTACGAATACACCAACTACTTGCTAGGTTCGCAATGGGCAATCCAATTTATTCACATTAACAAGGATTGCGGCTGTGCACACAATATAGCATAGACAGTGTCTGTCATCACTTGTGCTCAACAAGGCACATAAGTAAATTACTGATTAAAATGTGCCACACCAGCTGGTATGTATGACAGGTGAATATACAGTAGCAGGTAATAAAAACATTAGTGATGTTCTCAAACGCAGCTGTCAAAGACAAAACTCAAGGGAAAGCACACTGTATTATCTAAATAACTTGTGGTGATTCCAAAGGTGGAGGCCTACCTCCGTGTGGACTGGATTAACACATCCCAGTAGTTTGTCCTTGATGGGACGCAGTGGCATAGTGGTTAGAACATCGGACTCCCAATCGAGAGGACCAGGGTTTGCATACTCTTTCTGGGCAGTTACTTGGTCAGTTTTGTTCACTCCACGTTGCCACAGTTCACTCACCTGTATGAATGAGTACCTGGCTACAGACAGCACTGGAGCACTGGATATATGTGAACGAATAGTATCTGAGCAGTAATTGGAACATGGCTGAATGCTTCCCAGAGAAGTTGAGTTGATGTTGGAATGAACAGGTCAGCCAGGGGGTGAAGTGTAAAGGAACAGGTCAGCCAGGGGGTGAAGTGTAAAGGAACAGGTCTGCCAGGGGGTGAAGTGTAAAGGAACAGGTCTGCCAGGGGGTGAAGTGTAAAGGAACAGGTCTGCCAGGGGGTGAAGTGTAAAGGAACAGGTCTGCCAGGGGGTGAAGTGTAAAGGAACAGGTCTGCCAGGGGGTGAAGTGTAAAGGAACAGGTCTGCCAGGGGGTGAAGTGTAAAGGAACAGGTCTGCCAGGGGGTGAAGTGTAAAGGAACAGGTCTGCCAGGGGGTGAAGTGTAAAGGAACAGGTCTGCCAGGGGGTGAAGTGTAAAGGAACAGGTCTGCCAGGGGGTGAAGTGTAAAGGAACAGGTCTGCCAGAGGGTGAAGTGTAAAGGAACAGGTCAGCCAGGGGGTGAAGTGTAAAGGAACAGGTCTGCCAGGGGGTGAAGTGTAAAGGAACAGGTCTGCCAGGGGGTGAAGTGTAAAGGAACAGGTCTGCCAGGGGGTGAAGTGTAAAGGAACAGGTCTGCCAGAGGGTGAAGTGTAAAGGAACAGGTCAGCCAGGGGGTGAAGTGTAAAGGAACAGGTCTGCCAGGGGGTGAAGTGTAAAGTGCTTTGAACAGGCCTACGGACTGGATACTGCCCTATATAAGAACCTGTTTGATATGTTTGTATGATATAGCAGTCCACAGTCATATTGTTGAAGTCATTAGTGTAGGGCACTTGGTCTCTAGGACGCATATAGGAACTTTATACTTCACCCCCTGGCTGAGCTGTTTACGCAAATGCCAAGTCAACTTCTCTGGGAAGCATTCAGCCACACTGCAACCATTGCACCAGAACTAGCCATCCACATAACTCCATCACACTCAGTCAGGGACTCTAATTGAACCGGGGCAATGTGGAATGAACAAAATTACATAGGTCTAGATAATCTATGATGTGTTTCAACTGTCATTGCTTCAAACTGACGCCATTGCAATGATTGATTGCAGTTTGTGCATTGTACAATAGGAAACAGTTCTATTTATATCTAGCAGGATATGCCGGTTACTGTCTTATATCTGCTGTTAATACCTTATAAGTAAAACAAGTGCCAGTTAATTGTGTCAGATGCACCGTTGTGAACATAGTAAGAAATTAACCCTGGTTTAAACTCCACCAGACTTGCATTGCCCAATACAGTGCTGCCATCTGGTGACCCGAAACCTCACTAAACCAATGGTTTGGTCAGAGGCGGTTGAAATGCTTGCGAAAGGCCTACAAACTTGTTACGAGATGTTCTGTTATTATTAGTCTTGTGGCCACATTGTCTGAACTGATGAATGTAGTTGAAATAGAGATGTGATAGAGATAGTTTCGCTTCCCATGGTGGTAGATTTATAAGACAATGCATTGCGTAACTGATACCAGAGCAACCATGCTACAGTTGTTTAAGAACACCAAAGTTTGTAATATTCAGTCATTACTGGCAGGTAATGGTAGTTAATTTTTGGGTTTTGTATATAGGGTTTGTTTACATGCAGGACATTTGTGTCCTAGCATCATAATCCCTAATGTTTATGTCATAATTAAATTATCCTGATTAATTTATCAGGTGCTGTTGTGTTTTGACATAATGATGTCTAAGAAATGACAAAGACCATAAAAGAAGATATGTTGTAGGACAGATGTTGGTTCTTCTCTTAACTGTAGCTTTAAGTCAACAATATCTATGCTATAAAATAGTCTGTGGCTGTGGTCTGTCTGTCTGTTCTCTGTCATGTGGCTGAAAGTTTGTAAGCGTGCTCGGGGGGGAGGAGCATGGGGATGATTTGTACATTAAAAAAAAAATCAGTATTCCCGGGGGGTGGGGATCTTTCAAAGCAACTTATGTGGATGTTTGACTTAGATTATGTAACCCCAAAACAATAGTAGGTCGTAGTCATGTAAAAATTTTCACAACGCTTCATGTTTTCTACGATTGTTCAGAGTTACGTGATCTAAGTCAAACATCCACGTAAATTACTTCTTGCAGTACGAATGCTTCTTGAAACAGGCAGTGGTACATGATTTTTGGATCACGTAGTTGTCATCGCCATTGGCATTGCCCTACCAAAACTTGACTGGGTTGTGCAAATGGTCATAAGCTCTAGCAGTGGCTGCCTTTTCTCCCGAGCAACGCTGGGTAACTCGGCTAGTCATTCATAATTTGTTTACTGATTGATCTTTTGACTATTTTATTTTGTCTGATTTGTTGCAGGATTAGTTTTTATTTGGTGTTTATTTGTTTATATTTTGTCCATTGCTGTTGCTGCAGGTAGCTGAGAGAATTGCCCCAATACAACGCACAATCTACGGAACAGTAAGTAATATGTACTTGCTTCAGATAACATTTGTTTTTATCAATTTCCTAACTAACTTATGATGACCATGCGTGATTCCAGTCTACCTGCAAGCATGGATGTATGTACGATGTATGGGGAGCAGTGGTCTAATGGTGAGAGCACCCGCCTGTCGATTGAAAGGATGGTGATTTGATCTGTTTTGAAACTTGGGCAATTTCGTTCACCCCACTTTGCCTGTGTCTTTCAGAAGAGACAACTATATGACAGAGAGTGTGCATGCGTGTGTGCGTTCGTGCATGCGTGTGTTCAATATCTATACTATGTAGAAGTTTGTGGCTGTGTCTGTCTGTTCCCACACATCTCTGACAGTTTCACATGTATGTAACTGAAATTTTTTAGGCATGCTCGGAGGCCCATGGGGATGGTTCGGATGTTGAAAAAAATGTGAAATTTCCCCGGAAGGAACTTATGTGGACGTTTGACATAGATTATTTAACTTTAAAGAATAGTAGAGCATGTACAATTGTTCGTGACCTCATGCAATTTTTCTATGAGTTATGTGATTTATGCTAAACATCAATATAAGTTACTTTGGACGGTACAAACGCTTTATGGTACATGATTTTTGGGGCATAAAGTTGTCATTGGCATTGGAATTGCCCTACCAGAATTTGACACATTGGCAAGGAGTCATAAGCTTTTGCAGTGGCTGCTGTTTCTCCCACGCAACGCTGGGTAACTCGGTTAGTTTTATATATATATATATATAAGATTTTTTCTGTATAACTAGGTGTGTGTTTCCTATCCCCTCAGGTGTTTGATGTGGAGTCTAGCCAGAACCCAATCAATGTGGCCTACTCGGATGTGGCCCTGGGGCTGCACACGGATCTTGCCTACTACGAGTCGCCCCCAGGACTACAGTTCCTGCACTGTCTGAGGCACGTAGACACACCTCCCTCGTGGCTCCTTCTTCTCTCACTCCATTCTGACAAACTTCTCTTCTCTTCTGCCACTTTTGCGACCGACCGACCGACCGACCGACCGACCGACCGACCGACCGACCGACCGACCGACCGACCGACCGACCGACCGACCGACCGACCGACCGACCGACCGACCGACCGACCGACCGACCGACCGACCGACCGACCGACCGACCGACCGACCGACCGACCGACCGACCGACCGACCGACCGCCCGCCCGCCCGCCCGCCCGCCCGCCCGCCCGCCCGCCCGCCCGCCCGCCCGCCCGCCCGCCCGCCCGCCCAGGTGTGACATTGTTTGATGCTGTGTGCCCAGATACGACACCTGCGTGAGAGGAGGGGAGAGTTACCTGGTGGATGCGTGGCATGTTGCAGAACAGATGCGACGTCAGCATCCGCAGGAGTTTGCCACACTTACACGGATACCTGCAACGTTCCAGAAGATTCACCTCCAGAGGTACAGCATCATCACTAGCATGTCATTAACATGTCATTAAGACAACCTGTATACTGTTAGTTCCATATTTCACATGCGTCTAACAACGTACAGTATATGTAATGAGGGAATCTAAGATAGAAAACAGCTGTTTATTAACTGTTGTTGCTGTTGTAGCAGATAAAGTGACCATCACTGCAAAAAAGAAAGTGCTTTCTTAGTGGTTGGAGGAAGTAGACGAAACCTGTTTTAGTTTAAGTAAAACATACTGTGTTATGCAGTTTTTGTCACGTAATACTTAACTAAATATGTCTGCATCATTGGCTGTGTGGGTTCTCGTCTGGGCATTTTTACACACATGTATATCAAATATTTTTAATAGTCCTCAGATTAATGTAATATATTCATACTAAACCAGACTATACCTCAGTAAACACTATTCTATATAGTGAAGGTGTAGATATAATCTTAACATTTTGTGGGTATAAAATATTTTTTTTTCATGCAAGCTCTGCATTGCCTTCAAGATAACACTTAAGTTTTTTCAATGTGAAAATGTGCTGTTTTTTTAATCCCTATTCAGCTGGATGTTGCCTGGCTCATATGTTGTGGGAATGTGTCTTCCGCTCTGCGCAGACAATTGCAGCTTTCTGTAGGGTTTTTTACCAGGAAATTCCTTGGCAGTTTGTAAACGTTTCCGGCGACTAGCAATCTGCCCGTAATCAAGCGTAATTAATCTTCATTAAAGCCACACTAGGCCGAAGCAGTTTCCCTGGGATTGGGTTCCGTGCAGGGATAAAAACCTGTCTGGAAGAACAGTTACTTGTTAGTGTTGTGGTAGTTGATCATCGCCAGAGGGCTGGTTTGATGAGTGCATTAATTTGATCTGTTTTTGACCCGTGCTGGTTATTTAGATGCACTTGTTTGTGTGTGATTGATGGCACATTCTCTTCCTGTAGTCAGGCTGCCTGTTAACCAGCAACATTGTAAGTCTGAGCATCAGTGACTTTACCTCTGTAGTTTAAAATAACATGCAGTAGATGCCAGGAAAGAAAATAGCAAAAGCAATTTTTTTATATAATATATACTTTTTATTATTATAAATTAATTACGTTAATTTTATGTGTTCTAAAGTATTAAATGTCTTATTTAGTTCACAAGAAATTTGGTTGAAATCTCCAAATATTTTGGCTGCTTCACATGGCCTTCAATGGCGGACTGATTTAACTACCTTAGCTACCTTAACTACCTATTATTTCGCCAACGAATGCCATGTGAAGTGGCCAAAATATTTGGACATTTCAGCCAAGGTTCTTGTGATAAGAAACAATCCAAGAAAGCGGAATGTCCATCTATTCCAGAATGTACTAATGTGGTCTGTCTATTCAGGGAGTGGCCTGTGTATATGAAGTACCAGCGACCACACATAGTACTTGGACCAGAGGATCAGGTAGATATCTATCTGTCTACAAATGCACAGACGAATCATTGTTAATAGCGACACTATTAATATTTACAATATAATCATACTATCATCGACCTAGAGTATGTACGTATGTTATACTACTCCTAAAAACTTTGCATCTAGGGCCCCAAACTTTAAGGGGGTTATCGATGACCCCCATGAAGGAATTGTGACTTTTTCGAAATTCACCCCCCTATTCCCTTTCTATGAACAAATGAATTATCCTTTGTAGTTATTATGTACAGTTGTTCGCAACACTGTGTGAACAATTATGTACAGTTTGCAAAATGGTAGGTCTTTTCTACGATTGTTCCAAGTTATGTAAAACATCGGTAGACACTATTATATCAAGACAGTATTACATTGCAATTCTGAGAAATAGATTCCAAGATACCTTCAAGATATTGACTGACAGCACCACGTACCAAGGCATAAATGGATATTTCTGTAATAATGTGTGTCCCGAAATTTGGTAAATATTGTTATCATGACATTCACGAACTACCAAGTTATCCCGTCCGGAGGATGGTATTATTAACTTAAGGTAAACTAATAAGACTCAAATAATTTCACATTGTTTATTGCAGGTGATCACCATAAATTGGTCACCGCCATTCGAGGGACCCTTGTCTGTGAAAGAGGTAGGTAACAAGGTGAAGAAATTGAGAAATATCGTTCATCTTCATATTTAGTAATTTATCTGTCAAAGCAGTGATAACTATCTAGTCTGTGTGGCACCAATGTCTATTAGATGTCTGGGAAACTAACATCAGAAGGAAAACGTTCTTGTCTGCCAAGCCTCAAGTTTCAGATATGTATCTGTGCATGTTGAATTGTGCAGAATTTGAAATATATTTCAATTCTGCATGTTCACATTGATTGATATGTTTTAGGAAGATGTTGAGCCGTACTTCAAGGCATATCACCTGTTCGCCACACTTCTGGAAACATCAGACATTATGGTATGTATGTCTTGCCACATTGCAGGGGTTTCTATCTCACTTAGCCCTTCAAAGGTTTGACCACCAAGAAGGGCGACTTTCTCAACCCGATAATCATCAGATATCGATTGTGTTCACTGATCCAAGAAATAGCTGCCTCTGTGGTCTCATGCGAGTGGCAAAATCTCAAAGGCGGTATCTTTATACGTTATTGTTCACATTCGCTATAAGCCCGGTGCAATAGATGACTGATATAGAGACTTATCACACTTTACAAATGAATGACTACAGGTATGTTACCGATAGCCGTAAGACGCTGGCGTCGCTCGGCGGCGAGCTCTTTTATCAGGTGGTAAAACCATTAGAAAGAAATCGTAGATAACATTTGAGAAGTGATAAGCATGCCTTGTTTGCGTGTGGTGATGTCTGTGGGTTGTTTCGGCAGCTTGAGAAGCATCTTGCAGAAGGAGAAATGATCTCGTTCAACAACCGGAGGGTGCTGCATGCGAGACGTGGCTTCAAACTGAATGGAGGAGTGCGCCATCTGCAGGTCAGATTGTGCGATGGAGCGTGACGGGTTTCCCGCCAGACCCATATTAATTTTGCCGTCTCTTATCTTGTGTTGGGTGGTTGATGTGTCCAGGCTGACATGTGTCCACCTAACAGTCATTGTCATGTCTTACAAAGAACTAGTTTGTGGTGGGAGGGAAAGTTATCTTTTAAACACTTGCTAAAGATGTCATTGTGAAAAAAGATGCCTTTCCTGTTTGGTTAACATGTTCATTTATACCCACTGCCTAGTATCTTGATGGCATCATTTCCTCAGTCAAATATTAAACTCTTTAACAAATGTCGCTAATATAATACCATATAAATTAGCTCTTTATGACTAGATTTTTATTTTCTGTTTAACAGTCACCTTTGCCATTTTTCCGCTGATTCCTGACTGGACCCGGTCAAATGTAATTTAATAGTTTGTTCAGTGACTTCACTAAATAAAAAGGTTTTTACTAGGTAGGTTTGATTTTTCGCAAAATGAGTCAGAAATGATATCATGAAAAAAAATTATTTGAGGAGGGAGCTTTAAATTATTGTTTGCTACCTTAGATCTTTCATTGCTTTCATACATTTGGGTTCAGACCAGTATTGTGTTGAAATGACATCCAGTTAACAACAAGTTTTAGGTTGTTTGCAGTACTGGGCATTCGTGCTACTAATCACCCCATATCTGCGGCACACACAAATGAAATGTAGCCTCAACCAGGCAGGTTCCATTAATTCACCAAGTATTACGAGACAGATACAATTACAGGTCATAAATCACTCGGGGTGTTTGGCCGTTTGACAGGTCTATAATAGCTCGGCCTCAAGTGCCTGGTTACAGTTTCCAGAAGCAATTGTTTGAGCATGGCTACAATGTCGCTTAAAACAGAACAGGCAGCAGGACCATATGCCACAGTTTCGGAACTCCTAGATCCTTGATGGATGTGGTAACATCCATAGAGAGCGGTCAGAAACTCGCTGATCCCTGCCGACTGTGGTGTAACACCTGTGAGCGGCTGGTGTCTGGTCACAGCCGGGGAATTGTCCTGCTCTCATATTTCATATGTCTTGACACATTTGCGCTGCTAGTAAATGGGAAAGGAGTAAATGGTGTCCAGCGACAGTCATTGTCATGAAATTGTCTGGTGACATCATCCTCCTGATGTTTTGGATGCATTGAAAATATAAATAAGTTAAAATAAAAAATAATAATACAAGATAATAATAATTATTATTACTTATCTTTATAATTAATAATTATAAAGGTCAACATAGTACACAACAATAACTTGCTCATCTTGGCCACTTGGGTCCATTAACAATATTGATATAATTGCTTACATATTTCACAGCCCAACCTTCTATGATTATTTGATCATTATCCAAATCATTTATTTAGTAATAATTCTTTATACTTATACAGAAATATTTTTGTGGCAGGATAACTAAAATTGTCTTTACATGATATTAGACAGTTTTGTGTTGCTTAGTGTTTTTTAAGTTAAATATATATAGAAATGTTATTATTATATGCAAGATAAATGACAAGATATGTAATAAGTTATCTGAATTTTTTGGAAGTATAACTAAAGATTACCTATAAACTAAAAATATATTTTTTTAACTATTGTGTTAGTAGCTATGAGTTGTTTATTTATTTTGTTACTAAACTTCAGTGTGCTAAAGTTCACTACTATGTTATTGACATCATATATTCAACAATATTTTGTATATTTAAACAACTAATTTTCTTCTGTAAGATCAAAATTAACCACATTAATATGGTAATGCTAGTTTTGATAAACTGATGTTAGTAATTAATTAAATATAATATACTACTACATAATATAAGTACACCTATGCAGTTAGAAAGAGGTTTAGAAGACTTAATATAATTTAACATTTTCTCAAATTATAATAGAAAGTACACAAGGTGGACAATTGGCCTTAGTCAGTGTGTATCATTCTTACTGTGTATCATTCTTACTGTGTATCATTATTACTGTGTATCATAATCATTATTACAAGATGTACAATGTCACTGCTAAATGTTGAGTCACATAGTTCTATTGATCGCCTGCAGGGAAATTTGTCAGCATAATCTGAGTAGCCGTCCTTCAGCTACCTGTCAACAGTCATTTAGAACCTGTCAACAAACAGAGATATGCTTCTTTTCATCCAACACTCACACCAATAAAGGCTGCCAAGAACAATTTCGGCCAGGGGGGTCTTGTTTTTGGGCTACTTAAAACTCCATCCTTAACTGATTTAGCCTATTGCAAACCCGGTTTGCTAATATGTAGTGTGTGAATAGTTTATGTAACATCAGCAGGTGATTTTTAATAAAACAAATGCCAAGTCATCAAAAGAACTTTGTGTTAAAGTTCACTACAAAACATGGTAAACACTATGTGAGTCAATGCCAATCATGGGCGTGAATTCCATCCTCTTGCCGATCACATGACAAAATTATTAAATTTCTCAGTTTCCAGCATTTCCGTTTTCTCTTCAATTATTGTTTGACCAAAAATAAAGTAATTTAATAGTTTGTCTAATGATTTCACAAAAAATATGTACAAAATTTACACAAACAAGCTAGCATGTTGCAGTGGATACTAGGTAGGTTTGATGAATTTGAAATGAGACTAGTGAAAAATTTAATTGAGGAGGAACCTTTAAAGGTATTCACTATGACAGGGCGAAATCAGTTGGGGAGGGGGCTTTAACTACTTTTTGCATCAGCTGATTGTCTAATAACTGCAATCTTATATGAAGGCATATTCAGTTAATTTCATGGCATGGTATGTTAGAAGTTCAATTGGCCTAACACGTTGTCTTGATAAAGAAACTGTCACTCTGCGGGTGGCGATTGAAGAAAAAAAACACCTGCCCGAGTGGTAAAGTGATTTTCTTGCCACAATGTATTTCTTACAGTCCTACTTCTTTGGTTACTGCAGTTGAAGGCGATCAATCATGTTTGAAGACAGGGTGTGATTTATGGGCTATGTTGACCAGGGCAGTGACAGCAGTCGTCTGTTACCCACTGTCAAAACCAGATGAAAAATCACAGTCCACTCTCCTAGGTCTTCCAATTCACTTACAAAGAATCAGGTGTCTGGGCGGATACAATGTCGCGACCTAGGATGGGTCAAATCAAAGGGAACAGTGCTGCCCAGGCGGCTTGTTATATGTTAATTCGAATCAGGCAGCCACTGTGAATATTTCTGTATTCTTTGCAAATGTTACATTCTGCGTTGTTAATGGAGCATAAATGAAGGGTTTCAGGTCAGTCTGGTTGACTGTGTTCTGTGGGTTTATGTTCTTTCAGTAATTGTTGTTATTATTGTTTCTGATGAAGGTACAGAGAGGAACTGACAGGTTTGTGTTACAATAATAAATATTATAATAATAATAATAAAAGTGTTTGTACAGCGCCTGATCAATGAGATTGCTCTCAGTTGCTTCACATAAATTGTGCTTATGACCTAAAATTCTATAAAAAAACCATACAAACAGTAAAATTAATATTCTAAAATGTAGTCCATGAAAAAAACTGTCCTTCCATAAATAATATGTAATAAAAATAAATTAATAATAAATGTATCCAGCTATATATATTATGCGTAATCAAAATAATAATAATTATGTATGTTCACCATTACTAGATTAGTTAGTGCTCCGATAACATTTGATTTACAAAACATAAATTTGTTTTATGGCTATACAAAATATTCACAAAAGATCAGCAAAAGCATACTAGTTTTAAAACACAGTCACTTAGGTTCAGTTAATTGGGTCTAATCTAGGTTAAGGGTCCAGAGAGTTAAACGTAGCTTTGTATGGAAATTTGTCACAAGTTCCGAGCTCAGTGTTAGTTGAGTAAAAACCTTAGATAAATAAAAATTGTGTCTTCTGACTTCAAACTCCATGTACATGAGAAACTGGTTACTCGGGAGGGTTTGAGGAAGCAAACATCTCCAATGTTGGCACTCATCTAGCCCAGCTGTTGCTTCCAAATGAGGCTGTTTTTGTGGGTGCGGTTTTTTAGTAGGGCGCTAGCTACTGCCCTGGCTGCTTCTAATTACAGGTGTCATCTTGGATCAGTGGCTTGACTGACAGCATCAACTCAGATGATGGCTCCTGGGGTCGCCAGTAATAACCAGTGGATGTTTTTCTGCAGTTTGTGGCCACTTCGCACAGTTGCTATTGACAGTCAATGCCCGCTTTTGACACACTCGGCACAAAACATGATTTCCAGGGTCGTCTTCTCGGCCCACCCTTGTGTCAAGTGTCTGGGGTTTTGATCGGAGTTGACAGCCAGGATTGGGACTCTGGTCACATATGTCAACACATGTTTGGGGTTGCTGTTAGTGATGGGGGTTCTTTTTGTCATAAATTACATAGGGAAAGTTTTTGATTATTCACAAAATAGATATGATACACAGTGCTGGGTGGTCAGCTTAGTTTTTGTAAGTTTTTTATAATCTCTGCATAGGTGTTGGAACTGGTGCTGTGCATGGTTTGGGGTTGATACCCTCAAATGTTGTGGGAGATCTGTTTGAGAATACTTTAGCCCCTCAATGTTTGATAGTATCTCTATGGACTTTTTTTATATAATATAGCAACAAATTAAAATTCCATGCAATGCATGTACACCTGTAATAATTGTTTATGCCCCCAATATTTAAAGTTTTCACTTGTCTCATATCAGATTCATTTCCCAAAACAATTAACCTATCTAGTATCCATGATAACATGCCAGCTCTAGTATCCACTATGCCGTGCTAGCTCAAGTATCCACTATGACGTGCTAGCTCTAGTATCCGCTATGACAGCCATCTCTAGTATCCACTGATGTGCTAGCTCTGGTATCCACTATGACATGCCAGCTCTAATATCCACTATGACGTGCCAGCTCTAGTATCCACTATGACCTGCTAGCTCTAGTATCCACTATGACATGCCAGCTCGAGTATCCACTATGACGTGCTAGCTCTGGTATCCACTATGACATGCCAGCTCGAGTATCCACTATGACGTGCTAGCTCTAGTATCCACTATGTTGTGCCAGCTCTAGTATCCACTATGCCGTGCTAGCTCTAGTATCCACTATGACATGCCAGCTCGAGTATCCACTATGACGTGCTAGCTCTAGTATCCACTATGACGTGCCAGCTCTAGTATCCACTATAACGTGCCAGCTGTAGTATCCACTATGATGTGCTAGCTCTAGTATCCACTACAACATGCTAGCTCTAGTATCCACTACGACATGCCAGCTCTAGTATCCACTATAACATGCCATCTGTAGTATCCACTATGAAGTGCTAGCTCTAGTATCCACTATGACGTGCCAGCTCTAGTATCCACTATAATGTGCCAGCTCTAGTATCCACTATGATGTGCTAGCTCTGGTATCCACTACGACATGCCAACTCTAGTATCCACTATGACATGCTAGCTCAAGTATCCACTATGACATGCCAACTCTAGTATCCACTATGACGTGCTAGCTCTAGTATCCACTATGACATGCTAGCTCTAGTATCCACTACGACATGCTAGCTCTAGTATCCACTATGACGTGCTAGCTCTAGTATCCACTATGACATGCTAGCTCTAGTATCCACTATGACGTGCTAGCTTGTTTGTACAAATTTGCTATTTAGTTTTGGTGAACTCATCGGACAAACTATTAAATTATTTTTGACTGGATCCAGACAAATTTGGCAAAGAAAGAACAACATTTATCTGGCTCTATATGCTATGACATCTCTTGACATATTTTAACAAAAGTATGCACTGTTACTAAGTTGACGGCTTGTATTACGTAACTGTTCACGCACTACAACTGTTCACTCACTACAACTGTTCATGCACTACAACTGTTCACGCACTACAACTGTTCACTCACTACAACTGTTCACGCACTACAACTGTTCACGCACTACAACTGTTCACGCACTACAACTGTTCATGTACTGCAACTCTTCACGCACTACAACTGTTCACTCACTACAACTGTTCACGCACTACAACTGTTCATGTACTGCAACTCTTCACGCACTACAACTGTTCACGCACTACAACTGTTCACGCACTACAATTGCTCATGCACTACAACTGTTCACGCACTACAACTGTTCACGCACTACAACTGTTCACGCACTACAGTTGTTCATTCACTACAACTTTTCATGCACTACAGTTGTTCACACACTACAACTGTTCACGCACTACAACTGTTCACGCACTACAGTTGTTCACGCACTACAACTGTTCATGCACTACAGTTGTTCACGCACTACAACTGTTCACGCACTACAACTGTTCACGCACTACAGTTGTTCATGCACTACAACTGTTCATGCACTACAGTTGTTCACGCACTACAACTGTTCACGCACTACAACTGTTCACGCACTACAGTTGTTCATGCACTACAACTTTTCATGCACTACAATTGTTCACGCACTACAACTGTTCATGCACTACTGTTGTTCACGCACTACAACTGTTTACACACTACAACTGTTCATGCACTACATCTGTGAACATCAACAAAGCTAATTCGTGATGGACTAAATCAGTTGAGAAGGAACTTTACACAACTTCTGATTCGTTTGCTTTCTTACTCCTGTTTCTTCTGACAGGCTTTCACATTTGCCATGAATTTTGGGAGGTATTTAAAAATCAAATCCTAAATGATATGTCCTGACTTGGCTCTGAGCTATTTTCATGTCTACTTTCCTCCAATTCCCGAAAATGTGACCATCTTCTCAGATGAAACAAGCTTGCCACCTAGTGAGACACTTATGTTCTGTATTACAAGCGAGTTGTACGGAACTCAAGAACTGGCTGGGTGGGCCTGCGTACGTGCGAGGCAGACAGCTTAACTACAAGCTAGCGTGTTGGAGCGTTTACCCATAATGACAGGAAAGCACGCACCCTTGTTGCATGAAACTGGTAGTTGTATTGCCCGTTGTTGTTGCTGCAAAGACTAAGTGGAGGTAAATTCATTTAGGTACTGTTTCTTCTGTTGCACGCTTGTCTTTATCCTGCAGTGAAAAGAAAACGCTTTTCAGTCCATTGAATATCAACTTTACATTTGTGAATGTTAAACAGTGCTTTATTGTGTTAGAAAGTCATTTATTGTGATCGCTGCTTTCCCTTCTCTCTAATTATTTCATTTTCTTGTCAGCACAGAATGCTAAAATACACTTAATGACACTTTTTATGCTCAAGATTTTATGGAAATGTTATGTTGTGTTTTTGTCCTAGTCACCAATTTTGTAATTATGTTTTCAAGAAAACCAGCATGGAAAATGCTCTCTGTCATGTATTGCCAAAAACAACCAGGTTCTGTCCACCTGTACGGTGGATGCGACCATTATTTACATGTTCTCGTTCAGTCAAGCTGTTGGAATAATCTCTGCAGCCACATAAGTGTCTAGGTAGTTCTCAAATATTTCCATTTATCTGTTTGTAAACTAGTTTTTGGAGTGAAAGAAATCCACAGAAGTGAGTTCTGTCTGAAAATGTAATTAGCAACCCTAGAGACAAGGAAATTAAGAGGTTTTTAAGAAGTTTTTTTTAGATATTAAATGATTATGAAAATATTTATTGAAGTATTTTCTCTCACTAGGTAGAAGATCTAAAGGACATGAAGTAGCATTAGATTGGATATCAGAAAGTATTCATTCTCACTGAGAACAATAAATGAATTGAACAAATTATCTACTGATAGTGTAAATACAAGCAGCATGACAAATATCTCAGAAGGGCAGGTTACACATAGATGAATAATCGTTGATTAGCCAATGTCTTCCTAGTCCACTTGCCAGCTGGAGTTTTTGCTTTGGTTGGCCAAATCTTGTTAAAATCACTGCCGCTTTATCCAGAGCATGGAAGTATGATCCATTGTTTTCCCGGGTGATGTTTTTCCCGTTGATGTTTCCAGGGCTGCTACATCAACATCGATGAATTCAAGAGCAAGTTGGAGGTGTTGTCACACACCATCGGCGATGCACGACCAGCCAAGCGCGTCTTCAACAATTGCTTCTTCTGACCTGGAGCAGAAATTTTGCCGATGTAACGGCGACGTGGCCATCTGGTGGCAGTTCTAATTTGTGCAGCCGAGGTCCCACAATAATCTGCAGACTTCTGATTCAGCGAACAACTCATTAATCATTATTGCAAAATTTGACATTATCTGTATGGTAACTTTAACATTTTCATAATATTGCTTTTTTTGATTAGTTTTTTGTTTGTACAGTAGTAGTTCTAATTTGCGCAACTCACAGTGTGCTTGAGGAGTATGTTCTACCCCTTAAATTTGATGTGAATCAGTAGCATTATTTTTATCATGCTTTGGATGTTATGGCAATGGGTCGATTTTGTCATTCATCATAATCCATCTTCTTGTGATCTGTCAACTGCAAAATTGACCCTGCTCAACCGTGACAGGCGGCCATATTGCAGCTTGATAAGCAGGCTGCATCTGTAGGCACTGCCCAAAAAATGTACTTCCTCTATCAAATTAAATCTGGCAATGTGATGAAAATCAGTATCGTCAAGGCATCCATGCCGCTGATGCAATGGTTTGTATTGACTTGTAATGTTTCATTGAAGTAATTCGAGGAAAACTCAGATGACTGCTACTCACAACAGTTCCTTACTGCAGTGTGTCTAGTAATATTTAGGAAAATGTGGAAATTTTTTATATAGCGGAGACATACCCCCAGACCTTACTTTGTTTTATTTACCCAACCCTCCTGACAGAAAACATTATCCATATAATTAAAAGTTTGAAAGTTACATCAGTATTTGTTTGAAAAAAATTCTTTTTTTAAGTTAATAAAAAACAAAAACTTAATTTTGTTTAATGTTTTCTACCTGTTGCATAACAGAATGTATACTGAAGAATTATCATAATCTCTTTGCTCAGGTAAGAATGGCAGTGATTTTAAATTTATCAATATTTGCTCAAATATTTTGTTACCATAGAAACAGGGGGTCTGGCAGAAAAAAGGTCAGTATACTTTTTATTTAGTAAGACCCACTCTAAAGTTCGGGCATAACATTTTTACTAACTATGCACATTAAGAAAACATCCTATCAAGCTGCCATGTTACACCTTAATGTGACTTTGGAATACCATGAATGTTTATTTTTAAAGTATAATTAGTATGACAGTGAAACACTACACATAGTATTATTATGATGTGGTTCATTTCCTGTTTTGTGCATTCATTGTATGTTTTCTTGTTTTGTCTGCTTATATATGCTTATGCTTCATATGCTTATAATATTTACCAAAACGAGAGAACGTGATGTCATCAGTTTGGTTATGAAATCTGTGATTTAATTAATGTGATGTAACCATTAAAAAGGTTTTTAATATCATGCTTATCTTCTTTCTTGCAATCAAGACATTTTAATCATCAATGCTATAGAGCACAACATAAAATGTATAACACAGGCATCTTCTCATGATAGTATCTCATATATTTAACCACCAATGCTATAGAGCACAACATAAAATGTATAACGCAGGCATCTTCTCATGATAGTATCTCCTATATTTAATCACCAATGCTATAGAGCACAACATAAAATGTATAACACAGGCATCTTCTCATGATAGTATCTCCTATATTTAACCACCAATGCTATAGAGCACAACATAAAATGTATAACACAGGCATCTTCTCATGATAGTATCTCCTATATTTAATCATCAATGCTATAGAGCAAAACATAAAATGTATAACACAGGCATCTTCTCATGATAGTATTGCCTATATTTAATCACCAATGCTATAGAGCAAAACATAAAATGTATAACGCAGGCATCTTCTCATGATAGTATCGCCTATATGTAATCATCAATGCTATAGAGCACAACATAAAATGTATAACGCAGGCATCTTCTCATGATAGTATCGCCTATATTTAATCATCAATGCTATAGAGCACAACATAAAATGTATAACGCAGGCATCTTCTCATGATAGTATCTCGTATATTTAATCACCAATGCTATAGAGCACAACATAAAATGTATAACGCAGGCATCTTCTCATGATAGTATCTCCTATATTTAATCACCAATGCTATAGAGCACAACATAAAATGTATAACGCAGGCATCTTCTCATGATAGTATCGCCTATATTTAATCATCAATGCTATAGAGCACAACATAAAATGTATAACACAGGCATCTTCTTATGATAGTATCTCATATATTTAATCATCAATGCTATAGAGCACAACATAAAATGTATAACACAGGCATCTTCTTATGATAGTATCTCATATATTTAATCATCAATGCTATAGAGCACAACATAAAATGTATAACACAGGCATCTTCTTATGATAGTATCTCCTATATTTAATCATCAATGCTATAGAGCACAACATAAAATGTATAACACAGGCATCTTCTTATGATAGTATCTCCTATATTTAATCATCAATGCTATAGAGCACAACATAAAATGTATAACGCAGGCATCTTCTCATGATAGTATCTCCTATATTTAATCACCAATGCTATAGAGCAAAACATAAAATGTATAACGCAGGCATCTTCTCATGATAGTATCTCCTATATTTAATCACCAATGCTATAGAGCAAAACATAAAATGTATAACGCAGGCATCTTCTCATGATAGTATCGCCTATATTTAATCATCAATGCTATAGAGCACAACATAAAATGTATAACGCAGGCATCTTCTCATGATAGTATCGCCTATATTTAATCATCAATGCTATAGAGCACAACATAAAATGTATAACGCAGGCATCTTCTCATGATAGTATCTCCTATATTTAATCATCAATGCTATAGAGCACAACATAAAATGTATAACGCAGGCATCTTCTCATGATAGTATCGCCTATATTTAATCATCAATGCTATAGAGCACAACATAAAATGTATAACACAGGCATCTTCTCATGATAGTATCTCCTATACTTAATCATCAATGCTATAGAGCACAACATAAAATGTATAACACAGGCATCTTCTCATGATAGTATCTCCTATATTTAATCACCAATGCTATAGAGCACAACATAAAACAACATGACAGTATTTCCTATATTTTTTATTTGGTCTATATTTATATTGGATGTAGTTATAGTCCGCTTTTAGTTAGTAACAGTGATAATTTCATATATAAACAGCACACATAAAATAAATTTACCAAAAAGCATAAATTTACAAAAAAGCATATGTGCAGTGTTAGTATTATTATGAAACCATTTACATAATGCTATATGCATATTAAATAATAATAACCATTTATGTACTTTATTTCAGACAGAATGTATATTTCAAGTCCTTAGTAAAAATAATGTACTTTATTTACTTTGTGCATTAATGCTTTCTTTGCTTACTCGCAGTCCATTAATAATTTAATAAAATTAAAACGTTATTCCAAGTATATATGAAATTAGAAATATAAACTAGTTCACATATCACATGACAGCTGGTTATGTGGTGAAGTAGGCCAAGTTGCGAGAAGATCCGTGTACTGTTATGATCTTTGTTACGTAATTATGTTTGATTAATTAGTTATTTTACGTACTAAATGGCGCGTGCAATGACGAAGTGAAGTCGCCCGGCTCCACCGCCAGGGGCACCATATGCCGTATTCGCGTGTATCCGTGCATCATATGCCCTAAAAATAAATTCTAGATGTTTGTCGTATTGTCGGTCTGTTTTTCATCTCTATTCCGCGCCAGTTTAGTGATCCCCAACCTTGCGCAGTTTCGCGGTCCCCCATTTCCATTCTCTACTGCGCTCGATGACGACGAACGTATTGTTTACGTCATCGCGTACAAAATAACATATGAAAATGTTATTGTTTAAAACCGAACAGACTGCAATGACATAGAACACAGTTACCAACTTTTGATTAAATTTATAGCATGCGAAATAAATATTAAATGTCACATTGGTCCAATGCCCCCCCCCCCCAAATACGCCACTGGTAACATTATTTGTATGATTAACGGGAGCAGACTTTGCAATTTTAAAATGAAGAAAGCTGGTCCGCGACAGCTCGAGCAATCGAGAGCCGTCACGCCTCGTGACAAACTGAGACGCGACATTCCAAGATTACATTGTTTACTAGTTAGGGGAAAGTTTAACAAAACGGGTAATTTAGTGAAATCTGCACTCTACCACCTCCAAAAATGATGGACAATTAAATTTATTTTGCTATATTCATTAAAGTGCTTAATCAATTCGATTTTTTGCTAGTCTCATTTAAAATTAAGTTTGCGAAAACCAAACAACGTGCTAGATCGTTTGTGCAACTGTTGTATGTAGTTTTTGTGAAATCATCAGACAAACTATTAAATTAGTTAATACTTGTTCGAGGAATTACTGAAGTGAAATCGAAATGCTGAAAAATCACGATTTTGTTCCTTGGTGAAATTTCATATGTGATTGAGGATGGAGGTCACGCGCATGATCAGCATTGACCCACACAGTGTTTACTATTTTGTATATCCACTATTTTGATCCTTACCAGATTTACCAGATCTAACGACTAAAGTCAATTATTCCGATGATTTGAACAAAAATAGGCATTTTTTATTAAATCGACTGCGGATGTTACATAAACTATTCACACAGTACATATTTGGACACCATTGAACCGGATTTGCGATAGGCTAAATCAGTTGAGGAAGCAGTTTTAAGAACTCTTCGGGCGCATCCAGTGGTTGTAATATCATGTTTTAATTGCATCATTGTATTAATTTTGGAATAGGGGTTATTTAAATATGTAAATTCGCTGGTGTCCCGTTTTGCCAGACTAGTTCCCGTTTTTTTCCACCTGCGGGCAATATCAAATACAAATTATGTATGGTAATTTTCGCTAACATGGTTGCAATTATCTACAATATCTGCCTAGATGAAAAACAGAACGTACATCAACACGGGGAAAAACAGAACGTACATCAACACGGGGAAAAACAGAACGTACATCAACACGGGGAAAAACAGAACGTACATCAACACGGGGAAAAACAGAACGTACATCAACACGGGGAAAAACAGAACGTACATCAACACGGGGAAAAACAGAACGTACATCAACACGGGGAAACTAATGTTGCAGACAAGTGCGCATTTCGTCATTTAGATGAGCACAGTTCACGCTAAAACATATCTCGTTATCGACGAGACCCGCGCATTCATCGTGTGCCATTTACCTGAACATTTATTCTAGGTGAATTGTAAACTTGCAACAACTACTTGTTTGAAATACTTGGAAAACAGCAGAAAATGCACTATTCGTATTGTTAAACACGACCAACTGCATCAAAGGCGGCGAGGTCAGTGGTTAGGTTTAGCAAGAATTAATTACAAATCTGTTAAGATGAGATCAAAGGGAAATCTTATACACATTTTGGAAGAATTATCTAGTAAGAGATAAGATCTTGTATAACATGTTATCGGATGATTGCAGAGATAACAATTAAGATAATAGGGTGATAACGGATAAGAGTTCATGTGCGGTAACGCGGTGCATTTTTCTCTGTAACAAGCTGTGTAACAACACTCGTGTGTTACTGTTACTAGTTCATGTTTAATGTCTTGAAATGCATAGACGTCGGAAGCTGTTGAACACTGGAAGGGCCGAATTGCTGGGTGTGATCCTATTGGGCGGGGGGGGGAATATACTCGAGCATCCCCACCCAAAATATCGGGGCCCGGCCCCCGAGCCACTGCTGTGAAATGTATTAGCCAACTAGTGAATTGTTGCACACCTAGCCAACTGGGTGAGTATATTTACCCGCACGTGCTGGTAATTGTGACTCGTAATGTGGGCACTTCACCCCTGGCAGACATGGTCATTCCAATAAAAGTCTGTCTGTAGCAGATGATTACGCACAGTAAAGTTGAAATCGTAACAGTCTTAGACTATAGGCCTATATCTCGGTTTTGACAGCCTAAACACCGTTTGATGATCTTCCTCGGTGAAAACTCGAAATCGACAAAATATCACAGGGGTCTAGACCTATCTATAATTCTATATCACCCAAAATTGTAATCAGTAAAGTTATCAAACGGATAGCTGATAAGCCACGCGGCTTGATCAAAGTAATATACGTAGCCTACTAGGTACGGCCTAGTTAGTCTAAACGGTTGCCAAACATCTAAAGCCCGTATATAGGATCTCACAAAGGGGGAGGCCTGGGGTGGGGTTGGGGGTGGGGGCAGCATAGTCAACCATTATTGTACCATATAGTGGCGTAACGGATAAAAAGCCATGGGGGTCATGGCCCAATACCCCACTAAAGACACACCTGAACGACAGCAACAGTAGGCCTACAAAATGAGCAGGAATTCATTTCATTTTTCATGACGGAAACTGACGGAAGATCGTCCACTCCAGCTGCAAAACGATATAAGTAAAACGACTCTTCAGTAGACACATTGTTGACTGTTCCAATTGCCTATCCTACCACTTAATTAGTACTCGATAAAGCAGCCGCCATGTGAATTAGGAATTTAAGCACTGCAGGCAACGCAGGCACAGTTTCAAGTTGGATTTTGGCAACTGTCAACAATCGACGCATTATCAACGTAATCGCGTATATACTGTTAAAAACGGCATGATGCCCACTCCATATCTATGTAAAATAGGCGGGCGGGCGGGCGGGCGGGCGGGCGGGCGGGCGGGCGGGCGGGCGGGCGGGCGGGCGGGCGGGCGGGCGGGCGGGCGGGCGGGCGGGCGGGCGGGCGGGCGGGCGGGCGGGCGGGCGGGCGGGCGGGCGGGCGGGCGGGCGGGCGGGCGGGCGGGCGGGCGGGCGGGCGGGCGGGCGGGCGGGCGGGCGGGCGGGCGGGCGGGCGGGCGGGCGGGCGGGCGGGCGGGCGGGCGGGCGGGCGGGCGGGCGGGCGGGCGGGCGGGCGGGCGGGCGGGCGGGCGGGCGGGCGGGCGGGCGGGCGGGCGGGCGGGCGGGCGGGCGGGCGGGCGGGCGGGCGGGCGGGCGGGCGGGCGGGCGGGCGGGCGGGCGGGCGGGCGGGCGGGCGGGCGGGCGGGCGGGCGGGCGGGCGGGCGGGCGGGCGGGCGGGCGGGCGGGCGGGCGGGCGGGCGGGCGGGCGGGCGGGCGGGCGGGCGGGCGGGCGGGCGGGCGGGCGGGCGGGCGGGCGGGCGGGCGGGCGGGCGGGCGGGCGGGCGGGCGGGCGGGCGGGCGGGCGTGCTTTACATAGATATGGAGTGGGCATCATGCCCCCATCCCTCTATTATATATCGTTTTATTTTGCCTGCCCCTTCAGCAATCGTGAATATAGTACTAGTTTATTCGCCAGGGTGCAGCACTGTCATACACCCATTACCCGTCAAACCTCGTGATATTTTACCATTTGCAACAATATGTGCACGTTTCCGGTTTTCTGACATTGATGTTTATAATGTCCGTTCAGGCGTGTAGATATGTGTCACATTTCAGACATGAATGTGTGCGAGCTCTGTCCGTCACCACACAGGTAACCTCTAAGTTATGTGTGAGGTGCAGACATCGAATTGATTCATGAGGGTCTTTCTTCGATTGTTTTCTCAGGTCTATCCTGCGACAGGTCAACGACGTCAAAGTTCAAACACCGTCCGTTCTACGTCAACGTGTGTCACCTACACTGTCATTTGCGCAATGTTGCTTTGACAGTAGCTGGGACAGAGCCACGGTGTAACTTGACACCAGTCTCCAGATTGGCCGTAGCTGTTGGACAGGATGGAAGTCCTGACAACACCGTCAATCATCAATGGAATCACTATTTATTCGAGGCATTTTTAATTTTAGGCACTGGCATGAACGTTTATGCGGTTCAGCTTCACTCCAAAGAGTACCTGATATCAGTGCATATTACTATTTAAGCAAACTACAATTTCCTCAGAAAATCCCACCTATCGCTAAAAATAATATCAAAAGCCATTATAAAATTACAAATTAATTGAAATTTACACACTAAAGCCTAATGAAAGGCGAGGATCCAGGTCACCGAAACTAACTCCTCTATGATATTTGTAGCATTATTAATATACAATAAATATGTATTTTGTGTACTATGTAATCATTATTAAATGTATATCACTAAACAAAAGGTAACTTGACAATAACCATGCATACATAAATATAAAATTATGATAAAAACTGTGATGATGTGCGCTCATTGATTTTGGAAAATAGAATCGGCCTACTTCCATGACTCTGGCCTAAGCATCTGCAGAAATCATTACTGAATAATAATAATAAACTTTATGTATAAACTCACATCCAGAGTAAGACCCTGTTCAGGAGTATTTACATTTGACAGTAAAAGACTAAATATATATATAAATACCATTGTAATTAAAGTATATACACATTTTCAATAGTTACATTCAAATAAGAAAAAAAAATTATAAATATACTATTAAATATTAATGAATAAATAACTAGGATAATACACAATTAGTAGACAATTAAAATAAAAAAGAGTAAAACGGATGTGTAAGATGTAAAACTAGATATTAAACTAATCAGACTTTGTATACACCTGAATGAAAACAATCAAACTTTGTATACATTAGTGTAACTGTAGCAGTGTCTGAAATTATGAAAAAATTAAATGGCCCAGATTTATTGTTTACTGGCCCAGTTTCATTTTGCACCAGCCCAGGTGAGTTTGAACTGGCCCCACAAAATGCATGAAATATAGATATACATAATAAAACAAAACAACAAAGTTTTTGTTGTTAAAACTAAAACAGACACTGCATTTAGAATAAATAATAATTAAATAAATATAAATCATACCAAATATTGTCGTTCATTTCTTATAATTAGCAGACAAATATACTAAAGTAATGAATTTAATAAATATTTCAATATTAGTTTTATTTTGTTTCCGAAACAGTTACAATAATTGAAAGTAACATTATGTTTGATGGCGATGTTTCGCATGCGCTGCCACTGGCACTGTCTGTACCACTGTGCACTTCCACAGCCAAATATCACATTATTATGTTTGATGGCGATGTTTCGCATGCGCTGCCACTGGCACTGTCTGTACCACTGTGCACTTCCACAGCCAAATATCACATTATTATGTTTGATGCCGATGTTTCGCATGTGCTGCCACTGGCACTGTCTGTACCACCGTGCACTTCCACAGCCAAATACCACATTAATCAGAATGTTTTTGCAGATTGTATTGTCAATTGGATTGTCTGTCTCAGTATCACCAGTATGAAGTAAATTGGCATAATTTCGAACTACAATGCTCGCATTTTCGTCCGCCATCTTTGCTTTGGTGTCATTAAATGTGAGTCATCCAATAGGCATCCATGTTGCAAATGCCAGGGGTTTCCCTTGCATGTGCGGGCTTCGCCTTTGCCTTGCCAGCGATCTGTCGCTGGCAAGGAAGAAGTAGTCTGTAACAACTGTATTTTATATTGAGCTAGGATACATTAGTAATAGTAAGTATTGTAATTTACTTCACTAATACAGTCCGCCCAGCCATAGTCGGCAGGGTAGGGCTGATAATTTGCACATTTTGGTTAATTGAATCAACTGGAAGCATTTTGAATCGGCGGCCGCCAATAAAACGCCTTAATTTTGAACACTGTGTATAGTAATTAAGTAATTGTGTCTGTTACAGAACTGCATGGATTTTAAGATTCCATCCAATCCACCAGCACACTTGAAGACAGATGGCATAGGTCCTCCCAATCCCGACTCCAAGCTACGACCCTTGAAGTTCCATATCCCACCAAATGAGTCCCGTATGGAGAAAGAATATAGACTTTTGCGGGAGGAGACCCAGAAATGGAACCACGAGTTTTGGGCTAGACATAACAGGTCATTTTTCAAGGTAACACTTAACTGCACTAGGTATATTTCAAAGTGGCTCATACCAGCCATACCATACCATACCTGACAATAATGTGAACATGTTGACAAGATTGAGGTTTTTGTGTTTGATCAACTTTGACAAAGTGGATTACTTGATACAAAACCCATGGAAAACGCTTTTCATTAAACTCCTCTTATTGGAAAGTTTGTTCACTGGAACTGAGGAGTCCATCTACTTTGTGACATCACTGTGCACATTTCCGGATGCCAGGAGTACTCAAGAAACTCACACAAATGTAAAACTAATTCCATTTGCACAAAATATAATTGCCTGATCTTTATTAGTAATAAAATTGACATCTGCCACTACTTATACCTATTTTTCCTTTTTTAGAAATGAGACCAGGGACTGAACTTTTAATTTAAAACCTTTGATGGTCGTTTCAAGCATTGGTTGATGTTTTGTTGCTTCAGGAAAAGGAACACTTTATTACATCTATGCTGAAGAAAAAGTCGGGCAAGGATGACTCGGACATGACACTCACTCCAGACGAGATGTCTGTCTTCTACAAACACTTCCTTGATGCTAATTACAAGTTGCACAAGGAATACAACAGGTAAAGATCTTGTATATTTTGTTGGTGATTGTACTAGCATAACAAACAATCTTAGTGATTGTTTATTTGAAACGGTAATTCTCAAGAAACTTTTTATATTTGTTCTGAATATTTCGACCAGCTCACTCTGTCTTTGTCAGCGGACTGTAGCGATGTCAGTTCACAGACGATGACCGAGTGATTTGGTTGAAATATTAAAAAAGGACACAAAAAGGTTCTTAAGAGGTAATTATTGTTGATTTCGCCAAATCATTCAGTTGATTTCTTAGGGATCAAATGATTGGAAGTTCATGGAAATAAAAGCATAGTTTAGATGCCATTTGCTTTTTGAAGTTATAAAAGTCAAAATGTCAACTAATGATTATTATTGACCCGATGCTGAATACAATGCTAATATTTTAAATTAGTAATCAGTACTTCTGATGTCCTTGTTGAGTGACATTATTGTAGATGTATGGAATTCAGAATTTGTTGAAAAGTGAATAAATCTGAGACTACTCCAAATGGTCTGTGAAATACAACAGTTTTGTTGTTGGTTATTCATGTCAACTGGTGAATGGTCATTCCTCAGAAGCTCAAATTTAATATTTCTCTCCAGATAGAATAGGTAGATATTTGGGGCATACATAGTAGTTACTTTTCAACAATACCCGAAACAGAACAATTGATGAGTTGATGTGCAGTTCATGTTATTTTGTCCTTTTGTTCCGTTGCTGCCATGTGCCATGTCTTCATTGAAATGGAGTAAGAACTGTTGTGGTCTTTATACTAGTTTATACCATTTCTTTGGCTCCATGGAAACATTTCTTAAGTTACACCATTAGTGAAATTGACATATAACGTTTTTCAAATATATTCCCAAACTTTACGTATCTAAAATGTTTCCACTGCATTGTTGTATAAGTGGCCAGGGATAATTCATTGCCATACCTTGAACGCTGTAATGGGGAAACATTAAATCATCTCATCTTATCAACAAAGAAATGCTCTCGGTCTTTGGGCCAAGGTTGAGAGTATCATTGATAAATTTGTTCCCTTGGAAAAAAACAAGGAAAACGGTCTAGAAAGAAACACTTGTAAAAAGAAGCTATTAGAAAAATAGTGTTCAAGCAAACTGTGTGGAGGGTTTATAGGCGTACCACAAAGGATGAAGACTATGCAAATTACAAAGAGGCACTTAATGCAGCTATGACTGAAATTAAACAATCAAAAGAAGCTATGAGCAAAAATTAGCATGTACCATAAAAAATTACAGCAAGAGTTTTTATGTATATGTCAGGAGTAAACAAAATGTACGAGACAAGGTTGGACCTCTAGAAGACAGTGCTGGAAATAATTATAATATCACAAGGGTTTTTAATGGTGGAAGACCTAAATGGTTACTTCAGTTCAGTGTTTACCAGAGAGGATATTATTTAATTACCAGTTCCTGATGCAAAATTTCAGGAGGCTACATCTGACTATTTAGGGCAGTTAATTGTAACTCCAAAAATGGTAGCTAAGAAAATAAAGGCAATGAAGGATAATAAATCACCAGGAGTGGATGGAATTCCTCCAAAACTACTAATGGAAACAGTAGAACAAATCAGTATACCACTTGCAAGAGTGTTCAACTTGTCATTAAAAGAGGGAGTTGTTCCTTTTGAATGGAAAGAAGCAAACATACTTCCTTGTTAGGCATAAAATATTAAATTCATCTCAACATGGATTCCTAAAAGCGAGGTTTTTTGAAGAAATCACTAAGTGGATAAACAAGGGATTGCCAGTAGATATTATCTATGTAGATTTTCAGAAAGCTTGTGACAAAGTTCTACATCAAAGATTACAACTTAAAATAAAATCCCATGGTATCGGGATGGCATAATTGACTGGATTGAATAATGGCTGACTGACAGAAGACAACGTGTTGTAGTAGATAGAGAGGTTTCAAACTGGAAATTAGTTTTGAGTGGGGTACCAGTAGGATCAGTATTAGGACCTTTATTATTCTTAATATATATCAATGACTTGGGCGACAGTGTAACAAGCTGAAATTTGCAGATGTCACAAGTGTTTAGAAAGATTAACACTAATGGTGATAAAGAGCATTTACAAAACGATCTAGACAAATTAGTTAAATGGTTTGAAAATGGCAGATGTTATTAAATTTGGGGAAATATAAATGCCTACATACAGGACACGGGAACGTGGATATAAACTATAATATGGGAAATACTGTTCTAGGTACTACTGTAAAAGAAAAGGACTTAGGAATAACAATAAGTGCTGATACGAAAGTTTCAGAACAGTGTGGTATTGCAGCTTCAAAGGATAATCAAATTGTTGGGTTGATTCGGAGAAACATAACATACAAGGAAAAAAGCTAATTATATCTCTGTATAAAGCACTAGTTAGACCTCATTTAGAATACTGTATACAAGCGTGGATACCGTATCGCAAGGATATTGATAAGCTTGAACGCATATAGAGGAGAGCAACTAAAATTATTCCAGAACTGAGAGACCTTGGTTAAGAACGCCTGAAAGAATGTGGTTTAACAACCCTAGAAACAAGTAGGTTAAGAGATCATATTGAAGTTTTTATGATACTGAATGGGTATGAAAATATTGATAGAAATATGTTTTTCTCACTCAAGAAAAATAGTACATCTAGAGGACATGAGGTAACATTAGTAAAGAATCAGCGTAGATTGGATATCAGGAAGCACTTGTTCTCACAGAGGACAATAAATGAATGGAACAAATTGTCTACGGATTGTGTAACTGCTAGCAGCATGAATATGTTTAAAAACAAGGTTGACACATATCTCAGGAGGGCGGGTTACACATAGATTAACATTGTTGGACTCTCAATAAGCCAATGGTTTCCTTGTCCACTTGCCACTTGGGCCTTTGGCTTGGATGGCAAATCTTGTTAAAGGTATGCAGTGGCTCCATCTGTTGACCTACATAGAATTGTTACATTAATGTATCACAAAAAAACGCCAGGGTGCGCCACTTTGGTCTGGTTCAAGACCACACTCATAATATAATTTAATGATTAAACATTGTATTTAAATACCCGGTCTAACCACAGTTCATTGTGAAGCCACTTTGAAAATTAAATTAGCCATATTATAATTATTCTGTTGCACCAGTTGCTGCAAGTCTCACTGCCAAACAGGTCTTTAAAACAATCATTCCTCTTTCAAGAAAAACCTAACTGTTAAAAAATCAATTAGACTTCTGTAGATGACAATGAAATGTCTGATTGACAAGGTTGATGCAATATATATATATATATATTGGTGATCACTTGATACTGGTGACAGAAAACGATGAGAAAATAAAATAATGATTTTAAACAGGCACAATTAATTCATGATATGATAAGACTATGGAAAAGATATTGTTATCATAAATACTATATTGTTTCAGAGAGTGGTACTACCGGAACATACAGATCCTTTGGTCATCTTTCAAGGTGGTAACCAGCAGACTGTTCAAGAGGTGACACCCACAAGGAATCCATTGGGGGGGGGCATCACTCTCGCTAAATATAATTTTGTGATGTTTGCATTTGTATTTTACATGTACACTAGAGAGGGGAACATTTTCTTGGATTCTTTTACAGGCTGAAGAGACAAACCCATTTGGGGTGAGTGTATGTATTAATGAACAAAATGTGTTGAAATGGATTATTAAGCAGAAACAAGTATACTTATTAATGATTTTATTGCATAATTTATTAAGTATGATGGTGCAACACAGTGCTACTCTATGTTCATGAATGGATGCCTCTATGTACAGGATTTTATTGATATTTTTATATTGATGAAATCAATAAAAATTACATTTAAAGGATAGGAATGATGTTGCTGTAATATTTGTGTACAAATCACCTGAATCTACCATATAGTACTGTACCTAATAAATATACTACATTGCTATCTGTTTAATGAGCTGCAACTACACCAAAGTAAACAACTTGGAGAGGCTCTCTGGTCTACCTGCCTGCAGAACATGTTGCAATAGAGTAGAGCCGCAGAGACTGGAGCAACTCGTAGAGAATCTCCGGGCTGTTCTATTAGCCCCGGAGAGGTCTGCCCCTCTCCATGAAAATAGAGCCTGGAGAACACATATAGAATAGATCAATGATTCGACAGCAAGCTGCAGATCACTATTGTTTTTTCCCATTGAAACCAATACTAAAAGTTACTCGATTTTACTGTGTGTGAAGTTACAATTCGGTTTTAATAAAAAAAGTAACATACACTTAGATTTTTGTCTAGTCACTGACTTACAGTAGTGTTTTCGTCACATCCTAAAATTTAGTTTTTGAGAAGATCAACATTGAAGATGCTCCCGTCATTTGTTGCCCCCAAAAAAAACGGATAACGCATAATATAATGCTACCAATTAGGAACTATGTGTACAGGAGAACAGTCATAGTCTGCAAATGTTCCATTTTCCCTGTTCATAAACTATTTTTGCAGGCACAAAAAACCTTTTAAAGTGAGTACTGTCTCAAAATCACTTGTGCTTTATTCGTATGCTACGAACCTGCAAGTTGAACAGTGATTTCTCCCCAGCAGCACACATACACGTACAAACGTGCAAATAACATACATAAAAATTCGCACAATTTGCTCAAAACAAATTGGATTAGAATTCATTAATTAAATTCCGTTTGCACATATCTAAATAGTACCTTCCAATTCGGGGTAAATGCGTAAAATTAAATGTGATTAATTATTATTAAATAATCGTACGCCCCTCAGAATTCGCGCTCCGTGTGCGCGATGCCAAGCGATACGGCTTGAATACATTACAAGGGCACACGTTTCGGTGCGACACCAACCTGTATTGGACCATTTATTTACTTCTATCTGCTTCCTTCTGAAAAACAACAAATAAAGTAGGCGGAACTAGTCGAATAAAACGAGGACCTTCGGCGTCTGGCCTAAATTTTACGATTTTAGACAACATCCACATTCATGGTGATGTCCTCGGAACTGTTTGAGAGTAGACAAGATGATTTTCGTACGTTGTGCGATGATTTACGAAGTAAAATTGACAACCAGCTAACCCGTCTGTCGGGTGGTAAGTATCTAGATGAATCAGTTGAATTTTACTTTTATTCAAGATTGCCATCCCAAACAACAAGTTCCAGATGGCAAGTGGACAAGGAAGCCATTGGCTTATCGAGAGTCCAATATTTTTCTCATCTATGTGTAGCCCTCCCTTATCAGATATAAGTCCATTCTATTTTTAAACATATTCACACTACTAGCATTAACACAATAATTTGGCAGTTTGTTCCATTCATTTATCGCCCTCTGTGAGAAAGAGTACTTTCTCATGTCCAACCTACACTGCTCCTTAACTAATACTGCTTTGTGTCCTCTGGTTCTATTGCCTTCTTTAAGTTTGAAGAACATATTCCTATCAATATCCTCATAACAGTTCAATATTTTAAACACTTCTATTTCGTCTCCTCTTAGTCTCTAGTGTTGTCAAACCACATTGTAATAAGCGGCTTTCGTAACTAAGGTCTCAATTCTGGAATCATTTTAGTTGCTCTTCATTGTATTCTTTCTAGCTTGTCTATGTCCTTTTTACGATATGGCGTCCATGCTTGAATACAATAATTCAAATGTGGACTAGTTATTGCTTTGTACAGGGGTACAATTAGCTGTTTCTCCTTATATGTGATAGTTCTCCTAATTAGCCCTAGAATTTGATTTTTATTCGAAGCAGCAATCCGACATTGCTCTGAAACTTTCATGTCGGCACTAAATGTTACTCCTAAGTCCTTTTCTTTTGTGGTTCTACCTAGTACAGCATCCCACATTTTATATTCTTTGTCCATGTTTCCATGACCTATGTGTATACATTTACACTTCCCAAAATTGAATAACATTTGCCATTTTTCTGACCATTTAACTAATTTATCTAGATCATCCTGTAAACGTTGTTTATCTGTATCATTTGTAACCTTTCTGAATACTTTTGTGTCATCTGCAAATTTCTTGTACTTTGCTAAATATGTCATCTTCCAAATCATATATTTATATTAAAAACAGTATATTGCCTAATACTGATCCCTGTGGTACTCCACTCAGAACAGATTTCCAGTTTGAAATCTCATCATCTACTATTACTCTCTGTCTTCTGTGTGTAAGCCACTCTTCTATCCAGTTGATTACATCATTACATGGGCTTTTAGTTTAAGTAAAAATCTTTGATGTGCCACGTTATCGAAAGCTTTCTGAAAATCTAAGTAGACAACATCCACTGGTGACCCGTCATCTACCCACTTTTTAATTTCTTCCAAAAAACATAAGAGATGACATGACCTTGCTTTTAGGAACCCATGTTGAGATGTATTTATTAATTTATGTTTTACAAGGAATTCCATCATGTGGTCTCTAATTAATGTTTCGAGTAATGTTAAACTCACTGGTCTGTAATTTTCTGGCTTGTTCCTCGATCCTTTCTTAAATAGCGGCATAATGTTTGCTTCTTTCCATTCTGAAGGAACTATTCCTTCTAGTGACAAGTTAAACAATTTTGCAAGTGGTGTACTAATTTGCTCAACAATTTCCTTAAGCAGTTTTTGTGGTATCCCATCAACTCCTGGTGATTTATTATCTTTCATCTTCTTAATTTTCTTTGCTATCATTTCAGGAGTTACAAATAACTGCCCTAAATGTTCTGGTTTACTGCCCTCAAATTTAGTAAATGGAATTGGAAGTGAGCTTATATCTTCTGTGGTAAAAACTGAGCTGAAATACTCATTTAGGACCTCTGCCATTTGAAACCCGTCTGAAATTATGTTTCCCCTGTTGTTTTCCAGTGGTCCGACCTTAACTCGAACTTTCTGTTTACTCCTTGCATAAGCATAGAAACTCTTGCTGTCATTTTTTATATTACCTGCCAATTTTTTTTCAAAGGTTCTTTTAGATTTTCTAATTTCAGTTGTTAAGTGTTAAGTGCATCTTTGTAATTTGCGTAGTCTTCATCCTTTCTGGTACGCCTATAAACCCTCCACAGTTTGCTTAGACACAGTTTTCAAGGGAACAAATTTATCGATGGTACTCTCAATTTCATATTTTAGAATATTTCAACATTCAATTGCGGTGTTATTCATCAGCATGTTATTCCAATCTAGCTTTGCTAAGTATTTTCTCATATTTTTAGAGTTACGTTTGTGGAAGTTTCTCCTATATGTTTTTTATTTTTACTTTCTGATTTTACATTGATGTCAAAATGTATTTGATTGTGGTCACTGCTACCCAATGATTCATGTATTTTTACATTGTCCACTAATTCTTTTTGTGATAACAAAACTATATCTAATACATTATCTCCCCTGGTTGGTTCTAGCACGTGCTGAGTAAGGAAGCTATCCTGAATTAAAAATAGAAATTGTTAGTCCTCACCTTCTGTACTCTCTAGAGATTTCCATTGTATGTGTCCATGGTTAAAATCTCCCATTATGATACGTTCCCTTTTACTAAATTTTCTTCCCCTAACATAGACGCTGGTCAGGTAATAGAGATTTATTGCTTTTAACATTGATTGTCAACTGTTTCAGAGCCAAGGAAGCGCATGCTCAGAGAAATTGACAGGTGCATTGAAGAAGGAACACTTATGGTAAGTTTATGATTTCTTAATGTTGCATAAATGTTGCATTTACCCTCCCTGAATCAGTAGTACAGGCCAAATCCATAAATTCATTTAAAAACCACCTGGAAAAATTCTAGTCTAACCAGGCGATTATATATAACTTTGAAACACCATTAATAACTGGAACCAGAACTCTTTAATTATGGTAGACGACGAAGATCTGATCCATGAGAAAACAAGGATCCTGCAATGACAGTGCGATCAGAACCATCCTAAGGTATAGAGGTGTGTGTTTGTGTGCACGCGTGCATGCATGCATGCGTGCATGTGTGCGTGCGTGCGTGTGAGCATGGCATGCATTTGTTGTTTTGGATTGTAATCATGTTAAAAACTTTGAAATGCAATTCTTATGGATAGATGACAGAATCCTGTCAGACTTGCAGGTGCACAATAATATTAGGGGTTGAAGTAGCAAAGGCTGCCATACTAAGGCTATACAACACTTATATCATCTATTAGAAAAATGTAGATCCTTTACACTTCACCCCTCTGGCAGACCCAGTCATTCAAATGATTCAGACATCAACTTCTCTGGGAAGCATTCAGCCACACTACAATCAGTGTACAAAAGCTATTCACTCACACAGCTCAACACCACTGCGTCATATAAACAGCACTACAGGGCTGAGCCATGTATAGAAACTTAGCGGGTCAAATTGTTATACATCGCTACATTCACTAATTTAAGTAATCATTTATTCTGTTTGCAATGACTATCTAAAGGCGTATCATGAAAGACATTCATGTTTGACATTTTCATTTTACATTTACAACAAAGGTAACACAAATAATGAACACTGTTGGCATGACAACGTGATGATTTATATACGTAATGCCATCGCAGGTTCAAGAACTTGAGGATGAAGTGAAGAAGGCTCCACCTACCTACAGATCACAGATGTTCTCTCAGATTCGACAACACAGAAGAGAACTTGAGCAAATTACAAAAGACTTAGTGTGTACATTATCATCTGCATGAGTGATGTCTAAACATTTTGGTGAAAATAATGATGTTGTATAGTTAAATAACTTAATGTTATCCTGTTTTTATTATGTATGCAAATCCCCTTTGCTTTATATTGATCAAAATAATAAGTGTTAATCAATAAATCTACCACTGAGATTATTAAAGCAATGAAAACATATATTTTAAAGCAATGCTATAGTGCTGAGTAAATTTTTTAAATGAACCTATGTAGTGTTTTGCTTTTTGAAAGTTGGCTTTTGAGCAATATTTTCTCTGATTCAGCTGTAATGTAATAGAGAATTGTAATGTAATAGAGAATTGTAATGTAATAGATAATTTTTTGGTTGTGCATGTTTGGTGATATAGATGGAAAGCAAATGCCTTTTCTTAGTATTACTTTGGTACTTCCTAGAAGACCATGTAAAATTTTATATAATGTACATAATTTATGGTATGTTTACACCTAGAATTGAGTGTATTGCAAACACATATATGTATTTATTTTTTTCAGAAACATGCTTCCACTGGACAGAGAGGTGCTAGACCCAATACCATGGGATTTGGAATGGCTGGCGAATTTGAAGTAAGAATATTATTGCCTTCATTAGCCCTTAAGTAGCATCATCAACTTGGTAATTTGAATATGCGAAACATTGTTCTTCTGACACCGCCAAAAGATGAATTAATGTCTCGGTCGCAATGTCAGTTGTCTCTATCAAAATGACAGTTTGCTTGCTAGACCACTAGATGGCAGTGTTGTCTGCAGAAAATCCTTGAGTGGATCTGAGTAACTTATGAGATTGATGGGAGAGGGAGATCATGGGTGGTCAAAATGTTTGAATAGATTTAATTTATACGAAATAACATGACTATGATAAAAATTATGAGTCCTCTTGCGGATTAATCATCCATCACTCAGTGTTTTTTATTCACAGTTATTGCCAATCTGTTATGATCTTTGTCTTTAGAAGATTATCTGAAACACAAATTGCAACAAGTGTCATATTATTATTGCTATATTAGTGGGCCTGTAGATATGCCAAGACATTCCTTTGATCAGACCACACTGGTGTATTGTAGTCGACGGAGGACATACAGCGGTCTCGGTTGATGGCAGGATCTGAAGTGTTGTCCCGAGCTAGCGAGAGCATCGCAAGGTCACATGTGGTAGCCGTGGAAACGGAACAGATCGGACAAGACACAATGGATGAACTGGGCCAGCAGAGGGAGACACTGACCCGGACAAGAGATAGAGTGAGTGTTACGTTTTTGTCTAATCAAAAATATTTATTTTTCAGTGTGTTATGTTTCATGTTGGAAGCTTGTTAGGTGCTGTTTAGGTGGTGGGGTACATTTGTGCCAGTTTGCCAAATTACAGTGAAGCAAATAGTGATCTTTGTATAAAGGTGGCCTTTTTATAAGGGTCAAATACTGACTTAATCCTCTTCGCTCAAACTGGAGCATAGGGCTGAAAGAGCACTTCTCAAACGCACTCTGTTTTTGGCTGATTTCTTCATTTGTTTGCAGGTGGTTCGTCCACTTCCAAATATTTTTTGGTCTTTTTTAGGATTCAATTCTAAGGAAGGCCTGACAATGCCTTTACATATGCAGTTACTTAAATCCATACTCCATTTGTATATTTTTTATGATTACAATTGTAACTATTGATTAATTAAAAACTGCCCGAATGCTTTCAGCTCGTTGAGACACATTACAACCTGTCAAAGAGTCGGAAGATCTTAAACAACATGGCACGCAGGCAAGTCTCTTTAAACATAAATGTTGATGTGTTGTGCTTAAGATATTTAACATATATTTCATTGTTCATCTTTAGAATTTCTTTGGCTCTTTTCTTTTGTTGAGTTTTGTACAAGTTGAGAATAAAATGTTCCAATCTCAACAAGATGGCATCTTCAGTAGGACTGACATCCTGGTAGGATAACGTCATTGTACACGTGTGGAATTCAGAATTTGAATAGTTGCTACCTGTCACAAACTTTGCAAACGAATAAATATGAAACTTGAGCTCTACTCCAAATGGTCTGTGAAATACAGTAACTTTATTGTTGGTTGTTGGTTGTTCATGTCAACTTACAGTTGATTGGTCATTCCTCAGAAGCTCAAATTTAATATTTTTCTCCAGATTTAACAGGGGTTAAATTGTAGTTATTTGCCAAAAAGCCTGAAACAGAACAATTGATGAGTTGATGTGGAATGATGTACAAGTTAAAGTAATAATCTAAGCAGCCATTGTGTTATTTTGTCCATTTGTTCCGTTACTGCCATGTGTCATGTCTTCATTGAAATGGAGTAAGAACTGTTGGCTCCATGGAAACATCTATTAAATTATGCCATTAGTGAAACTGACATACAGGTACCACGTTTTCAAATATATTCCCAAAGTTGCTATAGCTTGAAAGCTATAATGGGGAAACATTAAATCAACTTGCCTTATCAATTAATAAATTCTCGTTTTTGAGCCAAGGTATGCAGTGGCTCCATCTGTTGACCTGTATAGAATTGTTACATACGGGCATCACACATAAGAATGCCAGAGTGCGCCAATAACAATTTTAAAATGAATATTTAAGTTGCATTCTGTGTGTCTATGTCCTTGAATATCCCCAAGTGTTAACTATGAGATTGTAAGATAAATTAAATTCAGACTCATGGATAATACTTGTAGAACTACAAAGTTGGGAGACTGAGTAGAACTAGAGGACAGGAGGTACCTTTAGTAAAAGAACAATGTATATTGGATATGAGAAAGTACTCATTCTCCCAGAAGATGAACAATAAATTGTGCACGATTAATTATCTACTGATTGTGTTAATGCCAGCAGCGTGAACAATATTATGTCTACAGATATCTGATAAGGACAGGTTTTTCATAAATGAAAAAATTCTGTCTCGATAAGCCAATGGCTCCCTTGTCATCTGGAGTTTATCGTGTTGGATGGCGATCTTGTTAAATCTTGACTATCATTGACTGTTTTCAGAATGGTGACGAACAAGATTGTACTCATAGTGATCATAATTCTCGAGCTGGCAATCCTGGCTGGCGTCATTTACTGGAAGTTTTTCAGTTGAGAAGCTTCTGTAAAAAATTTCTTTGTATATATACCAGGGAAGATTTTGTAAATCATTGTGTGATGTTTACAGAATTACGGAGATTACATCAGTGAAGAATTGTGCTGAAAATGAGCACTATTCGTTTATGGCAATCATATTTACTTTGTACCCTTTTACTGATTGAGTTTAGTTAAGATTTATTGATTCAAAAGAAGAGTTAAGCATGGGCAGTTATTTACTTAATTTTTTGAAATTCAGTTGCAGTGTTTTGGATTAGGCCATTTCTAAATGTAAAGTTATAATGTTGGTGACATTTGTCCACTTATATATAGGCTCATCTCTCAAGTTAAACTACACAGTAGAAACAGATGTGGCCTTAAACATGTTTAGTGTTGCAGTACTCTATATTGTATGGTTTGTATATGCATTAAAGTTGAGCCTGAATCGTATGTTGTGTGTTGGCTTTTTCTGTTTGACATGGGGCATGATGACAGCGATGAGGGCGTCCAGCTCTCAATGGAGAGGGTCTGGGTTCAAGTCCGTGCAGCCAGTTACTCCACGTTGTCCTAGTTTACTAAGCGGTATACATGATTATGCAGTGGAATTGTGTGAATGAATAACTTTCATGCAGTAACTGCAGTGTTGCTGAATGTTTCCCAGGGAAGTAGAGTAGGTGGTGAAAGGAACAAGTTACCAGGGGATGAAGTGTAAAATGCTTGACCACTCGTGGGTGGATATCATCTTGACCACTCGTGGGTGGACATCATCTTGACCACTCGTGGGTGGATATCATCTTGACCACTCGTGGGTGGATATCATCTTGACCACTCGTGGGTGGATATCATCTTGACCACTCGTGGGTGGATATCATCTTGACCACTCGTGGGTGGATATCATCCTGACCACTCGTGGGTGGATATCATCGTGACCACTCGTGGGTGGATATCATCCTGACCACTCGTGGGTGGATATCATCCTGACCACTCGTGGGTGGATATCATCTTGACCACTCGTGGGTGGTCATAATCTTGACCACTCGTGTGTGGACATCATCTTGACCACTCGTGGGTGGACATCATCTTGACCACTCGTGGGTGGACATCATCTTATGTAAACACAAACAATTTACATAATGGCATATTTTAAGTTTAACTTTGTGGTGATCAAACCAAAGCTAAATAAAATATGTTGTATTAAAACAAAAATTAAAAAACAACATACAATGTCAGTAAACAATTACAAATCTTAGTTGTAACAATTATACCAATATGCATCCTTTCAAACCATGTCATTAGACAAGTTTTTTAATATATGAATCGTGTTTGACTCCTTGAACATTTTTATGTGCAAACAAAATGACTAGGCTGTTATTTCTGCCAGATCTTTAATCCTCTCATACACGAGGGCAACATCAAAACATTGTACACATGATTTTGGCAATATCCATGCTACATGCTGTCGACCAGTGTAACGGAAGGACTTACAACTAGTGTAACGGAAGGACTTACAACTAGTGTAACGGAAGGACTTAGGATACAACTAGCATACAGTCGAATCACATCCGCATGATTGCATTTCATAGGCTTAATATTTATACAAAACGTCCATTACGGTAGTCCCGAAAATGACTTGGGCATGACGACATCGGCATGACTATAATGTCCGATGTATAGGAATATACTCAAGTGTGTATGCATGCATGTGTACACATATACACATATCATACAGACACACGAATGTGCATATATCATATATAATCTAAGTGCACTGACATGCATGCACGAACACATACATACACATATACAAACACACACACAAATACATACATCCTTAGACATACAAATCTGCACAAGTGTACAGAAAGCATGTTCTTAAACAGCACATTAGGAATTCGACTGTAGCTGACACACGTCAACCGCGGCAAAAGAGATGTCCTGGGCAGGTTGACAATAATAATGCAATGATACTGATACTTTCCATTCTCATTTTGTTCGAGATAAAATGCTAATAAAAGTATGTGTTCTTCACCGTATCTGTTTACAGTCTGCGGTGTGACAGTTTATCATGTTGACAGAGTGTAGTCCACCACATGGTCGGATCACGCATGGAAATGTCGGAAAGGGTACTAGGACAAACTCCCTGTAGATAATCGTTTTCATCCAGAGATTTGTACCTCTATGTATGCCCTCAACTTTATGTATTCAAACGCGGTATAATTCTTAAGAAAGTGGCATAATTTATTTTAAAATGATATCCTCTCAGTTACTTGGTAGTCATCAAATGCAAAATTACATCTTATTGTCACCTATGCCTAATGCTGGAGAAATCACAATGTTGTGTACTAGTCAGGTAAGATAAACATTAGTCTAATATCGACACTGAACAAAATCCATGCAATTATACTTTACGTATGTTTTGTTTTAAGCCACGGAAGTGTTTAATTCATCAATTTTCTGTACAAACAGTTCAATTATATCTATAACTTGAGGCCAAAATATGAAGTTGGATTGTGTCAGGGGGATATGTCCAGGGATTTTTGTCCTGACATCTGTCATGATTGACATTCGAACTAGAACCAAATACAGATGGTGCCACATGTTGCCGAGTTTCATCGCAAGCTGATATGATCACCGCAGTATCAGATACTGAAGCGCACTTGGCCACGATACAAAGCACTTGTTCAATTACCGACAACAATCTCGTATGAGTCTTCATCATTGTGGTAGTCTACATTTATTGCTGTTCTCTGCGATTCCACTCATGGTTGCGAGGTCAAGGCCACAGTGACGCAAACAGACTTTAAGCACTCGACGGATTGCCAACACAATTGTGTTCCAACACAAATCACTGTATCTATAAATTCATCTCAATCACTATCTGCCTTACAGGACGGCAGCAAATGTTTCACGACGGTGGCGCCACTGCAGCTGCACCGCACACACATGGCGCCGTATGCATCACACCACTTGTAAGGTCCACCGCCTGTCATCGTCTGCTAACTGCTTTGTTTACGACTGTGCATTACTTTGTAAGTCTTCGGTGGTAACTCGGGCGTGACTGAGCGACTGCGCTCTCCATTGACACTCAAGTGCGACCATGTGTCACTGACAACCGCCGTGTGGGGCAGTGTGGAACTAACCACGCTGTGGTGACTTGGCGGTCGATGCAACACGCTGTTAGACATGGTGAGAGACGTCCGAGACATGAGCAATGGCGGCGCCTGGTGGGCGGTGTCACTTCGCCGTGGTGGCAACGGCGGTGCCCCGGCATCAGCGCGCGGAAATATATGTGGCCTTTCGGGCACTGCCCGGATGGGCGACTGTTCGCCACAACTGAAGGAGGACTCGCGTTTGCGCCGTGGAGGTAATGGCGGGGGCTTATCTACCTCTGGCTGGGGTTGAAGCGGAGCGGGCTGGACAGGCGGCAGAAGACTGCCCGCTAGACTGCTCAGGGGCAGGCCCGCTGAAACACAACAAATCACTCTCAAGTTACGCTTCAACAGTCTATATAATATCAGTCATCATCACACTGTAAAATGTGGATTTAAAGGAATTTTTCACAAAAATAAAAGAATTTTAAGGATCTTTTTACAAACATAAACGAAATTAAAGGGAGTTTCTTTAAAAAAAATAAAGGAATATTTCTTTTACAGAAACAAAGAATTTAAAGGAACATTAAAAAAATTAAAATAAAGGAATTCAAAGGAGTGTTTTTGTACAAAAGTAAAAGAATTTAAAGGAAATTTACATTTAAGAATTTTAAATGAATTCTTTATGTGTTTAGTTTCTACATGAATTAGTCCTAAAAATATACTGTAAACAGACTAAGCTTTTCAGTTGGTCAAATTTAGACAAAACATGTTCACACAAAATCAGAAGTAAGCAATAGATTGGTTATAGACGGGTGGATATGTGAATGAACAGACTTCGCACAATAATTGCAGCATGGCTGAATGCTTCCCAGAGATGTACAGTTGCTGTTGGAATGAACAGGTCTGTTGCAGGGTAAAGTGCTATGAGTGATCCTATATATTGCAATTTGCAGTGTGGAAATATTGGAATTCTGCACATTTCACCATATCTTAAATGTATTATACAACCATTAGTTTTCTTGCCATGAAAAATGAAAGAAATTTAAAGTAATATTGTGCAAAAATAAAGGAATTTTAAGGAATGTTACAAAATAAAGGAATTACCTATAACACAGAGGACCAGCTTGACCACTAATATACTGTAAAAATACCTTATTGGAGTTGCCCAATTTGTGCACTTTATGCTTTACAACAACTACGCAGTATTATTTTGGTAAGAGGCAACCCTTAAGATAGAGACAAATAAGACGAACCATTTTCTGGCAGTAGCACTGTGGCAAACACACTGCAGTCCCCGCTGCTGTCGTGGGGCGGAGGGGTCAGGGGCGTGCTAGGGGTCGGGGGTGTAGCTCCACAATGGGATACCAGGTCGAGGTCACCTCCCTCTTCTGTGATGCGGTGCACAGTGAAGGGTGATGATAGGGAGGTCGGCTGCCCCTTGTCGCCTTTCAGGGTTGATGTACTGTGGCGACTGTGCATGGGCTTGATGCCGGGCGACTTGAGGGAATATTCCCGGACGCGTGGCTACAAAGAATGTTTATATGTAATACAAATATTGCTTGTGTAATGTGCTTTACTAAAAGCTAAAGGGAACTCCCTGTGGCTAAATCCTGCATGGGGAGAGATAGATAGGGAGAGGAGGGAGAATGAGGGAGGGACAGAGATGAAGAGGGAGAGGGGGAGAAAGACGGAGGGACGGAGAGGGAGAGAGAGAGGGGAGATTGATGGAGGGACAGAGATGAAGAGGGAGAGGGGGGAGAAAGAGGGAGGGACGGAGAGGGAGAGAGAGAGGGGAGATTGATGGAGGGACAGAGATGAAGAGGGAGAGGGGGGAGAATGAGGGAGGGACGGAGAGGGAGAGAGAGAGGGGAGATTGATGGAGGGACAGAGATGAAGAGGGAGAGGGGGGAGAAAGTGGGAGGGACGCAGAGGGAGAGAGAGGAGGGAGAATGAGGGAGGGACAGAGATGAAGAGGGAGAGGGGGGAGAAAGAGGGAGGGACGGAGAGGGAGAGAGAGGGGAGATTGATGGAGGGACGGAGAGAGGAAGAGGGAGAGGGGGAGAAAGAGGGAGGGACGGAGAGGAAGAGGGAGGGAGAGGGGAGAATGAGGGAGGGACAGAGAGGAAGAGGGAAAGGGGGGAAGAAAAAGGGAGGGCGGAGAGGAAGAGGGAAGCCTAATAGATGGCAACACTCCATTCTGGAAAAACCTAGCAGATGTTGTTTGATATAGGTACATTTCGTAGCCAATAGATCGCAACACTTAATCAGAATTGGCTGATTAACCAATGAAAAATGTTATTCGGCTTTATACAGAATTTCAAGTCAAAAATATGAATTTCAACTAAACAAATGTGGCAGGTTTGAACCTCAGTGGAACACTGTGTTATAACAGCCTTACTGTTTGATGTCAAAGACACCCAACACTTGAACATGTGGACTTACTACACTGACACAGCAGATAACTTACAAACTTGATGGGAGCCTTCGAGTTCCTGGGCTCGAGCTCTAGAGACTTGCTGTACAGGTTGTCGTTGAAGTCCTTCTCCACGCTGTCTCCGAGTGGATCCAGGTTCTCGAAGTACGTCTACAATACAACAATTGTGTCAAATCTGAAATAGACATAATGTATTCAACCTATTAAGCATAGATGCCCTAATTAGTGCACCCCCCCATTTGTTGTTAGCATTGGCAACACTGTGTATGTGAATGGTTCAGAATTTATGATAGTCACACTTTCTTACAGTGCAAAACATTGACATGGCCACCAACTGGAAACATTAACTGTGGTCAGCGCCCGGTAGCTGTGACTTATCCTCAAGTCTAGCTCACATTTATCCTCAGATCTGACTGTAGGTTGAGACAGTACGGCTGGTTCTAGTACTGTTGTAGCCAAGACTTACCCTTAGGTCTAACTGAGACTTACCCTCAGATCTGACTGTAGGTTGAGACAGTACGGCTGGTTCTAGTACTGTTGTAGCCAAGACTTACCCTTAGGTCTAACTGAGACTTACCCTCAGATCTGACTGTAGGTTGAGACAGTATGGCTGGTTCTAGTACTGTTGTAGCCAAGACTTACCCTTAGGTCTAACTGAGACTTACCCTCAGATCTGACTGTAGGTTGAGACAATACGGCTGGTTCTAGTACTGTTGTAGCCAAGACTTACCCTTAGGTCTAACTGAGGCTTACCCTCAGATCTGACTGTAGGTTGAGACAGTATGGCTGGTTCTAGTACTGTTGTAGCCAAGACTTACCCTTAGGTCTAACTGAGACTTACCCTCAGATCTAACGGTAGGTTGAGACAGTACGGCTGGTTCTAGTACTGTTGTAGCCAAGACTTACCCTTAGGTCTAACTGAGACTTACCCTCAGATCTGACTGAACGTTGAGACATTACGGCTGGTTCTAGTACTGTTGTAGCCAAGACTTACCCTTAGGTCTAACTGAGACTTACCCTCAGATCTAACGGTAGGTTGAGACAGTACGGCTGGTTCTAGTACTGTTGTAGCCAAGACTTACCCTTAGGTCTAACTGAGACTTACCCTCAGATCTAACTGTAGGTTGAGACAGTACGGCTGGTTCTAGTACTGTTGTAGCCAAGACTTACCCTCAGGTCTAACTGAGACTTACCCTCAGATCTAACGGTAGGTTGAGACAGTACGGCTGGTTCTAGTACTGTTGTAGCTGTGACTTACCCTCGATGTCTGACTGTAGGTTGAGACAGTACGGCTGGTTCTGTTACTGGTGTAGCTGTGACTTACCCTCAGGTCTGACTGTAGGTTGAGACAGTATGGCTGGTTCTGGTACTGTTGTATTTCCCCGGTAATCTCTGCAACTTTCCGTCGCTTGCTGAAGTTGATGATTCCCTCCGGCCGGTTCGGGATGAAGTCTGGGTTTCCCTCCTCCGTCAGCAGGATGTTGGTTAGATACATGCCTGGAGCACAAGTAAGAGGGCATGTGACCCGAGGCTTGCTCCAGTAAGACCAAGCTGCTCCAGAACCCTTCTTTATCTCTCATTCATATAGTGCATTCATTCAATTGGGTCCTCATGCGACTTACTTGGCAGAACTGACTGAGCCAAATCACTGAGAGATGAGAGTCCATAGCAGGCTATACATTTTTTATTTGTTTTTTACTTCCACTAGCATAGACACCACATAGAAGGGATCAGTTAGTAAAGGTATGTTCATATATTGTGCTTTTAATATCTCTTACAAAGGACACAGCAAATGTGGCGTGAATAAAATTTCCCAGGTTTCGAAACGGCAGCAGGTGGACTTGACCCCTGGTTCTCTTGATGGACAGTCTAGCACTCTAACTGTTGAACTACTGCAGCCGACAAGAACAGACAGAACTAATAATATGCTTTTTGAAAGTGCGTGTCTAATGATCTGCTCAGTGTCTGAGAAGTGACCCCAAGACCCCTCACACACCAACGGGTTGCTTTTAAGTGACAAAGAGCTACTTCCGCCTACATTTAGAAAATTACGTACCACCAGAGGTGGTAGGAGTGTACGTACCTACATGTTACACAGCGTTACGAGGGGAGGGGTTGTTTATAATACTGTTATGTAACACCACCAAGGTATGTACTGACAAATGAATTCGATTGATGGAAGCGAACTTATGCATGTGCGATTTGTGGACACCCTACTCGCACTAGTAACAGTATCACAATTCAGGTCGGTTCATGCAGCACATGCGTTCTGACTTTTGCTTGGCTTTACATTGACGCTGTGTGCTAGCCCATTGATTATGGGGGGAGTTGTTGAATGTTATATCATTTCGGAGGGGTTTTATTCTAGCATTATGGGGCATTACATGGGAATGTGGGGGGACCACATTTCCCAGAAAAATCTGTTACATAACTTTTGAACGACCCCTTAATTCTTAGGATATATATTTCGTACTTTCTTCAGCTGTTCCGCCTGAGAAAGGTGTTCACATCACAATGGTGTCCACATCACAATGGTGTTCACATCACAATGGTGTTCACATCACAAACGACTGGTAAGAACACAGAACTACTTCTAGCTCAGTAATTACATCCGCTGTATTCTTGAGACAGTGATATGAGCGGGAGACTCACCCAGGAATGGCACACAGGGTGGGTTGATGGATCGCAACTTCTCTATGTAACGCTTGAAGTGGTCCGAGTTCAGCTCCTTCGCCTCGTCAAACGCCTTCATCAACTTGTGATACTTCTGGTCTACTTCCTGTAAGATTACACACGAGAACATTACAACAACAGCAACTACAACTAACTTTTGTAATTGTGCGGTAAATGCTCTGTTAGAGTTTCATTTCTGCAAAATTAACAACTGCAAATGGCCCAATAAATAGTAATAATCTGTCTATAGAATATCAGACGTGACATCATTCTATGATGTGCAATATGACGACATATATTTCTGGTACATGCATTCATTAATGATACATTTTGGTGAAGACTTTCTACATTTCTGTGCTCATATACTTGCTCAATAATGAGTCACTTTCTTGCACAGACAATTCAACTAAATTTAAAAGGTCTATCTGTTGCCACACATCTCATTAAATACCCACTTTATCGGCTACCAAACAGATGCAGTTACTACATGTAAACTCATGTGTTTCATAAATGTTCATATTATTAAACATTCCAATAATAAAATTCCAATAATAAAAAAGTTGGATCACCGTTGGTGGGTCAAAGGTCCATTTGGATTATCACAATGCAATGGCAATGCATGTACAGTGCCTACAATTTTCCATTTTTTTTCTGGATAGGGTGGATGGGTTCAATCATATCCAATTTTTTGGGGAAAATTTTGTTTACATTAAAAAAATACCTAAGCTGCTCCCTGTTGTACAATATTAATGACTAACCTCAAACGTGTGCTCGAGTCTGTAGACGGGGGCGGAGTTAAGAGCACTGACAACTTCGAGGACGCCGTTGAAGTTGTTCAGTTCCTGGAACACTACCATGATCTCAAGGATGCGGGAAACTACAAACACCCGCTCCTCAAAGTTACCTGCTTCCAGGATGCACTTTTCCAACCAGAATGTAAACTGAAACAGAAAGCACAACCACGGATGCAATGAAGTGAAAGTAATACTGAGAAACATAAACTACAGCAATGATGACAACTTGGCATCGAGAATGAAATAGAAACAGACAACAAACATTGCTAAACAATGATAAACTGAAAGTGTTTAATCTTTATTAATTTATATAGCACCAAATCTATACAACGATATTCTTTGGTGCTGTACATGTTAATAAAATAAAATAATAATAAAAAATAATATTACATAAAACAATCATGGTGATAGGATAAAAATATACATATATGAAAGCTAAACAATTATATCATATGGTACTATAAATAATAAAAACAGAACTATTACATAAACAATTGTGATGATAGAATAAAATATAAAATCCAGATAATTATATCATATGGTGCTATATATAGAGTATGATAGGATAAAACAATTAAAAAGAATGAAACCATATAATTGTATAATTTAATTGTACGCTAAATTCAAATAGTCTTTAGGATGCTCTTAAAAAAATTCAACATTGTTAACACTTTGTAAATCTTTGGGTAGCGCATTCTACAATTTTGGTGCAGAGACTATGAAAGCAGTCTCCCAGCGTTGTGTGAATAACAAACTGAAAGTGAAAGTGGCTGATAATCAGCAGTAATAAAGTCTATGTAAGTAAACAGTAAAAGTAAGACCCCACACAGGGTGTAAACGCATAACCTGTCACGGACTCACAGAGCAGTGATCTATTTATTTGAAGTCTGCTGATTATAATTCAGGGTAAGATTATATTTAAATGAGTCTTAATGCGATTTAATGGAAAATTATCTTCTAACCACTGAGCCACTGCCCCCCGCAAAGTTGCCTCGTTTAGTTGGAGACGGCCACAAGACACAAGACACACAACTTACCCGCGTTGAATGACTAATCATCTTGAGCAGGTTTGGTGATGTCATCATCTTCTGCTTCTTGATCCATACGCTGCCCACCATCTCAGAAGGTCGCACTGCGCGGTAGAGGTCAAACTCCAGCAGCGTCACCTGGCGGGCGATTTCTATTGGGTGCAGCTGTGAAATGTACAGAACAATGATTGAAGTTTCCTGCCGTCCTGACATTATTTACAGTTTATATTACTGTATATTATCAGGCTTGTTAACAAATTCAAATGCACTTGAATATGCATTTGAATGTTGGGCTTTGGAACGTTGAGCATTAGAATGCACATTCAAAGGCAGCTATGACATTTTCAATTCATCTGCATTTGAATGCAGTATAGTGTTTCTGTACATTTTGTTTTTTATTCTAAATATAACACAACTTTTTTAAAAACATTTGAAATGAATGGATTCAAATGCATTTACAAATGTATAAACAAAACATCTGCATTTGAATGTGACGACAACACATTTGAATGTGAAGACAAAACATTTGAATGTGAAGACAAAACATTTGCATTTCAATGCAATCCTGGAAAATGGCATTTGCATTTGAATAAACTAAAACAATTGCATTGAAATGCATTGTTAACAAACCTGCTGTATGTTAGTATATGTTATTGCCTAAATTTCTGTGCAGAGACTTTTCCAACATTTGTTTGCATTCAGTTGTTTAAACAGGTAACAAACAATTGATATATTCACATGTTACACAAACAGTGTGTCTAGAGTTTTAGTGATATTACAAACGGTCGACAGTAGCATGAATACATATGAAGCTGGCATACACACCGTCATCAGGTCAAAGTCTTCAGGTTTCTTGGCAATGTGCCACTCTATTGGCGGTGGCTGGTTCTGGTACGTGATCAACTTTTGCTTCTCATTTCCCTCACTCTCCGTCTGCTACAAACAGCACAAAAACAGTGGCACTTTATCTCTCTGTTCTGTTTTGTCACACTCACCAATCACCCTAAACTCTGCCTACTTTCACAAATTACACCCACTTTCCATCCCACTGAAGACCAACCTTCAAGCTCCCCCCCACTTTCCCTAAATTACACCCACTTTCCCTCGCACTGAAGGCCAACCTTCAAGCTCCCACCCACTTTCCCTAAATTATACCCACTTTCCCTCGCACTAAAGACCAACCTTCAAGCTCCCACCCACTTTCCCTAAATTACACCCACTTTCCATCCCACTGAAGGTAGGTAGCTGAGGTGGCTGTTCTATGCTTGTTTTGAATTGAGTAATTTCAGTAAATGTTTTTAAGATAAACCAACCATTTCTTCACAAATTGTAGTTGAAATACTAACTAATACTCCACATCAATAAAACTTAGAGTTTCATTTATTTGGTGATGATTCATGATTTGAAATACATTTTTGTAAATATGAAAAAATACCCACAAAATGCCATCTTATATAATTTTGAGAAAACCCCCAAACAAGAAATGACATACATACAAGTATGACAGTTATTTTGGTCAACATGAACGAATTACAGCTGCTACAAAACTAGGAAGATTTTAGCAGAATTTTGAATGACAGCCAAAAGTTACAAACATCTTTTGAGACAACCCCTCTACCATTCGTTCCAGAAACATGTGTGATTTCGCTCACGAATACGTTCATTTGTTTTAGTGTCATACGTGTTGTAGTTTTTATAAAACATTTAATTAGGTAACATTTCCTGGTTGTTAGTGATAAAAGAAATGTTAACAGATACGTGTATCATGCTTGAAATGTGACGTTTTTCATATTGTTAACAAAACATAAAGGCCATTTCTAATATTGACATGTCCCTTTAATTTGTCGCCACAATGGCCCTTGAATCTATCTGTGTAACTTGTTGTTGTCTACAATATCAAGTTACACAAGCTATCTTACAAACATGTGGTGTGGCGTGTTTACGATCATTTTGTTATTCGGCGGGGTCACAAGGTCACATCAATTTGCCATTTCAAATATAGCGTCAAAGGCACAATAAACTACTTTTGCGCTGATATTTACCAGTTTAAGAACATGATTTATTTAGATAGATATAAAATTTAAGTGTACTGGAATCACAGCAACAAGATGAAATACAATGTTAGTGCCGGGTGATTATTTGTGGTGTCGACATTCAGTTCAATATTTCCTAGCATGTTGAGGAAGAAATTATAAAATCAACTGACAGGTTAGCCGCCTCAGCAACATTAAACCCCACCCACTTTCCCTATATTACACCTACTTTCCCTCCCACTGAACACCAATCCTTAAACTCCCCTCACTTTCCGTAAATTACACCCACTTTCCGTCCCACCGAAGACCAACCCTTAAACTCTCATCCACTTTCCCTAAATTACACCTGCTTTCCCTCCCACTGAAGACCAAACCATAAACTCCGCCCACTTTCCTACCAATGATGATCAACACTTTAGGCTCCGTCCACTTACCTTCCTCTTGATGACTCGCTCTATAGACTCCACCCATTTGCGCATGGCTTTGCCCTTCACTGTTTCCAGAAATGCATTGAGTTTGCACAGCAAGTCTTGGCTTCCCTCGAAGTCATACCAGTGCTGATCCACCCAGTGCCGCAGGACGTTCAACACCCTGGAACCACCAATGATAATAATGATTATGATGCCTTATATAGTGCCGGTCTCTGCCTAGACAAGGCACTTGTGTGGCTTTGCTTCATTATCAGAGCTAGATTAGACCCTTCCCATTACTACCTGGTGGATTATAATGGAACTTAAAGATTTGGGTAACTCCAAGAACATCACGCTGCTTAATGTACAGGCCTGTGGTTCTGTTATCTTTACCTGCCATTATAATAGGTAGCATGGTGGTATAATGAGAAGGGTCTCTTGGCAGCAGCTAATTCAGCACCCATCCTACATACAATTGGTGCAGTGCGTGTTAGTTTGTAAATCCACAACAGATTATACTTTTATCCGCCATGTGGGATCTTTACTTTCCCTGGCATAGACACCACGTAGCTTTTAGTGTCTCATCCGAAAAACTAAATCATTACAACATAAACAAATTTTTTTAACAAGATTTACAGTGCACGATTTGTAAACATTTTCTAATGTGGGACACAAGTAATGTTACTACGGCATGTGAAGCCATATCTATTCATTCATTCAATCATATCCTCTTGCGACATAGTTAGCAGAACTGGTTCAATTTGGTTGAGCCGTGTCACGGATGCTTCTGCAGTAGCTCAAATAGTATGTATAACCTGAATTGGACAGGTTTGCTGTATTCCTTGCGGAATCTCTTCAGGTCATCTCGTATACAGTCTTCCTGCATGGATGCCCCACATTCATGCACAGGCGGATCTGGGATCTCAAATCTGGATCAACAGAAATACACAGACTTTGATGTATCCGACACATGACCTGTATCTCAGTCAGGCAATATATATGACATCTGATGGCACAAAAACGGAACCAAAATTCCGCATAAAATGACGACAGTGCACACGTTTTGAAATCTCATTGAGGTTATTCACTTTCACAAGTTACCTGATCTAACGATCAAAATAAATTCTTTCAAGGATTAAAAAAAATATGCTGTCTTTTATTAAACCGAGTGTGTGTAATACTTAAAAGCTATTCCTACACTACAGATCTAAACATCAATGAACCTGATTTATGATGAAGTTTTAAATTATGCTAAAAATCTATCTATGACCTTAAAATATTTCCATGTGCGAATTGGCTATTTTCTGTTACAAAATGAATTGTGGATGCAGCTTAAACAGAAGTGTTGGGGACTAACTAGAACTGCACTGACCTCTCAATAAGGTGGTCAAGCAGTTCCTCTGGCTTGCAGAATGTCCGGTAGGTGGTCAGGAATGTTCGGACAAACTTTGGGTCAGCATACATGTGATATGTGAGGCGTTCCACCAGCTTGAGCAGCGTGCCCCCCTTAATGAGTGGGCTCTCTGCGCGGTCCTGATTGTCTTCAAACACGATGTTCTCGTCGGAATCCTCGATGGCGAACCTGACAACAAACATGCTCGGTCAATGCGCAAAATCTCAGTGTTTATTTTGTCAGTTTATGGACTAATGGATGTTGACGGATATGAGCAATTCTCCCATATGAGACTCTGACCTGCTGACATGAGATATAAACATGTAATATTTACGAAAAATATAAAAACAGATTTTGCCCATATGACATTCTACAATTTGTTCTATGATTTCCTTTCATAATACATTACAAAAAAACAAAACAGAAAGTGCTCATAATAATCATATAAAACTCTGGCAAATATATTATTTCTTTGGCCATATGGACGCATGCATCAGTGTACACTACACATGCAAGAAACACAGGAGTAAATTTGGTGAAAGATATCAAGTTACATAGTTTATTATTAGTGTTGCCAAATTTCAGACAATTCAGTTAATAATAGCATCAGTCTTACATCGTATGGGGTTCCCACATTTTTTAACATAAAAATCTCATGACTTTCCTTGACCCTTTCCCATGACGGATGCAGACTATTCTCAATATCGTGTTATGTGATGTATTGTATGTCTATATGAGGTGCATGTTTCGTTGTGGCCTAAACAAATCGATGTATGCATGAAAAAGATTTGCCTTTTTCATGATTACCAAGTAATTACAGAATTTAACCTACAATGTCTTTATGTAAAATTGCTGCATGGTAGTTTACCTTTCACCAATAGTGGCAACTTATTCATAAAATAAAACATCATTTTGTGTGATTATGCAGCTGAATTACCCGTGAATCCCCAGTGTATATGGTTGAAATTATGAGGACATGCAACTGAAGGGAAGTACATCAGGACCCCCCAGGCCTCACCTGCTTACGGATGGGGACCCAACCACCCAGGTCTCACCTGCTTACGGATGGGGACCCAACCACCCAGGTCTCACCTGCTTATGGATGGGGACCCAACCCCCCAGGTTTCACCTGCTTATGGATGGGGACCCAACCCCCCAGGTTTCACCTGCTTATGGATGGGGACCCAATCCCCCACGATTTCATGACTAAAATTCTACTAAAATTGACTCTCCAGGCCTGGAAAAATTATTAAAAAAATCCATGACTTCTCATGATTACCATGACCCATGGCAACTCTGTAGTAGAGTATGTCATATAGAGTTGAGTCCTATCTGGAAAATTTCAAAGAGTGATGATTGTTTAATATGTTTTTAGTGCTTCATCCCACAAAGCACCACCTGGTGTGTTTTACCTGTACTGGTCGGGCGGCGGCAGACGGAGTGGCTGTTGTTTCTCTTCTTCACTCAGTTTGCTGTCCAACATTCGCTCAAGCATACTGCAAGAAACAATTAGCATTAATAATTATAATTATGTGTGATCAAATGTAGCGCCGCACCAGCATTTTTGACAAAGCGCTCATGTCGCTTACTCCACCATCAGAGAACCGTTTTTTGGCAGCAGATAATGCAGATATGTGTTTTTGTAGATCGAGACCATTAGCTCTGTGAGTTGACAAGTTTTTTTTTATTTTCTTGTGTGGGATCTTTTACTTCCCCAGGCATAATTTAATGTAACATGACTTTAAAAGGGGTGTAAGGGGTGTTGATGCACTCAACCGTAAAGACACTCAAGTCAACCTCACCTCCCTGTGGTGCACCCCGGTAACCAGTACATTGTGCTGGGCAAACGAGGCTATGGCTAAGGGAAGGAAAACCCTGAAAATAAACCTACTGCGGAGGGCCAACAACCCTCCCAGCTCAAATGATGTTACAGAAACCAGAAGTGAATTTCAAAAGCCAGCTTGTGCTGGATATGGCTACAGGAAGGCGATGGCCCAGATACCAGCGGATGATGACATCATTTATTTGGACAGTATGACGCTTCTGGATCAAAGCCAAACGGAAGTTCGGAGGCTGACAACGTCGTTAACCAAGCCAAAAGTTAATGTAAATATAGGATGTTGGAATGTGAGAACGTTATACTCTATAGGGAAATCAGCCCAGCTTGCAAGAGAAATGGATAAATATAAAATATATGTCATGGGCATTAGTGAATGCAGATGGATGGGACAAGGAAAAGTCAAGATGAACACCGGAGAGAGCATAATTTTTTCAGGGAGAGAAGACAACATACACAGGCACGGAGTGGCAATAATGATGACGAAGAAAGCATAACAAGCATTGCTGGAATGGAAACCTATCAGTGATAGAATTATTTATGCTAGATTCTTCTCCATGTATGTAAAGTTATCGATCATACAAGTCTATGCACCAACAAATGAAGCCAGCGTCGAAGATAAACACAATTTCTACGAACAGCTCCAGACAGTTGTGGACAGTGTTCATAAGCATGACATACTCTTAGTAATGGGGGATTTAAATGCCAAAGTTGGAGAAGACAACGACGGATATGAAAACATAATAGGAAGCCATGGAGTAGGTGAAAGAAATGACAATGGAGAAAGACTTGTTGACTTCTGCGGACTCAATAACCTCGTGGTAACAGGTACCATTTTCCCACATAAACTTATACATAAACAGACATGGACATCTCCAGGAGGAAAGACAAAGAATCAAATAGACCATGTGTTAGTGAGTAGGCAACACCAGACATCAGTAATGGACACTAGGGCCATGAGAGGAGCCGACATTGCGAGCGACCACCAATTAGTGCGATCAAAAATCAAGCTGAAACTAAAGAGAAAACAAAAGAACAAGGCGATCAGAAAGAAATTTGATATAATTAAGTTACAGCAACCAGCTATTAAAGCCCAATTCTCACTGAAGTTACGCAACAAATATGATATATTACAAGACTACGAAGAAACAGGCGACAAAGAAGTTGAGAAACAATGGCAAGACTTTGAGGATGCATACAAAGAAACAGCTCAAGAAGTACTGGGGTACAAAAAGAAAGGGCAAAAACCATGGATCAGCAAGGAGTCGTGGGAGTTAGTAGAAGAGAGAAAACGACTGAAGAACAACATCGAGCAGACAAAGTCAGACAGGATTAAGCAGAATTACATGGATAAATATAGGTGTAAAGACAAAGAAGTGAAGAAGAGCATGAGACAAGACAAGAGGAAGTGGGTTGACCACCTTGCCATGGAAGCAGAGGAAGCAGCACGTAATGGAAGAATGAAAGAAGTGTATGATATTACAAAAACCCTCAGTAATGACAAACGTAAGACAACAAATGCAGTGAAAGACAAAGGTGGAAATTTAATAACGGAAGGATTGGCCAGAAGGAAGCGATGGAAAGAACACTGAGGAAATCCTTAATAGACCTATACCTGATGACCCTGTAACAGATGTGGAGATAGATCCGATCATAAACGAAATCAGCACTGACCCAATAACAAAGGCAGAAATTAGAACAGCGCTAAGGAAGATGAAAAACGGGAAAGCAGGGGGCAAGGACGAAATTACAGCAGAATTATTAAAAGCAGACATGAATACAACAGAGAAATGGCTTGTCAAATTATTCAGAACATTTTGGGAACAAGAGTAAGTGTCAAAAACGTGGAAGCAGGGACTGATCGTTAAAATACCAAAGAAAGGTGACCTGACAGAGTGCGGGAATTTGTTCCTAGTAAAGTAATCTGTTCCTAGTAAAGTATTCGGAAGAGTACTCATTGACAGAATAAGAGATGGAGTTAACAGCAAGTTGAGAGACGAACAAGCAGGTTTCAGAAGTGGGAGAGGCACAGTAGAACAGATATTTATTTTACGAAATATTATAGAACAGGTAGTGGAATGGCAGGCAACTCTATACATCACGTTTGTGGATTTTGAAAAAGCATTTGACTCAGTGCACCGAGAGAGTCTATGGAAAATTATGGAGAGCTATGGAATTCCATGCAAGATAATCCACATGGTACAGATGTTATACGAAGATAGTGAATGTGCAGTGTTAGACGAAGGTGAGGAATCTGAGTGGTTCAAGGTCAAAACTGGAGTTAAACAAGGAGATGTAATGTCTGGATTTATCTTCTTGATAGTAGTGGACTGGATAATGAGAAACACAACAGCGGGAAACAAAACAGGAATAAGATGGAACTTCACGTCAAAACTAGAGGACCTGGACTTTGCCAACGACATAGCACTCATGTCATCATGCTACACACACATGCAAACAAAGACAAGACAACTGAATCAATTTGCAGCAAGGACAGGACTAAGAATAAATAAAAAGAAAACTCAAATATTGAGGATAAACAGCAAGTGCGAAAACAGAATACTAATCGATGATCAAGAGCTAAAGGAAGTGGACAAGTATAACTACCTTGGTGCGAACGTTAGTAAGCAAGGAGGAGGCGGCGATGACATTGTTAACAGAATTTGTAAAGCGAGGGTATCCTTCATGAAACTAAAGCAGATATGGAGTTCAAATATTTACACATTGAGATCGAAATTGAGGCTTTTTAACACACTTGTTAAACCAGTGTTGCTGTATGGAAGTGAAACATGGAAAATTAACGAAGGAGACAACAGAAAGTTAGATACATTTTTTTTCAAGTGTTTAAGACGAATCCTATAAATTCGATGGCCATACGTTGTATCAAATCAAGATATTCTGGCAAAAACAAAATTTAAGACAATCAGCACTGAGGTCAAGTTAAGAAGATGGAAGTGGGTAGGACATATCCTACGAATGGAGAAGAACAGCAATTGTGAGACTGCACTGACCTGGACGCCTGAAGGTAGAAGAAAGGTTGGGCGACCAAAGACAATGTAGCGATCAACTATTGAAAATGAAAGACGTATACTGGGGTGGAATAGCTGGAACGAAGCCAGATGTGTAGCAGCTGACAGAACAAGATGGAGGAGATTCACTTCGGCCTTATGGGCCACTGGGCCCGAAGAGGATAGGTGAGGTGAGTGACTTTAAAAAAATAAACAATAATTTGTTGCGGGTAGTGAAACAAATGTCAAAACATGCAAATTGTAGAGCTGCAGTGATTCCGCTTGGGCGATAATTTCACCCTAATTTTATGGAGTATTGATGCACATACAGAAACATGTAATCTGAATATAGTGATAGGTGAACCGACCTGCGAGTGAGTAAGGCTATCAGAGCGGCCATCCAGTTGTTCTTCTCCTCGGCACTCTTTGCGACTAGGATAATACTCGGATGGTCTCGTACTTGTAGCTCAAATGCATTTTTCACTTCTGTAGAATGACAACAAACAGGAGGCATTCAGGAGACATTCTAACCAAACATTTCCAGAAACAGTAGTCTGATTTTTAGCCAGCAACAAACTGGTTATGAATCACGGTAGTACATAGGTACAGGAGCCGACTCTTATGGTCTACCCATAAGACTTATTAAATTTTATTGTCTTACGGGTGTAGAGGTTTTTTTTGTATATTGGGACATGGCTCGCATTTGTCAAATGATAAGCGAATAACAGCTCATCAGTTCAAAAACCGTCTGAAGAGCAACTCTTGCTAATCTTTTAGCTTGTACCCAAGTCTCACTAGATGCAGTCAATATAGCACATTTTGCACTGGATTTCTGTTGCCAGTTTTACACGTACATCACTCAGGATTGGCAGCTGTGAGTAGGAACACATCTGGCTTATGTAGAAACTTGAATGTGTTTCACACAAGGAAGATATAGAAGGTCAAAACTTTCACTATCATCACAGCATGTCAAGAATCTAGTTGTAGTACAAAAGCCATGTATTATCCTTCACATAATACATGGCACAGAGCCCAAAACATTTGCTGCTGCACTGAAACCAAATTTAGAACACTGCAACACAACACAAAGAAGATATAGAAGGTCAAAACTTTCACTATCATCACAGCATGTCAAGAATCTAGTTGTAGTACAAAAGCCATGTATTATCCTTCACATAATACATGGCACAGAGCCCAAAACATTTGCTGCTGCACTGAAACCAAATTTAGAACACTGCAACACAACACAAAGAAGATATAGAAGGTCAAAACTTTCACTATCATCACAGCATGTCAAGAATCTAGTTGTAGTACAAAAGCCATGTATTATCCTTCACATAATACATGGCACAGAGCCCAAAACATTTGCTGCTGCACTGAAACCAAATTTTGAACACTGCAACACAACACAAAGAAGATATAGAAGGTCAAAACTTTCACTATCATCACAGCATGTCAAGAATCTAGTTGTAGTACAAAAGCCATGTATTATCCTTCACATAATACATGGCACAGAGCCCAAAACATTTGCTGCTGCACTGAAACCAAATTTAGAACACTGCAACACAACAGCCAAACATAGGGCGATTATATTAGTAATGTAACTCATTACAATCAAGAGTCATAATTGTGATTCTTGAAAATATTACAGATTATGATCACCCTACATCTGCATGAAGCTGTGAGAAAATATCTTTCAAATTCACTGAACATCTAAGCCAATTGCATGACACGTGCGTGTGAAAAACAAAGACAATAAGAGATGTTCTCCCACTCACCGTCCGAGTCTTCGCGGTCAGCCACGTCCACCTTGCGAATGTTAAACTTCTCCTTGAGTTTGTAGTCTCCCACTGGCCCTGTTACAGATGACCGCTTCGTGTTCTGCTTCGTCAGAATGATCAGACCATCAAACAGGAAGATATAGCGTTCTGCCAACCGACGACCTGCGTACTTCATCAGTGTCCCCTCTGAAACAGTCGCACCAACGATAAGGTATAAGTTCTTGTATAGCGCTTACACTTCACCCCCGACAGACTTGGTCAGTCCAACACCAATTTGTCTTCTCAGGGAAGCATTCAGCCATGCCACAATTACTATGTGAAGACACTGTCTATAGCCAGGTACAGTCATTTATACAGCTGGGTGAACTGAAGCAATGTGGAATAAACAAAACTGCCCAAGCTTCAAAACAGCAGTAAGAGGATTTGAACCCCGGTCCTCTTGAATAAGGGTCCAATGTTCTAAACATTGAGCCACTGGCCCCCACAAAGTCTGCATAATACTCTTATCTTATCAAGGAGGACAAAGTTCTGTCCTTTGAATGGACAAAATGAAGTCAGAAATAATTATAAATATTAAACGAGAAGCCGTGTTTGATGGTGACTAACACTGAAACTCAACCATGAAGAAATTGTTACACTTCTGACTGAAATTCACACATGATAAATAAATAATAATAAATTATACATTTATTATGCTCTGTGTATCCCAGTAAAAACCTCTAACAATGTTAAAATAAGTTCAAAATAAATTTATGATAAGTCTAAAATAAGTCTAAAATAAGTTAAAATGGTTAGAGTTCTTACTGAGACTCACCAATTATGAACTCGTTACAGCTCTGTCCTATATTCTTGCCCTCCCAACCATCTATTGACTTTTGTAGTTGGTTCATCTTTGTCAACGCAGCCTCCCTCTCGGCACGACCTTGAAACCTCAAGGTTGTATCACTGAAACATTCATTTCAGCCACAACTTGGTCATTAGTGTGAAAAAAATTTAACTAACGCATCTTCATAATTATTAAAAAACACCTAGTTTTGCAAATTACCCGATTTAACAATCAGTCAATTCTTTTGATGATTTTAAGGAAAAGTGCCCACTCATTTATTAAACCAACTGTGCATATTACTTAAAACTATTCACACACTATATGTAGATTTGAACATCAACAAACCTGATTCACGATGGGCTAGATGAACTGGAAAGGCAACATGAAAGGTGCAACGTTCTAACCACTATACTACCCACAAATAACGACCCACAAATAGATTTCACAAGATTGCCATCCGAGACAAAACATCCAGATGGCAAATGGACAACGAAGTCTTTGGCCTATCGAGAGTCCAACGATTATTCATCTGTGTGTAACCCACTGTTCTGAGATATCTGCCAATTTTGTTTTTAAACATATTCACGCTCCTAGCATTTACACAATCTGCAGATAATCTGTTCCATTCATTTATTGTCCTCTGTGAGAATGAACACTTCCTGATATCCAGTCTACACTGATCCTTCACTAATGTTACTTTGTGTCCTCTAGTTCTACTGTCTTTCTTAAGTGAGAATATGATGGTAGCATGGAGATACTGACCCAAGCTTTCTCTTCAACTGGTTGGCGGCATTGAGCTTGCGTTCAATCTCAACCTTGATCTGATAGAGGATGCCTTTGACTGTGTGAAGACATTCCTGGTCTTCCTCGTCATCGGTCATCTCGATCAGGGTCTGTCAACAGGTGATGTTATTAAGGGTGGTCTCAAAACACTGATGTCAACAGATGTCATTAGGGGTAATCTTAAAACATGACAGCACGCGTCTTTAGGGGTGATATCAAAACATGTCAACAGACGTCATCAAAACACTGATGTTAACAGAGTTGATCTCAAAACATTGGGATGATCTCAAAACAGTGCTGCATGACACAGCACGAAACTGATGTCATTTACCATCCTCCCTTACTACATGAAACTGATGTCATTTACCATCCTCCCTTACTACATGAAACTGATGTCATTTACCATCCTCCCTTACTACATGAAACAAAACGTAAAACTATCTACATGCGCTCAAAGTCGGCATCTTTATGAACTGTGATTGTGGGAAAATAAAGAATGTTTTTTTTTTAAATATATCAATATACAATGCTAAAGAAAACAGCTGTTAACACCATCACATCATGAAACTAATTTTGGAACAAACAAAATAGTTCATAGTTCACAACAGTAAGGTAGTAAATGAAAGCATCCGGATAGACATGCTCTCACCTTGATAACGTCAAAGTAGTAGAGACTATGATAGACGGGCCCGAGCAGTAACTTAGGTAGGACGTACTTGACTGCCTCCCTGAAGCCGTGGCCTGCCGACTGCAACAGTAGCACAGACATTCAACTCGACCATCTCACTGCATATGATATTTGAAGGTACAAAGTCTGATCAGTCTTATCATAATATCATGGTACAAACTATATCTATTCTAGCACCACGACTGTCCACAATTTTTAAATACAATTTCACCATTATCAGTTTATGAATATCAACCATTCAATATTGGTTTTCAAAGAACAATCAACTTGTTTGTAAGAAACAACAATTTCATGTATGTTCAGTAAAGGTTAGAAAATGAAACATCCGCAGTGCGCGGAGGGTAGGGTACAGAGTGGAAACTTAAAACTCCACCTGACATGTCAGACTACAGTCACTTCTCTGCAGGAGGGTGTTTAGTCGTTCTCGCCCGTTTGGTTTCAACATATCGTCAGCGAACTTCTCATACACGTCAAACTCAGCACCCTGGAACAAAACCAACCACAGTGTAGTATTGGCCTCAGAAGATGGAAGTAATCCTTAGCCCCGCTTACTTTCTACACAGAGATAGATGCACGTAGGGCCACCAACTTTCTGTGATAGTGGAAATTCTGCAGAAACTCCAATTTGTATAAACAAGTTTATTCCACATTAGCGATGTTCACCACATAAAGGATGAATTATTATTATATCTAAACAGCTCAATGTATACTAGGCATGACATGTGACCGCCTTTTAAAGTTGCATTACCAGTTTGCTGTGGAAGCCACTGGTATTCAAAATTATATGTTATTCAGTTTATTGCCCAATGCAAATTTAATTAAATCTAAACTTGTTTAATATCACAATGGTGACGTAATGTTCTTTATAGTGATATAAAATTATTAAAAGAATTTTTTTAATTACTAGATTAATAAAAAAATGCAAGCTGAATCGTCATACCACCACTTTTACGAGGTATTACTTTGCCACCATTATGATCTACATGATTTATTTTCGACCAATTAGAAAAATGTTTTCATATTTTCCAATATGGTAAAATGTTGAAGCAGTTGCAAAAGAATTTACAAATAAAACAGGAAAACTGTGAATTTGAGTTTAAACTCACCTCGATAAGTTCCTCGAAGCAGACGCCAACCAGCGGAACGGCGTTCTCTTCGGTTACTTCGATGGTGTCCTCGAGAGAACTCAACAGTTTCACCGTCAGTTCATAGAGGTCCAGAATGTTACTAAAGATTACCTCCAGGTCCTGCAATGACAGATGGCATAGAAGATGTTATGTGATATGAAAACAAAGTCAGGTAACTTATAAAGCTGGGAGCACAATTTAATATAGAATTTTTTTAAACACAACTATATGGTTGTCGAAACATTGTAGTGAGTAAGCTTTATGGTTGTGTTTAAAAAAAAAAATCAATATTAAAATTGCACTGTTGCAAAAAGCAGCTTTCAGTTTACAGACCACTGTCATAACTGTGTTATCTTAATACATGACCACTTTTTTATTTAACCAATAAATAACCTCAATCGTTTAATAAATTATATTTGGTCAACTCATGTAATGTTCCAGATGAAATATTCACCCTGGGTGAGAATCCTATAATAGAATATTTACCACCTCTGTGAAATTTCCACCCCCTTCAAATTCATGGCATACTTTTTTTTATTAATAAAACATTTGTATTAAATTACCATTGCATTTAGCAATTTAGATAGTTCAACATCTGTGTTAAAAATGTATGATTTTCTAAAAAAAATTTTTTTAATTTAAATAGAAAGTTATATTTATACCCTTTGAAACATGTAGACATGTAAAACACATATAATCTGACAGCAATAAACAGTGTTCACAGTCAACAGTAATGCTGTGTTGGTTCAAAATGTAACGTAACACACTTTGCTTCCAGGGAAGAGCTTTGCAAATGGTTCACGGAAGACTTTGATGATCATCTTGAGGTCGCGGATATACTGAGTCTCCTCTAGGATCAGATCCTTGACGATCGCCTCATACGTGAGGGATCCCCGCCGGTCCATGCGCGGTTCCTCGTCCAGCGTGAACCCATCATCGTCATTTGGAAAGAACATGTTCATGAGCACCTGAAAGCAGTGAGAAGAACAACATGTTCATGAGCACCTGAAAGCAGGGAGAATGACGTGTTCATGAGCACCTGAAGGCAGTGAGAAGAACAACGTGTTCATGAGAACCTGAAGGCAGTTAGAAGGACAAGTTGTTCACGAGCACCTGAAGGTGGGGAAGGATATGTTCACGAGCACCTGAAGGCAGGGAGAAGGACATGTTCATGAGCACCTGAAAGTGGGGAATGATCACAGGTCAGTTCATATATTGCAGGAAACTGCTTTAAAATGCATCCTACTTTTCTAGGTGAGGGTAAACCTCACACACACACACACACACACACACACACACACACACACACACACACACACACACACACACACACACACACACACACACACACACACACACACACACACACACACACACACACACACACACACACACACACACACACACACACACACACACACACACACACACACACACACACACACACACACACACACACACACACACACACACACACACACACACACACACACACACACACACACACACACACACACACACACACACACACACACACACACACACACACACACACACACACACACACACACACACACACACACACACACACACACACACACACACACACACACACACACACACACACACACACACACACACACACACACACACACACACACACACACACACACACACACACACACACACACACACACACACACACACACACACACACACACACACACACACACACACACACACACACACACACACACACACACACACACACACACACACACACACACACACACACACACACACACACACACACACACACACACACACACACACACACACACACACACACACACACACACACACACACACACACACACACACACACACACACACACACACACACACACACACACACACACACACACACACACACACACACACACACACACACACACACACACACACACACACACACACACACACACAGTGCTCTGCAGCAGTAGGTGCTGGGAACATTCAGTGTCGACTACATATTGAAGCAAACTGTTAAAATACCTGACTTCCAATTTAAAAAATATAAAAACTCATATGCTGTATTTCAACTAAAATATTAGCTTGAGTATCTTTTAATATATTTATTGTCTTGCTTTGTTGAAGTTTCATTAATTTTTGAGTGACTATCTTCAAAGTAACTTAAAAGATGCAAAAAAGTAATTTTAAAGGATCTACAAAGTTACAATTTTTCCACGTGTAGATTGGTTATATTCTATTACCAAACATTCATGCACGCACTGTACAGACCTTATCAGCACACATGGCCACCTTGATGTCCTGCAAGGTGATCTCCTGGTGCTTTATATTCTTCACATAGTTCCCAGTCAGCTGAACAAAAACAACTGTATTATTATCACCACTAAAATGTTAATTGTAATTATATCTGGGAGCAGCCCGCTCATCGGCGTGAACAGCCATCATAAAAACATACATACAATCATAAGAATCATAATTATATTATAATTATAGTTAAAATTATAACTAAATAAAATAGACGTTCAAAGAGTGCCCGCACTCATAGTTTGCGTATTCCTCAATGAAAGTAGGCAGGCTAAAAAGATTTTAGGGGATTCTTGAACTTAGTCAGTGTATCTGTGAGACTAGTTCTGTACTGCTAGACTGCCCCAGCTGTTATCCTTTTCCACCTCTCCCTGTTGACAGCCTTCTCCCTCCACTTGTCGTCCTCCTCTTTGTAGTCCTCCCATTTTAGTTTGGTTTTCCCCTTCTACTGTGACCTTGCCGTTTCATTTTCTATGCCTCCTTAGGTAGTCGGCCCTCCTCCATCCGAACAAACCTGACCTGCCCACATCACCTCCTCCATCCGCACAAACCTGACCTGCCCACATCACCTCCTCCATACGCACAAACCTGACCTGCCCACATCACCCTCCTCCATATGCACAAACCTGACCTGCCCACATCACCCTCCTCCATCTGCACAAACCTGAACTGCCCACATCACCCTCCTCCATACACACAAACCTGACCTGCCCACATCACCCTCCTCCATCCACACAAACCTGACCTGCCCACATCACCCTCCTCCATATGCATAAACCTGAACTGCCCACATCACCCTCCTCCTTCCACACAAACCTGACCTGCCCACATCACCCTCCTCCATCCACACAAACCTGACCTGCCCACATCACCCTCCTCCATCCACACAAACCTGACCTGCCCACATCACCCTCCTCCATACGCACAAACCTGACCTGCCCACATCACACTCCTCCATCCGCACAAACCTGACTTGCCCACATCACCCTCCTCCATCCACACAAACCTGACCTGCACACATCATCCTCCTCCATCCACACAAACCTGACCTGCACACATCATCCGGCTCCTTACTATTATTCCTGTTGAGCTGAACTGCCTCCCAATCTCAGTTAATACTTTCAGTAACCTGTTCTGCTGTTGGAGGAACGCATTCTGCTATTTGTTGGTGCTATTAGACACGTTATTTTATTATAAAACAATGCCAGTAGTTATATTTATACGTAGCCGCTACCTTCAGTATGTCAGCTGCAATGTATTCCAGCACGGCTGCGATGTAGATGCTAACTTGGTAGTCTATCTTGTATCCCAGCACCTCCTGCAGGAGAAATGTCTTACACATTACAGGAAAGGTCTGATCCTTTCATTGTGAAATCATGCTATACTGTATGAACTACATCTGTTCCAACATTTAGAACATCCGAAGTGTTCTAATGAGCCACAATTTTTTTATATAATTTGACCATTATCTGTTTATCGACATCGACCTTGCTGTTTAACATTACATTCAAGTGAAAACATTCAAATTAAACAAAGGTCAAATTACATGAACAAATTTGGTTCATCAAAACACATTTGGGCAGTCCATGCCATGACCTCCAGCATAACCATAATTTTCATGTAGGTACTTTTAATCAAAGAAAACCATCAGAAACAATTCAAACATTATTTTCCACATGTCACTGCTGTGATTGCACATGCCATAATCAAAAAAAGCTCAGCGAACCTTTACAAGAAGGGCGTGGATCTTGTCAACGGGCAGGACAAGTGTCGACTTCTTCTTGCCCTTCTCGAGGGCGCGCTTTGCGTCGTTGTGTGCCCACATCTGGATGGCACTGGGGAACGTGGTGCCAACGCGGTGCTCGACGTCGGTCCATGTGTGGGGCTGGGAGGCACACAGCATGCCAAGTAACTGCAGGATGAGGTCCTCGATGTACTCCAGGGCATCCTCCTTCGCCGACAGCGACGAGTGAACCTGCCTCTGCACCTGCACAGAATACTTAATGTTAAAATCCAGTAAATTTTTTACAGTATCCGCTCTGCAGGACTACTCAAAAATGCTTTAATACACTGCACCCCATCCTCGCTAACCAGGTGTGGCAGTAGTAATACTAAATGTACTGGCAGATCGACCTGTTGAAATATGGACTTATCAGTTAATCCTATGCCAAGTGTAGATATAGGCTGAATCATTTGTACATCATCCCATTTCTTGTCTTGGCTGATGTGTTTCACCAGCGCCCAAACTACAAAGAGCGTTCCCACAAAATGCCCGTCATTGCCCGTCCGACCAGCGGCGATGGGTCAACTGCCAATTAAAGTTAAGTTCCCATATGTGAGCCCCATAAATCCCAGCGAGCAATAGGGGCATTCCATCTCAGATCAGCCAAGGCATGTTGCAGTCATATTTTTGAATTCAACCAAAATTTTACCAATTATCCACAGGTCAGTATAACCACACATGTCAAACCATACAGCTATAGCTTGAATAGTTTCTAAGTTATAACCATTTCAAATTTGGCAGATTCTGTCATTTTGCCAATTTTCAGAAATCATGAAGATTTCTTGGTCTATTTAAAATACCAATAACTCAAAAACTATTTGTGAAAGAACTCTTAGATTTGGCATGTTTATTCTCCATTATATGTACATAATAACATACATACTATAGTTCCACTTCTGTAAACTAGTTCTCCCACAATCTGCCACTGAAGCTGTTTTTTTATGTGCAAAATTGAACCAACAAGCAATTTAGACCTATATTTCAACAATAAAACATGTTAGAACACACATGAATTTTACTTGGATCAATAACACACCTACATATCTAGGTATATGAGAAGTTTTAAGTTTCTATCTTGCTATCTGAAAAGTGGCCTATATTTAGCAGCCAAAAATGCTATGTGGCCATGGAGCTAATTTTCCAATTTATTTTATATGAAAGGCAGATACAATGCCTCTGTAATGCACCATATTTGGATGCGCCATATTTGGATTCCCTATTCACATGGCTTCATGTTGAAAAACATATTTCAGATGGATGCATTTTATTTTATCTAATCAACCGATTATAGTACAATATCAAATCCTATAGCTGATTTTAATACCTATTCCATATCTAGTAAAAAAAATTATATCTGAATACATTTCTACATACTGTTCTAGATTATAAGTACCTGGGTCTTTCCATGTGAAATCAACAAAATTGTCAAAAAGTTGATTTCTCAGAATTTACTTAAATTTTAACCAATGACTGAGTGGCTATACTTCAGCACTTGTGCAAAAGAACTAAGCATTTACATGCAAATTGTCTGTAATGCCCTAGTATAATGTGAACAAGGGGTAAGTGCCCAAAATCATACCCATTATTTTTTACATGTTTTGAGAAGTTTTCAAGCTATGTATATGAAATTTGCTGAAAATGTCTATGCAATTGTCTATGCAAAATTCGAGAATGAGGGGGAGGACAATCATTATGGGTACACCAGGTACACAATAATGGGGACCTTTTTCTTTTCTTCTGAAAATTATTTTAGCAGTCTGTATTTCAATGTCCAAATTGCAACCCTCTATTGTCAAGGATACTGGCAATGATCTTTTAGTTTAGTAGGTATCTACTTACTATATTTTCAGCATAATTCAATGTTAAACTTTAACTTTTATATATTTTACGACTTTCAACACCCAAAATTAGAATGTGGGACAAGTCCTATGGCCACCATTTTTCACTGTGCATAGTCCTTTATTAGGTAAACAACATATTTAAATTTCAGGATTGTGTTCTGCCACATTTATTTGGGATATTTTTGGCAAATTTGGGAGAAATAAAACGTAATTTCCAGCTTCAATATAAACTATTGACAGAATTATTCTGAAAATATAGTATGCAGATACCTACTAAACTAAAATATTATTGCCAGTATAAGCTTCAATATAAACTATTGATTGAATTATTATGAAAATATAGTGCATAGATACCTACTAAACTAAAATATTATTGCCAGTATCCCTGATAACAGAGGGTTGTAATTTGGACATTGTACTGTAACACAACAATAGGTATTAATAAAGGCTGCTGAATTAATAAAAAATAAAATTTTTGTGCACCCGGTATACCCACTGTCCTTCCCCCTCTCATTCTTGAATGTTGCATAGACAATCTGTACCAATATATCGACATACACTGTATTCAGCAAATTTCACATATATAACTTGAAAACTTCTCATGTTAGAGGCACATGAAAATGTGTAAAAAAATAATGGGTATGATTTTGGGCACTTACCCCTTGTTCACATTATACTAGGGATTACAGAGACAATACGCATGTAAATGCTTAGTTCTAGCATGTTTGGCTGCTAAATATGTGCCACTTTTCACTATATACCAACTTTGGAGATCAGTATCTCATAAACTAATCAAGATAGAAACTTCAAACTTCTGATATACCTAGATATATATCCAAATAAGATTCATTTCAATTTTATTGTTGAACTATGGGTCTAAAATCACTGGTTGACTCAATTTTGCACATAAAAACACACAACTTTAATGGTAGATTGTGGGAGAACTAATATACAGAAGTGGAACTATAGTATATATGTTATTATCTACATATAAATTTTAAATGGTCATAGCTCATAAGCTATTTGAGCTACAGCCCTACAGTTTGGCATGTGTGGTTATATTGATTGACCTGTGGATTAATTGGTAAAATTTTGTTTGAATAAAAAAATATGAGTGCAACAAGTTTGTCTTAATTTGGTTGATCTGAGATGGAATGCACCAATGTTAGTATTATTATTAACACAGCAACTGAAAAATCAGCATTTCAACAGGTCGATCTGCCAGGGGAACTTATGTAGTTAGAAGCCCCTGGAGGTGAGGGTGCTTCACCCCTTGACAAACCTGTTCATTGCAACACCCACTCAACTTGTCATCCACGCTTAAATTTTTGTGCTAAGAGCGACTCTCACGAATATTCTAGCTGTGCGAGTCAGCAGTGCCAATGTGTCGCAAGATCCAGTCAATATATCCTAGTTTGCATGGTGAGCTTAATTTGAGCATGCACAGCAAAACCTGCTGACATAGATAATAATACGGGTTCATTTGCAGGGATTACGGGTTTCTGCCAATGAAGGTTACAGGTGTGCACCACTCAGGGTTGGCACATATGTTCAAGTATAAGTGTTAATGCTGCCAGATATGAGCACAGTCTGCCAATTTCAGTCTGAGTCTGTGTTGCAGGAGAATGTTAGAGGCTGCCAACACCTGTGAACACTTGGGCTGTTAGTTTGATTCACCGGACAAATCTGCCACGAGGACCAACATTACTTAAGGTTGTAGTCCCCAGATGCTTCAACTGTATACTAACAACTAGACTAGACTGCCATTAGCTTATGCCTTATCAACAGTCATTTCTGTGTTTAGATTTTTTTTTAGAATTTAAAAGTTTAGAATATAACCATATTCACAATGCTAGAGTTTATACAGCCGGCACATAATTTTATATAATCATATATTGTCCAATTAAGAACATTGCACACATTATGACAGCATATACCATGAGTATTTATTCCACAAACACTACCTCCTAATTGTTCTGAGATTTTTCTTGCATGTTAATATTAAAAGTTTAAATGTAAGGGATATTTAAAAATATAACAGGGGTTTACTAAATTGACACTGTGTAAGATCTATGCTAGGCCTAAGATAGTATGTTTTATTTTGGGATTCTTATACAAGAAAAATATAAGACATCCAAAAAAGCTCAGTATTTTTAGTCACTAATATTTATAGTTAACAATTATGAGCACCTTGTACCATAATTTCACTACCGATACTCCATCATGACATTATAGTATGCACTGAAATCCTACAATCAAGAAAAAATATCTTGTAAAGATAATATCTGATAAAATAATAGTGTCAGACAACATTGTATGCCTGTTGCTCTGTTCATAAAATTTCAAGATAATATTGTAGCCAATCCATAAACTAACTGTACATGCAAGTTAATAAGACATCCAAAAAAGCTCAGTATTTTTAGTCACTAATATTTATAGTTAACAATTATGAGCACCTTGTACCATAATTTCACTACCGATACTCCATCATGACATTATAGTATGCACTGAAATCCTACAATCAAGAAAAAATATCTTGTAAAGATAATATCTGATAAAATAATAGTGTCAGACAACATTGTATGCCTGTTGCTCTGTTCATAAAATTTCAAGATAATATTGTAGCCAATCCATAAACTAACTGTACATGCAAGTTAATTAAACAATATAAAATGCATGCATGGTGAGGAAACATAACAGCTATTATATTATGACAGCTAATAGAAGATAAGGCACATTTATAAAGCCATACAAAACAATCTAGAATTGTAGGTTACAACTAGTATACCATTCAGTGGTTGAGGGAAACATATACAGTAAAGCTTGGAAACACTGAAATCCAGTGTAGGTATACTTCTGCGGCAGAAAGATCAATTAAAAATGTGGCAAACAGTGGTTCCTGGATCAGGACAGTAGATAACAGACAACAGAATCTGACGGATGTCAAGCCAAGAAATTGTACCGTTTGCAATGCACTGACAAACAATCCCTTCCACTTCGGGGCATTTTCTTCCGAGTAAAAGTCGTATGCACTCGTTTCGGCGGTGTTACTTGTCGCTGGAAACATGTCCTTTTAAATGCTAAGCATTGTGATAATATTACAATGATCGGATATCGCTAGGTGTCGCCATCTTTGCAACATAATTTGACCTTGCATGTGTATTAGTTATCTCCCTTTTGCACAGTGCAATCACGACTAAGATACCATCGCGTTGAATCGTAACGCAACGAATAATGTACTGGCGCGATTCACGGGTCGCCTGCTCTAGGTGGATATCAATATTTGCAAATTTGTTTACAAATTCAACTGCTTCCGCAAAATAACCGGAAACAGACGTGCCCAATTGGCGCATGCGCGTTACTGGAGGCGCGTGTACTGTGTCGCCGCTAATAGTTTCACTAATAAAATATTATATGCGTAAACGTGTTGTGATGTTTCATTTATTTTTAAAAACTTCATATTGTACGAATATAGATCAACTGGCTGTTGAGATAGTTGAACGTGAAGCCGAATTAATTCAATGTTACCTTTTACCCATGTTTGATAATCGTAAGTAGATTATTGTGGAGCAAATCATTATCAGACCCAGGACAAATCGTACTCCAATCGGAGTTTCCACCTATATCAGCAGCTAGATGGGATTTTTATTGGAGCAGTTTACCAATCAAACGATGCAACATAATGCTAAACCAATTTGGTTACGTTCCATTTTAGAAGAAACAGCAAGCCAAGAAATTTACACCTATTTGGGTTTTTACCCATGCTATTAAAGTAGTGCATGTGTGGCAAAGCACACCATATCATTAGAGGCAAACACAATTTGGCAGATTTTTGCCTACTTGTTTTAATCTAAGGCGGAAACGGTTAAAGCAGTTACATATACACACATCTTAACTAAATAACAATATAAATGTAATTTTTTACTAAAACAACAACAACGAAAAAATTTCATTTTAGTGGCAGTCATACACACGTCGCAAATTTCGTCATGTGGGGCCCAATAATCCGTGGCGTGTATATTTTTTATTGAAACATTAAGCCTATTATGCCCAACACCAATGTATAGGCCCTATTATAGGAGTCAGACCACAGTTGAGAATTGCATTGGTTGCCATGTTAACGTTTTGTCTGATTATAAGAAAACGTGACCATCAAAAATTCTGAAAATTGTCCACAGCAACTGCCATCATCTCATTGATATAATGACCAAATTTTATTAAAACCACATACCTCCAGCTCTTTTAAATCGCTCCGACGTGCGATGCCTATCAATTTTGACAAAAATAGCCATGTATTCATGCGCTCACGTGTCCCATAGCAGAAAAATCCCCATAAATCCCTCCGCCAGTTAAACTCTTTAAAAAATGCACTGTTTCACAGCCAATAGCTTCTACAAACAAACCTGTGAATATTCCTGCTCAAAGGCACTCGTGTCACATAATATTAATTTATTAAGTTCCCATTTTACAATTTCATACGCCCTACATTCGCCCTATATCGGGCGGTGCACAGGTTTCGGGCGGCTGGCTGGTCACGTTCGACGGGCGGGTCACGAACGGTGGGCGGATCTCGGACGGTGCATGGGTAGTTCTCGAGCGGTGGGCAGGTCTCGGGCGGGGATTGCATTGGGCGGCGGGTGAGTCTCGGGCGGCGAGTGGGTTATGAGTGTCGGGCTGGTTTCGGACGGTGGGCTGGTCTATGCCTATGGCGGCGAGTGGGTCATGAGTGACGGGCAGGTCTCGGGCGACGAATGGGTTTCGAGTTGCGGGCGGGTCTCATCGTATCATTATGACAACTAATCGTCAATGCATGTTGGTATATAAATAAGGCCTATATATACTTAGACTTAGCAATGTGGCAAGCTTGTCAATAAATAATGTTTACGTAACCACAATAGTCGTGGAAATGCAGTACCTGTATGAAAAGGATTAATTTATAAGATGTTTTAAAGATGTTTACCTCTTTAATAATAAGTGTATAATTGAACTGAGTTCTAGCTGAATGTTGTTTCGTCTACTATTTCATCTTATATGTCCCTGTGATGGGGAACCCAGCCGACCGTCTCAGGACTCGAGAGGTACGCGAGCAGAACAGTGCTTATAATCCCTTGTGTAACATGTGTACCATGCCCATCTGAAATATTTGCCAATTTTGTTTTCAAGCATTCATGCTGCTAGCACTTCATTATCAGTATATCATTTGTTTCATTCAGTTATCGTCATCTGTGATAATTAATACTTTCTCATATCCAATATGCAGATTCCTTCATTAACGTTATTTTGTGACTTCTAGTTCTTCTATCGTCCATAATGAGAACAAATACGTATAACTATTAATATTTTCACAACTATTCAATATCGTAAATATTTCTATTTTACCTCCTCTTAATCTCCTTCTCTCTAGTGTTGTTAAACCACATTTTTTTTTTGTGAGGGGGGTTCTCTCAGTTCTGGAATCAGTTTAGTTGCTCTCCTTTGTATTGTGGGGGGGGGGTTCTCTCAGTTCTGGAATCAGTTTAGTTGCTCTACTTTGTATTTTTTTCTAGCGTATCGTTGACCTTCTGAATAATGCCGGTAATCCTTGCTCATAAAGATGATTAGTAGCGAACATCACATGCTCTCACGGACACAGCCTTTTAAATGAGAACTTAGTTGGAGGGGGGGTTCAGAATCTCTCGCGGTGGAGTCGTTCGATCACCAACTTCTGCGTTCTCTTTTTCTAACTACCTGTTTTATTATCCCACGTCTATCTATCGACTATCTATCATTTCTTTGTCTTCTTTGACTATTCATGCGCACGCATATAATCTTCAATTTTGAATGAATTGCTCTTACATAAAGAAGAAGAACCAACAACATGATCCAATTAGATATTGTGTTGCATTGATACATCTTGGATTTCTTTTAACTTTAAACAAAACATAAAACGCAGTTCACAAGCCACGTATGCGTATTTTGAATACATACGGATGCACACTAATGTTAACTTAATTTTAATTCACGCTCGACAGTCTTTTAGAATTGCATGGACAACCTTGATAGCCATTGTCATCAAACCTGGTGTATAATTGGAATGGGCGTACCCGGGGTAACGTAACTGCCACGACATCGCAGCTACGTAATTGGTGATGACGTCATTGCGATATGAAATTGTTCTTTTATAAAACATTTTATCACTTACTTTTAATGTCCTAATTCTCCTCAGTAAAATGTGTATTTGTCTTCTTGGTTGCTATGATATGAGTTTGACTTGTTAACAAATAAAAAAAATGTAGTCTCGTCACGTGGCGTGCTTTATTTCAACCTAGCAACCAGTTGTGCGCACGACGTCGAAGTGAGTGGACGTGTTTCTCATCGCTCCTTTCAGTAATAATACTCGACGACATCGAGATGTGGAACACGAAGTGACCGGAAGGATCGTTCGCGAAAGAGGCGAGACGTGGAATACGTTCACTTTGACGAAGCTGCGAGTGTAAGTGTGCGTGCGTGCGTGCGTGCGTGCTTGCGTGCGTGCGTATGAGATTCGTCCTAAAATGGGTGGGGGTTGGAGATTGGCGTGAGTGAGAGGTTGACCTCAGAAATAGGTGTGAAGTGGGTGGTTGGCCTCAGAAATAGGTGTGAAGTGGGTGGTTGGCCTAAACGATAGGGAAATGTGGGATTTTGAGGTGGGAGGTATTAACACAAATTTTGTAAATGAGGGTACAAATTATACAAATAGCATTAGAACACAACCCACGACAGCAGTTGCATCTTGCGCGTAGTGTGAGAAGCGTATCTTGTGAAGGATTCGGGAATGGTTATTGGTTATCAGATAAGTCATAGGAGGTTATTCATAATATTATATATCCTGTCAAAAGGAGTTCGTTTATTTTCCGTTTTAATCTAAATAGGTTTTAAGGACATGTGCTGGGAAATAAACTTACTGTTTCAATAAAATTAATACAAAACATAAGCCACGCATTCTTGGGGCAAAGCGTACCGGGGGTGACATGACGAAATTTGCGACACGTGCAGGACTGCCATTAAAATGCATTTTTGTAGTAGTTGTTTGATTTAGTAAGTTTATGTAATTTTAGTACTATTTAGATAAGAGATGTGTATATGTAACTGCGTTAGCTGTTTCCGCCTTAGACGAAGATAAGTAGGCCAAATCGTGTTTGCCCCCAAATGGGTGCGCTTTGTCCCGCCGTCAAATCACGCCCTGATATGATTACATCATCGTAGATGTGTAGAAGTTCGTAGTTCCTTTCATATCGGTTGATCGCTGTCTGTGTCTTTCGAATTCATATCTCTTCTTTTACGTGTCTGGTGGGCTTGCAGTTTAGCTCCCTGTCAGTCAAAGTCACCTCAATAATGCTGACATCGAAAGACACCGAAAATGACTTGACCTACGATGCCTTTTTCATCTTTCGAGTTGTGCAGTCAGTCAAATGAAGGGTAAATAATAGAAACGAGAGAAGCTAACCGTGTTTTTTGAGGGTGGCCAACTTCATGTTGCGACTCGCAGGAAAAACGTGTGTTAACACTATTACGTCCCGGTCTGACCGGGACGTAATAGTGTTAACACAATATCACGGTGTCACGGTTCTGACATTTCCCAAAATGCTCCCAGGCACGTAGCTGGGGTGGGGGACGGGGGGTCACATCTACCCCTCTTTTTGTGAACCCCTTTTCCAACAATATGAACACCCTTTAAACAAATGTGAACCCATTATCGCGAACACCCCTCTCAAAAGCACGAACCTCTGATAAAATATATTATTTTCATAATAATATAAAAATAATAATATTATTTTCATATTATTGATGGATTCATGTTTTTTAAGAGGGGGGATTCACGCTTTAGAGGGGAGGTTTCATGCTTTTGAGAAGGGGGTTAACATTTTTGAAAAAGAGGGGGGTTCACATTTATTCAAATATTACTTCATATTATTAGGGGGTTCACGCTTTTGAGAAGGGTTTCACATTTTTGGAAAAGGGGGTTCACATTTATGACAATAATATTATCTTCATGTTATTGGGGGTTCACGCCTTTGAGAAGGGGCTTCACGTTTATGAAAAATACTATAATATTGGGAGAAGGGTTCACGCTTTTGAGAAGAGGATTCAAATTTTTGAAAAAAGGGGGTTCACATTTATTAAAATGTTACTGGAGGGTTCACACTTTTCAGAGGGGGTTCAAATCGAATAATTATATATTATACAACTATCTGATTTGTTCGAAACCGAATCTTGTTCCAACTATAAATTTGTTACCAAGTCACTTTACGTGTGGTCAGTTGGTAACGGTCAGAGAGCAGTATAGACAATGTACAGACAGAACCTAAGCTGTTATTCAAATAACATGAATACTTGTAAGCAGAACATTTTATGGTTTCAAAAAACATCTGCTCACTGAAACAATGCACAGTTAGCAAGCCAATTACTCTATTTGTTGTGGTGGCATGCTATATGGTTTCCACACATTCATAACACACACGCACGCACGCACGCACGCACGCACGCACGCACGCACGCACACACAGCATAGGACAGACAAAGTTGTGTGTATACAGCAAGACATGAAACCAGCATTTCGTACTGCTAGCTTTCGTTAATTGATACTGGTTTAAACTTGCACAACGATCTGTTGCTCATTCAGAGCTCAGCTAGGGCATTTATCTAATTGTGGGCAGTTTTAGTCTTCTTTGATTAATTACAGTGGGATTACTCGTGTCGTTCACCCTGTTAATTACTGCTGCAACACAACGTAAGCTCCACCCATCTGCTCTGGTTATTCCTTACTCTAACCACCAATCAGGTGTCGTTGTGTGCCCTCAGTCTCCCTCTTACTCTGCCAAAGGTTTACATAATTTCTGGGAATGATCACACTCGATCTCGACATTTGACTGCGCTTATCTGACATCAATTTAGACTTCGACATACATGTGTCTGTGCTTTTCATAAATTTTGACTTCTCATAAATTTGTGACCTCGACATGTGACTGCTTTTCATAATTTTGACTTCTTCTCGTCACCTTTGACCTCGGCCTATGTATTGGGAAACTATGACCCCCATGTGAACTTGTAGCGCCATTGGAGTCTGTTTGAAAAAAAAGCTGGCGACGGGCCTGGCTCCGCGCCAACTAAGCTTCCGTTGGCTGATCCGGCGGAAATGGGCTGAAACATTTGTGCCTACGCCACTATATTGATATATACAAGTTTACGATTTAGATTCCGCAATTGCAGCGCCATATTTTTCGTCACATTCCGTACGAAATCGGTCACGTCGTGGCAGAGGCAACGCTGTTGTATGGTGTGAGTGCGTGTCTGCGTGCGTGTGGTCACACTAAGTACAAATAATAATGTACTGCGCTATTTATTGCTCATTGTATTTCCATATGGATTACTTCGGAAGTTTCTAATTAATTTACTAAACACCTTTATAAATATTGTTGCACTTATGCATGTCCACAACCTAACTGTCGGAGTATATCACTGACACATTCCAAGTGGTTCTTCGGTCGTGCTCCAGGTGAGCTCGCTCTCTCGGCGACCGCTGGCATCACTACCGACTAACACATTATATAATATAATATACACAGTGTAATCATAGTTGTCTCTGTCAGAAGATTTGTAATATTTCCTTGTTCTGCTTTGAATCTGCAATGACGGCATGACACTAATGAGCCTACAAGGGATGCAATAACGTATATTCTTCGTTGTCACACGTCATTACAAGGAATGCAGAACGATTTTCATTGGTCAACTGATGCGCAGCGATAATTGGTGTTTTCGTATAATTAAAATTACAAAGTTGTCAGATGTTTCGTTCTCAAAGTACATCTAACTTAACAATGCTATTTTTCATGGTGTAATTTGTATTGTTTTCGTATATATACCATAGGAAATTGCGTAAAAATGGTATAACATGGGAATTTGACAGATCGCCCGATGAAAAAAATGTGTCGATCCAGGGGTATTCATCAGGTGCCCGGGCACCCGCCTTTATTTGGGCCGGAATTTTTTTTTATCATATCAGAATTAGTGTCGAGACACCGCAAGGTGGCGCCCTCGACTTGCACTCTGACATACTAGAAGCATTACCACCAGTGAGCTTTGTGCAGAAAGAAGCTCGAAAAGCAGAAGATCCGTGAAGAATTCCTGGAGTTTCTCTTGTGTTACTCCAGAGTTATAAAAACAGTCATCGCCGAAAAGGTCGAGCAGCTCGGCTTGGACATCCGAACGATGCACGACCAAGTATGTGATGGTGATATGAATATGGCCTGGAAGACGAATGTATGGCTTCTTTGACGCAGGGCAATAACAAAAGCGGTGTAAACAATAAAACGTGTGTGTTGTTAAAGCATGCGACGCGATAGATCTCTCTATCTACTATGATTTCATCAGTTATAGCAGTGGCGAACGTCATTAATTTCGCTACTGTTTGTTTGTGTGCGTAGCACTGCGTACCCGTGCGTGCGTACGAGCGTGCGTGCGTGCACCCTGCAGGCATTTGGATGACTATGCGTCCTGTCAATTGGTGTCCTTTTGAGGAACCTGGGCACCCCCCCTTTTTAAGGCCTGGATCCGAAAAACGTTATATTTCACCTTCAAAATAAAATATTTATTGAACAATCAATATTTATATGCAATAAAGCGGTATCTACTCTATTTTAATTTAGCGCCAAATTGTGTATTTTCGAAAAATATTAAGGGATGATAGATGACGATATATATATATATATATATATATATATATATATATATATATATATATATATATTAATAAATTCAGCATCACAACGTCCCGTAAAATAGTCGTTTTGGGGAACCAATGAAAATCGTTGTTCATTCCCTTAAAATAAATTAAACGTTTTTCCATTTGAGATAACACCGACATTAGCAGGTTAACATAATATTTCTTTTAGCGATCGTTCGTAGACCGAACGACGATCACGTCAGCTTGACAATCGACGTCGTCAGAGGGTCATTTCCAGCACCTATGCGACAGAAACAAACGTCAGATAAAAGAATATTGTAGGTCCAAATGTGTGCGAGAATGTTCGTTTGTATGTGCGTGCGTGCGTGCATCAAAAAAATGTGTGTGTGTGTGTGTGTGTGTGTGTGTGTGTGTGTGTGTGTGTGTGTGTGTGTGTGTGTGTGTGTGTGTGTGTGTGTGTGTGTGTGTGCTACGTATTTACTGGTGATACAAACCTCGTCTAACGACATCCCCCACGCATCGCTGGTTGGAACTTGGTTCGCCATCTTTCGATAATTCTCTGTCAATACAATGACGGTTTGTTATATTTAAATATATCAATACATTAAAAATGAAATATCAATATTTGGAGAGCAGTGGTGTCACCAATGAATCCAACGATTTACACGCGATATAAGTAGATAAACAAATATATGTGCTAATTTAAATTTGAATATGTTTTTGAAACATTGGCAGATACATTGCTGCTTTGCCCGGGATAACAATGTCTTTCTTTAATATTTTTTTTAATGTTATCATTTAAAAAAACATATATTATTTATTGTTACCCTATAAATAGCATTATCTGAAATATTTCTGTCAAAAGATAATTTCTCAGAATAGCATAAAATGAAATGTTGCGCGGTTTGTCGAGTCTCGTAGAGAAAACGGGAACTATGAATGCAAAACATGTAAGTAGTATGAAACTATCCGACAGAGGGCGACAGCGAGCCTTACCGTGTGTGTTGGACACTTTGGTGACGCAGTAGACGAAGTCGTCTAGACTCAGGTTGTTTCTTTTCCCGCAATATCTCTTCGCGATACGTTTGAGGGCTCGGCTGCTCAGTGTGTAGCCTGGGTGCATGGCATATCGCAAAGCAGTTATTTAATATGAAAATAACGTTTCGCCCAAAATAATTATGACGAATAATGACACATTTAACAAGATTTGCCATCCAAGCCAAAGGCCCAGATGGCAAGTGGACAAGGAAGCCATTGGCTTATCGAGAGTCCAACAATGTTCATCTACTTATAACCCGCCCTCCTGAGATATGTGTCAACCTTGTTTTTAAACATATTCACGCTGCTAGCAGTTACACAATCTGTAGACAATTTGTTCCATTCATTTATTGTCCTCTGTGAGAACGAGTGCTTCCTGATGTCCAATCTACATTGATCCTTTACTAATTTTACCTGATGTCCTCTAGTTCTGCTATCCTTCTTGAGTGAGAAAAACATATTTCTATCAATATTTTCATACCCATTCAATATCTTAAACACTTCAATCTGATCTCCTCTTAACCTCCTTGTCTCTAGAGTTGTTAAACCACATTCTTTCAGGCGTTCTTCATAACTAAGGTCTCTCAGTTCTGGAATCATTTTAGTTGCTCTCCTTTGTATGCGTTCAAGCGTATCTATATCTTTCTTACGATATGGTCTCCATGCTTGTATACAGTATTCTAAATGAGGTCTAACTATTGCTTTATAAAGAGGTATAATTAACTTTTTTCCCTTGTATGTTATGTTTCTTCTAATCAATCCAAGAATTTGATTACCCTTTGAAGCTGCAATACCACACTGCTCTGAAACTTTCATATCAGCGCTTATTGTAACTCCTAAGTCCTTTTCTTTTACAGTAGTACCCAGAACAGTATCTCCCATTTTATAGTTTACATTCAAGTTCCTATGTCCTGTATGTAGGCATTTACATTTCCCAAAATTGAACAACATCTGCCATTTCTCAGACCATTTCACTAATCTGTCTAGATCGTTTTGTAAATGTTGTTTATCACCATCAGTATTAACCTTTCTAAACAGTTTTGTGTCATCCGCAAATTTCAGTACGTTACTTGTTATACTGTCGTCCAAGTCATTGATATAAATTAAGAATAATATAGGTCCTAATACTGATCCTTGAGGTACCCCACTCAAAACCGATTTCCAATTTGAAACTTCTCCATCTACTACAACTCGTTGTCTTCTGTCAGTCAGCCATTGTTCTATCCAGTCAGTTATGCTGTCCCCGATACCATGGGCTTTTAATTTAAGTAGTAATCTTTGACGTGGCACTTTGTCAAAAGCTTTCTGAAAATCTAAGTAGATAATATCTACTGGCGATCCCACGTCTATCCACTTAGTGATTTCTTCCAAAAAACATAACACATTTGTTAAGCATGACCTCGCTTTAAGGAATCCATGTTGAGATGAATTTAATAATTTATGCTTAACGAGGAATTCCACCATATGGTCTTTAATTAACCTTTCTAATAATTTACAAATCACTGACGTTAAACTCACTGGTCTGTAATTCTCTGACTTATTTCTCGAACCCTTTTTAAATGGGACGTGAAACGTGTTTTAACGGTCTACAAGAGATGAAGCGGTTTTTTTGTGAGATGGTGTCAATTGTAAGTGAAGCGGGCCACTCTCACTAATTTTGCGAAAGCACAAATAAAAGAACAAGGTGATGTGACGTCACGCCAATCGAAAAATACCGTTGCGACCTCAGTAGTTTCTATTCCTCAGGTGATCGCATTTATTTGAACGAAAGTATGTATAATTACGTTTACTAAATGGTGACATCGCAAAATTGCGTAAAATATCGTAGAAGACCGTTCTGTTTACATGACCATAGTCACCAACAGTAGCGCCACTCATCAATATCACCACTGCCACAACTTGATTATAAATTAAAAACGGACAGTTGCGGAGTGGTATAAAGGTTTGGTTGGCCGGGCAACGTCATTGTTGATTACGACTTGTTACGCCATTGTTACTATGCGCTTGATTAATGTAACATAGTTTTAAAAAAATTAACATTATTGTGTTTCTATATACATTTTCAATACAAACATTGTATGGAATTGAAACTGAGATATGTCTTGATAAAAAGTAAGAGCTTACTAAATGAAATAAAGATGTGCATAATCTGCACATCAAATGTATTTTTGGCAGTGGTGAAATGGTGAGTGGCGCCACTGGTGGAGAATTTGTTATATGACCTGACTCCTTTCGCCTTCTGGAAAACTCACCCAGTGATTCAAAGGCAATGCGCAGTTCTGTCACGTTCATATCCCCCGAATCGTTGTAATCGTACTCGATGAATGCATTCTTCCAGAAGAGAAACAATAAAAATGAGTATAGACTAGTCAAACGCAGAATATATAGTTGCACGGACGCACGTACGTACGCACGCACGCACGCACGCACGCACGCACGCACGCATACAAACATATATTTCAAGGCCCATACATCCAATGTTGAGATAACTGGCAGGGAAGACTGTCTAAGTAGTTGTTAATAATTGAATCCATACCTGGAGTTCCTTAACACGTTTCCACACCTTCTTACAGTCCTCATAGGACAATATCGCACGTCGGGAACCCTTCCGGTTCGTCAAGGAAGACACGTTTTCTCACGCCGGTTTAGTTATCTTTAGCAGTAAAACAGTTGCAGATAAACATCGCGCTGAAATATTTCTACAAGGTACCCCAACATTGTATCGTAGGACATTATTACCCTAGGATATTAACCGACAGAGGGGTAAGTTACATGTAAAAAAATGTTGGATTATCGACAAACCAATGGCTTCCTTGTCTGCTCGCCATCTAGGGTTTTAGCTTTGGATGGCAATCTAGATGAACATTGTTGGACTCTCGATAAGCCAATGGCTTCCTTGTCCACTTGCCATCTGGGCCTTTGGCTTGGATGGCAAATCTTGTTAAATCTTGTTAAATCTACTTATAACCCGCCCTCCTGAGATATGTGTCAACCTTGTTTTTTTAAACATATTCACGCTGCTAGCAGTTACACAATCTGTAGACAATTTGTTCCATTCATTTATTGTCCTCTGTGAGAAAGAGTGCTTCCTGATGTCCTATCTACATTGATCCTTTACTAATTTTACCTCATGTCCTCTAGTTCTGCATTCCTTCTTGAGTGAGAAAAACATATTTCTATCAATATTTTCATACCCATTCAATATCTTAAAAACTTCAATCTGATCTCCTCTTAACCTCCTTGTCTCTAGAGTTGTTAAACCACATTCCTTCAGGCGTTCTTCATAACTAAGGTCTCTCAGTTCTGGAATCATTTTAGTTGCTCTCCTTTGTATGCGTTCATTTCTTTTCTGTATTGGCGTAAAGGATACAACAATGTACTCAATGAGCGCCCGGCAGGTCTCCTTGCTCAAGGCTTCGTCATTACCTGAAGATACATTCATCAAATCATTCGCGTATACAAACAGAAAAACTACACAAAGCAGCACTAAAGTGGAATCCACCTGGACAAAGAAAAGGCCCTATTGTCAAGGGAGGGATATATTATAAACACACATATATGTTATAAACATCGAAACACTAGACAAGATTGCTGCTGTCACCAAGGACAGAAGAAGGTGGCGTGCGATAATTTCCTCCCTTGGTGCATGAATATGGAAGTAACTTCTCAGTAACAACCAGAAACATTGCGAAGGTGTATTTAGAGCGTACCTCGTACGATGCCTGTATTCAGGATTTTAGCCAGTTCTCTCGCATCCACGGTGTCGTCATCTCCGGAATGTTTTTTGAACAAAATGTCAAACCGCCGGCCTTTCTTCTTTGATGGAACCTACAACAAAATTATCAGTTCTTTTCTGTACTGAGATATACATTTGATTATCTGCTAAAAATCATTTACTGTTCTGATAGTTCAACACAGATTTCATAATTGTTTCAAGATTAAAGTGATGAATGTGGGAAAATTGTTATACCCCCAGACATTTCTATACTCATAAGAATGCCTACATTATTTGTATGCATTGTTTGTATAATTATTGTCTGTGTTGCCTCACCTCCACTGGTTTGGTGTCTTCATCTTTTTCTCTGTAAAGAGAAAGCAGGTTTAAACAATGCGTTAACACCTGATTCGTTCAGACATTGTTAACTAACAAACAACAAACATGTCTTTAAGCTGAGAAGTCGGCCCGCAATATACATGTACGTTTCATTTGAAGCGTACGAAGTTCAGTTGTTGATTTTTTGTCGACATCGTCTTTGGTGTTTCGAAGCTAGATATTTATATGAATCCTTGTTAAAAAAAACACATCTTATTTTACAATTACACGAGTGTCACTTTGTGAATATGTCTTGATTAAAAAAAACTGCATTGAAACATAGAATTGATCAAATTTTAGGAAAACAATGAACGGTCACGCAGCACAACCCGAACCGAGCGATTATTGTTATATAATATTTTATTTATTGTAATCGAGATAGACGTATGTCAATGAGGTACACTGTCATTTAAAACAGGCTCACTTAAATTCTAGGGGCGCGTCTGCAGCCAGGCGCAACAAGAACTCTGCCTCTGCATTCGGGTAGAACGTGGCCGGAATGAGACAGTAGGTGCCCGGATGAAGTTCGAAACGTTGTGAGACTTCTCGCAGATACTCAAAATCATACGTCACGTGCACGTCCTTCAACTGGTCACGGCCCACACGGGTGTTCTGCGCGTCAGCTAAGTTCACTTCGCCTTTGACCTTTGGAAACAAGGTTAGCCTAATTTTACATACTCTACTCATTAACACAGACTACGATTGCGAACGTTTCGGGTATTTTTAAATGTCGAAAAATTCAAAAGACTGAATGTATCTTTGAAAGATAAGCTGCTTGCTTTATGTACAAGAATAAGTGACATATTACACAAAACGCACACATCAGTTAATACCTGGTGTATTTATAGCATTGGTGGCTTTGACTTACTTGCATAGATTTCTTTAGAAATAAAACAAGGACGGTGCTACGAAAAGAATGGCCAACATTGAGAGATCCTATATTATATACGCCTACTTTCGTGCACGCGGCAGCCATGTTGGATTAATAAGAATATACTTATATAAAGGTAAAGGTACGTTCTTATATAGCGCGGTATCCAGTCCGTAGGACCGCTCAAAACGCTTTACACTTTACCTCATGGCAGACATGTTCATTCCAAGGCCATCTCAACTTCTCTGGGAAGCATACACTCCCCACGTGCACGTGTTCAGCTACAGAACCACTTCGATAAAACAATATGACAGAGACATTTGGAAACACGTTAACGAGCCTTTAATCTATGTGCCAGAGTGCTATCAAAAGCGTTATATGTTATCTCAGACCACAGATACGTAACTATCAATAATTATGTTCGGCCCATAAACACGTACTTTGTAGAGGTTGAAACCGATGGCGACGTCTGTTCCCGAGTCGACCTTGCGCAGCGTTCTCTTCATCCTCGCGAACTTTTGCATGAACGACACCACCAACGTACACTTGTCGTTTCCTTCGTCGTCGTCGTCGTCACTGGACTGGGCTCCCAGGCGCAGGATGTACTGCGGATTTGTCAAGAACGAGGCTGTGGAGAAAGCAAATCAAATCAATTTCAGCACGTCGCCGTACATAGACCAAACCAAATACTAGAACGCCGTTGTAGGTAAAACAACTTACATTTAACTAACATTGTAGACGCATTAAACATATGGAAACAGTTCTAATTAAACATATGTTACACATTTTGGGTACATTTGAACATTAATGTAACCCTTATGAAAATATGCCATGGAAATACATGTTATACCATGCTATACCATGGAATTTGGTGGTATTACATGGTTTTACATGGTATACCATAACATTACATGGTAAACTATGGTAGATCATGCTTTTGGTTTACCTGTTTTAAAATACCATGGTATTTTACCATGGTTTACCTGTTATAAAACAGCATGGTACACCATAGTTTCCATGGTGTAATCATGGTATTTTACCTTGGTTTACCTGTCTGAAAACACCATGGTATTTTACCATGGTTTACCGGTTTCAAAGCAACATGATATGTCTTGGTTTCCATGGTGTAATCGTTGAATTTTACCATGGTTTACCTGTTTCAAAACACCATGGTATTTACCATGGAATACAATGGTATATTTTCATAAGGGAAACGACACCTACAGTCTGTAGCGACACCATATTACAGTCAAATCAATTCAAATCAAATTTATTGTAACTCTTTACAATATATACAAATCAAACCAAGGTAAACCCTATATATGATAATGTAAAGAGAACAATAGGGGAAGAACATTATACAATGTTATACTCCCTAGTATATATTTCAATACATATATCATAGTATTAAACACAAAAATAGCGTGCAGTTGTAGAAAACGAACAAATTGTGATTGTGATACATGTTATATATTGACATCATTGTGTAATATAAATTGCTTAAGTATACATTTGTAGTTTATTATTGAATAAGAAGTAAAGTTGAGTCTTGTGTTAAAATAATTCAAAATTATAGCACCCTTAATTCTTACAGAACGAAGTCTTATTTCTAAAGTTGCCATTGTTATGTGTATTTGTGTAGATTGTCTTGTATTGTAACTATGGACATCTTGATTAAGTTTAAACATATTACCAAAAAATTTTGGTAGATTAGATGGATCGTTTGTTAGCTAGCTAGCATATGGAAGAACATGTATCACAGCCATATCCTGCAATACTGTGATATAGACTAAACTATTGTTATGTTAATTAATTAAGTACTGTTTCATAGATATAGTCGAAGTCCGTCTTGCTGTAAAGCTGCTTCCTCAAATGGTTCAGCCCATCGCGAATCCGGTTAATTTATGTCCAGATGTGTAGTGTGTGACCAGCTTAAGTAATGTGCGCAGTCTCTTTAATAAAACATTCCTATTTTTGTTCAAATCATCGGAAGTATTGACTTCAGTCATTAGATGTTGTAAGGATCAAAATAGAGGATATCCAAAATCCGAGTCATTGCCGATCTTGGACGTGACTTCAATCCTCTCGCCGATCACATGACCAAGTCGTGATTTTTCAGCATTTAGATTTTCACATCACTTAATACTTGAACAAACATTAAGTAATTTAATAATTTGTCTGATGATTTCACAAAACCAACATACAAAAGTTGTATCAACGATGCTAGCATGTTGCATTGGATACTACGTAGGCTTGGTTTACCGCAAAATTAATTTGAAATATGACTAGCAAAAAATCTAATTGAGGATGCACCTTTAAACGACGCCCTCTCGCTTTTCGCATATTCGTATTGGATGCATTCAAATTGTTTCTCAGTAATCTACATTTACATTGATAACGGAAAGAACCATTCGGTATAATTATAATCCCATGGGCACCCTCTGGACGACACCAGACACCGTGGAAAAGGAGGTCCCTTTCATATTAAAATAAGGATCGTTATTTAATCATCTGATACCAATCGTATTATTCGATTACTTCCGGTTTGATATATTTTCACTAGTAACCTAAACACTTATACATAATAATAATAATAACAATAGAGTTTATTTCCACATGCATTTGATCTTACATACCTTCGTGGGGTGGGGCACCACATCCCCCAGCGTTGACCCCCTTCACCCATTCGCCGTGGAAACTGACAACATTCCACTCATGCTTGCCCTGGAATAAGCAAAGTATTCTGAAAGGTATCAATTTAGAAGCAGCACTGCGCACTTAACAGAAGCAATGCCCAATCTAAGATGAATCAGAATTCGTCGGGTATTGGTGGTTTTTACCTTTCCACATTCCAACATGGCAATCTCCACACAGGAATCGTCACGTCAAGTGACTACATGATAATGCTCTCCGAAGCAAAAAGTCACAGGGGAAAGTGAATAAGAGGTTAGATTTCGTTGATGTATCAATTGTTTTATTTGGTACAGTTTGCAGCAAGTATTTTATTAGTATAACTTTAAGTTGTACCTTTCCGCCGTGGACTAAGTTTGGGCTTAGGTGACACATTTCGAGGGTGTCAAAATTGTCCAACCAGGCGGAAAACGGCATCCTGCAATGAATGATTCTACGATTAATATCTTAGCAACGTTTTTATCGATGGCAAGATAAACGTCTGTACACAATAATGAGACAATTCTCATTTCGCCAGTATAATGAACACTCAATAATGTAATCAATCAACGGAACTTAATACATAAGACGGTTTGCATTGTCAGTCAACGGAATTAACAGAGCAGATGGCTGAATGTAACGGTAGAGAATTGAACAGTATTGAACAATATATTTCTCTCTTCAATTAACGGTACTTCTACCACTAGATCTTATCTGACACATGTACAACATAAATAGAGTATCTGCAAACTAATGGCAACTGCCGCTAACAGCCCTGGAGTACGGTTGGAGGCTTTCATCCACATAGCGACTAGACGGATGTGGTGAAGATAACAGCGAGTCAGGGACGCACCAGAACTCTCCGTCGTCTTCCAACGTTAACCCGAGTTGTTCCTTCCTCGAGTCACTCATCGCTTTCCACTCGTCAGACCTTAACAACAACGTAACATAACAACATTATTTGCCATACCAAGAAACGTATGACTGTTTTGCAAAAAAAACGTGTTCTACTGGACAACTGATTTAACGGTAACTGTATGAACGATGAAGCTGCACTGGTGTAATGTCAGACAGTTACATCAAACAAAACAGCTATCACCTCATGTCACTATGGACGTTTACACACAGAATGGAAACTTACCAGTAAATGAACTTTGATTTTTAAGAAGACACAGTATGTTCGTGTCTCACGAAGATAACTGAGTAAACGATACGAACCCATCGCTCCACGCTCCATTCCATTCTTTTTTACCCCACGGGTTGCGCAGACGCAGTAGCTTCACGCCTTTTTTGTCTTTAAGCTGTAAATCAAGTTATTAATTTCTAGTCAGGCGTTTGTGATACAGATCTTGACAGTGTACGTTTGTAATGTATAACGCGGTACATCTGACACCTTTACAACAACGTACGTACTGCATGTCGTAGTATGTATTTACATTGTGTGATTTAGAAAAATAGGAAACATGCAGGACTCTGCCACGACACAGCACAGTGAAGGCATACAACAAATCATCATAATTTAGCGTAGTACAACAACACACTTTTGTGTAGTACACGGGATCTAAATTGAATATCGAGATATAAATCTAAATGCAAAGTTACTGTGTTCTACACTCCTTATTCGAGACTCACAAACATACCAGCCTGGTGAGGGAACCAATTTCTGAAAACGAGGAATTATGATTTGTAATAAATAGTATCACTCCGGTAAACACATCTGCAAAATGACCGTGGAAGGACGAATGTTGGACGCACCTGTAAAACGCCTGTAATGCTGTATACATGACCGACGACGAGTCCGTTACTTCTCCTGGCCTCGTACGACTCACTGTCCGTTCTCTGCAAGACAACAGATCCACATCAACACATACGTCGACATACTGACTTGTGTCGTCAATGCTTCTTACGACGATTTGCCTACGCTCAAAACACAGCCGTTTTGCTTATTTTCTGGTTTTAACTTTGACACATTTTTTTGGCGAAGGGTTAGCTAAATTACCAAGATTTCGAAACAGCAACGTCCTCTCGATTGAAATTACGACGTTCTAGTTAAAATACCGCATCACTCTTATGTATTCTTAGGTAAACATGAAATGTTTGACCATTACATTAGGGACCTTGCATGGGGAAGTACTAGCATAACTAAAGAGACCCAGTTAATGTGATGGCGTACCTCTATTAGGGACGTGAGCAAAGACCCACGTTTGAAAGCTCGCTTCAGCGTGCGGAAGAACTTGTACGGATGTTCCATTTTGTACAGCGACGTTGTTTCCGCGATTCCGGCGGTGAAGTCGACCAAAGCATCGTTGGCAAACCCAGCGGCCAGAGCCTGGTAGGAGCCATGTATCCTGGAGACAACACACTTCAGTAATGGTATTTGAATGCTTCCCCGAGAAGTTGAGATGGCCTTGGAATGAACAGGTCTGCCAGGGGGTGAAGTGTAAAGTGCTTTGAGCGGACTGGATACCGCGCTATATAAGAACGTACCTTTACCTTTAAAACATATTCTCAGTATATTTTTAATGGGTTGACAGCCTACTCGGAGTATTAAAGTGAGACTACTCTGCAGCGACCATTTGCTTATAAATATACAGTGCAAACATGATCATAGGTCACTACATAATATGTTGACATATCTTCTTGTATATACGCGAAGAATTCTAAAGACTGACCAACCAGCGTGTGTCTGTAATAAAGTGTTTAATTGTGATGTACTAATGTTGAGAAAGTTAAAGGGCTTGAATAGTGCTCCTGTTATAATAAATCAATCACACTAACTTATCTTAAACACACACAGCAGCTATAAATAGTTACAACAAAGGAATTGTGCACAGAAACACAGATGATTGTTTTCCTACAGATATCGGATACTCCGTCGTATTCCGTCGTTCACGCGCATAATTCGGATTATGACGTCAGACTCTGGATATATCAATTGTGACTGTCTGTCGCAGTTCACGTTTACTAGATGAGGTTATTAGTAAAAAAAATGACGCAAAGACAACACTGACTTAGCGTAGGCCTTTTCGATGAGTGGGCCCCAGAATTCGTCCGGCTCGTTTCGATTTCTTGCGAAAATCAACTTTCCATCCTTCGTCGGCAGCCTGTCATCGATGACAACTTCAGTCCATACTCCATAACGCCAGAAGTTGAACCGAAATATACCTGCATGAATTATACTATGATATTATTATCTGCTCTGTGTGAATGTTTAAACAACTTGGTCCTTCTACAGTGTCAATACAAACAAATTGATAATAATAAAAGTAACTGAACAAAGTAATAAATAATAATAATAAATAATAATAAAATTTATAATGAGAGTACCAATAGCATTACAGACAATTAAAAAATAATTAATAATAATAATAATAATAATACTAACAAATAGTAATAATAATAGTAATAATGAGAGTATCAGTAGCATTACAGATTAATTCAGACACAACAGCAATTATGAAAAACGTTCTTTTGTCACGACGTTTGGTTACTTAGTATAGAAAGATTCTTGTACAAATGCAACCGTTATCCGATTCACCCATTATCCACCCATGCACACAAGTGGAGGGAACATGTGACTCGAAGAATGTGTTTAACAAAATATTGTCTGCGGTTTTATTGAGTTGCCAGGATGGAGCGATATTTATAAACCTACTTGTTCGATGTAATACATTGGCATCTTATAAGTATTAAGACATGAGTTCAACGTGTTGTCTTGATATGTTTATGACATCAATCGTTCATACTGCAACTTTTTATTACAAACTGTTTTTATTTTGTATTTGAGAAAATTGCAATACACTGTTGACAATTAACTTGAACACACACACACACACACACACACACACACACACACACACACACACACACACACACACACACACACACACACACACACACACACACACACACACACACACACACACACACACACACACACACACACACACACACACACACACACACACACACACACACACACACACACCCACACCCACCCACACACACACACACACACACACACACACACACACACACACACACACTCACACACACACACACACACACACACACACACACACACACACACACAAACACACACACACACACACACACACACACACACACACACACACACACACACACACACACACAACGTGGATACAAATAAATTAATCAGAACTTGTTTATTGAAATCTTTATTACAGGTACTAAATACACTGACTGGGTTTCTGTGTGGAAATAAATCATCAGATAGACTACGGGCGTCATTAAGTAAAACCGGGACGTTTCGTTTTTATCGAGCATTATATTATGTGACAACGCCTGACACATCGGTAAAATTACCTGTGTGACTGGAGGCTGAATTACTTTCTTTTTTATACTCTTTCATTTCTGACACTATAGATAGTTGTGACTAACCGGTTTGTGTTGGTTCTCCCTTCTCTCGTCCCTTCTATCCCCACCCCATGCCCCCTTCCTCCCTCCCTTCCTCCCTCCCCCATTTCCACTCGTTCGCATTCGATGTTGTTCGAACAAACCTGCGTAGTCCGCATTTTCGAAGTGTTGATCGACTGGAACCACCCTCTCGAACAGTTCCTTCTTTGTAGCAAGGACCGCTGTGGCGGCAATGAACCAACAGTTACCTGGCCGAAACAAGCAAGTGTTATCACCGGGTCGTACGAACATAAAGCCCGGTTTACACGAACAATAATTGTCCAATTGGTCGGCCGACACGGTGTCGCGTGATATCACGGTGCAAGAAAGTCGCAGTGTGTAGACAGGTCGCTCGTCTTAACACATACATAATTTGGCGGCGTATGGTCACGCGACACAGTGTCGCCCGACTAATTGTTGCACACATCGCTCGTGCAAACCGGTCTTAAGACTTAGAAGCTAGAACATTTTAATAACGTTATGTATGGTAAAAAAGACGAAGGCACACAACGTATAGTTACACAGTTGTAAACGTAAGTTTTGATACAGCGCGGTATCCAGTCTTTAACCGTTCAGTGCACAAACCTGTGTCTTCAAACACAAACTCGACTTCCATGGGAAGCATTAAGTCACAGTGCAGTTACTGAGCGAAAACAATTTGCTCAAAAAATCCACCTGTCTATTCTACTCATTTATACAGCTGAGTGAACTGGGGCAAGAGGGAGTGAACGTATTTTCACAGGCTACGAAAGGCAGTGCTTGGATTGGAATGCCGGTCCTCCCGTCGACATTCTATCCACTACATGGTTATAGAATGCACTCATGTGTCTAGACAGTTTTTATTGACTGGTCTTAGACGAGATTGTAGCTGTTGGCGCCGTCTGTAAGCCAGTCCATTTATCTAACTGTCTGTTTCTCTAACCTGAAAACGAGAACGAACTGCTGTGCTAAATTTGGCACAACAGTTCTTACTGTAAATGTCTCAATAAGATAAGAACCGTAGTTGTGAAATGGCACGTCTTTTTAATGATATGCCTTTTGTCCTGCGTTTATTTACGTTTGCGTGTCAGCGTTCGGAATGAATACAATTGTGAAGAGATGCACCACTGGCAGTTGTGGGAAATTTTGTAGAAAGCATTTCGTACTGCTCACAATACTCTAGTTAGGAATTCCAGTTTCACTAGAACTACTGTCAGTGTGGCAATGATAAACTCCCTCCATTATATACTGTTCTTGTTCCGTTCTTTTCGTAAAACTTAATTTTGTGAGGTTAGTGTTCTTTCCCTCCAGGTATCTGTTCACATTGTTTAGCCAACGTAACAACATAACATGAGCCTTCTTCTCAATCTTTTTCCAGCAATCTTCTTGCTCAGTGTCATCTTTGTAACAAAATCATTTTCTCTTCTGCGCATACTATCTCAATGTACCCATTTTGATTGCTTCTACAATTTGGATGATCTTGCTCTCCCTGACATGATTATTTCGCTGTCTGCCCCATTTGCTGACATCCTGTATCAATCGTGTGGCTTTCATGTCCGCTGCAGTGATTCGATTTTTAAATCTATTCGTTAAGGTCCAACATTCACTGTCAAAAAGCAGACTAAGTCTTATAGTGGTTTTGTGTATGACCTGTTTTGCTTTCTTTTCCACTGTCCTTTATCAAGTAGCTCACGTTACAACGTACTTACCCAGCTTTCCTTGGAAGAGGTCGAACCGGGTAGCGCCATCGGCAATAAACTTCGGAATGTCGCATATTTCCTGCGAAAAACAACAGCAGCAAGTTTGTCACCCGAACTTGGCAGACCGCCTCTCGACACCGTCACGTCTGACTGACGCTTCATATTAGTCTGTCTAAAATGGAAATACAGTGTTTCAAATGCCCCGCTCACAGCATCAAATTTACAAATGACTAGTGACACTTTTGATGAACTATCGAAATATATTTATCCTCAATTTTACAAAGTGTATATGTTTCACCATGCCGAGCTCTACGTTAAAGTTGTATTAACACAATATTTATTTTAATGTCGACAAAGCATTTGTACAATACTATCTTTTAGCTTCAAAAGCTATACATAAACCTATTTTTGTCTCCTTATAAACATATGTGTAAATTGGTGTCATTTTAAGCAGTTGTCCTTGTTATCTCTTGCGACAGAGCAACCCGAATCAGCATCACACAGTCAGATGTGATAGAATTAACCAATCGAAGTTTTGTTAACCTAGTCAAATGTACCATTTTATTTTTACTTGGTCGGCTTTGTTGACCTCACATGTGACTGGTCAGGTTAGTTTTACATACTAAATCGCCTTTTGCTGTTAGTCTGTAACGCAGACGTAACTTTCTGCCGGCAACACGATTTGTCTTTCCATTTGTGTTAGTACCTGCCACTCATTGTCATGACATATGACCTTCCACCTTGTTGACCTTCCACCTTGTTGACGCGATTAAATCTATTGGCCAACAATAGAAACACCGCGTCTTTCAATTAAATGGCACATTGTACAGCGTTTGCACACAATTATGGCTAAAAATAGTTGAGTTACCGGGTGGTGCACAAGGAGAAAAGGCAGCTACTGCAAGAACTTACGACTTCTAAAATTGTAGTACCCAGTCACAACGGACATAAAGCTTTCTGCCACGCATGGACTTTTCGCCTGACGAATCATTGTACTAACGTTATTAAATTCAACCACCACCTCCCGCTGCAGGCTACAAACACGTGGGTAGTTCGTAGTTACGCATAATAGCTCGCAACACCATGCGTGTATTCTACTATTGTTCCGAGTTACGTAATCTACGTCAAATGTCCACATACGTTCCTTAATTCCTACGTACAACCCCACCCCCTGGTAAATTTCGAATTTTTGTAATGTATGAAGCATCACAGTTGGTCCAAGAGCACGCCAGAAAATGTCAGACCCATCAGCCAAAAATAACGAACATAGTTGGATAGAAGAGGCAGCAGTAAATAGTTGGATGGCACGCCAACAAAAATTAGACCCATATTATTTTATTTTAGAAGTGACTGCCGCACTTGGGAGGACGTGAGATAAGAATATATTTATTACGACGATAATATGTACGTTCTTTTTATTACGCGATATAACTTTGATCACGCGATGTCATCTTCCGTGTTGGATAGTACGTAGGCATGTCCTAATCCAAACACTCCGAGCGTGCCACACTGCACTAATGATTAATACAGGTTTCGTTATAGCACATGACTAATGCAGCCATCGTGTACGGCCGATCCTCCAGTATGATTGATAACACGGACAGCAATAGACACAGCGTTGTTTTTGTTGCGTCTGCCATACTTTGACGTAGCCGGGCTAAAGGAGGCTTTAATCTATCCCCACGGCATACGATCACATGAATAACGTTAGTACAAATCGTCGCTTGTTAGAAATGTTCTTAGCTATAACTCATGGTGGATACTCTATAATCGTTTGGTTATCGATAGTACCTTGCAACCGTGTTTTACACACGGTATGTCCCGTACAAGATGCCACCCGATATGGCCGAAGTACAACGCAGCCGCTGCGACAGCGCATTCATCACATAGCCCTCATTTGTGCAACATGCGGCTGCCGTTCGGAACGTACAATTATACTGAATAGGTCAGTTGTAGCACCCACTGACACACATATACACACAACCGTGGTAAACCGATACGTCACAACACAACACAACACAACACATCACAAAACAACACAGCACAAAACCTGCGCTAATGTTGTATTTGATCAATGCAATCCATAAAGCCTATATGTCACTCCTACCCATATAAAATGATTGTACAACAGTGTGCCTACGTAAAGTGTCGCCGTAACTCACACAACGACCAAAGAGCCTGTAGGATTCAGTGTTTACACTCACCGCCGGCCGCTTCCACACGATATCCAGGTCGATCTTGTCGTAATATATGGAGCTGTTCTCGGCAGGAAAGTCGTCGTCTGTAAATTTCACCTTATCGCTCAGACATTTTCTCTGTAACGACGTAAAATCGGACATTTTGATGCTAACACGGAGCTGATGTCTTTTGCCTTGAAATTATGAACGATAAGCGAGGACAGCTAGCGTATCCAGGTCGTCGCGCTATTCAATATTGACGAGCCGTGTCGAGTGCCGTGACAGTGCTTTATGGCGCAAGCGGCAAGCCGCCGTTCTATATAGCTGATCGAGCTACTGTAAAAAGTGGGCTGAATCACTAATTTACATCCGGGAAGCTTGAGTAACCCATTTTGTCAATATTGTAGGCCTACTCACTTAAACACTCATGGATACCAATTTATGCGGTTGGTAGTTTTAAAGATTTCTGGCATAGCATTTCCTACGGTCAGTGGTTCATCTAGGATTTCGTAAAGGGGAGGCCAGGAGGGCAAGGGGGGCAAGGGGGGGGTAGGGGAGGTAAGGGGGGTAAGGGGCAAGCTTAGTCACCCATTTGTTCACCATGCTACCATTTATTGGTGCAACTTGTTATATACAAAAAACATCAAAAATGTAAGCCAAAGGGGCATGGCCTGACCCCCCCCCAAATACACCAATGCCTTCGCTATCACTTATGCCGTACGTGTTGCGCCTCCACCTTTCATCATCTCTTCTACGATGTAATCGTGTCCTGGGGAATTATAGCCTTTCATTCATTTCAACTCTTTTATCTCTTTGACTTCTCTTATGTGAAACAAGTAGTATTCATTATTTTCTTCCACTTCCTTTGTTGGTTCTGCCATGTTGAGCTGTAATACGTCTCTATCCCGTGGTCAGTTTTCCTCTCGCTTAGCTTCAGTTATCGGTGTAAGGAATCCCTCATTTTCTAGCTTTTTACCACTTGCAAGTGGTGTACATGGCAGATGAAAGTGAGAGGTGCACACTACACTCTCTACATTACAGCACTTGACACCACGTCATACAAAATTAGTGTGGTTTTGTCCGTTGTGTGGCGCCACTGCTTCGCGTTCCAAGGCTTTGGCTGGTTGGATTATCGAAATGTAAATTTGACGACTCGTGACGTAGACGTTTGATGCGTTTACCTCAACATGGAATACCCCCAATTCATTCACCGTAATAAAACCTAAGACATACTAACGTACATGATGTAGCTATTTTAAAGAATTGAGTCTTCAATCACAAACTGTTTAAATAGGCTAAAACCCTTAAGAAAATATACCATCGTATTCCATGGTAAATATGGTGTGTGTGTGTGTGTGTGTGTGTGTGTGTGTGTGTGTGTGTGTGTGTGTGTGTGTGTGTGTGTGTGTGTGAGTGTGTGCGTGTGTGCGTATATGGTATATATATATATATATACATACATATATATATATATATATATATATATATATATATATATATATATATATATATATATATATATATATATATATATATACATATATACATATATATATACATATATATATATATATATATATATATATATATACATATATACATATATACATATATACATATATATATATATATATATATATATATATATACATATATATATATATATATATATATATATATATATATATATATATATATATATATATATATATATATATATATATTTATATATGTATATACGCGAAGAATTCTAAAGACCAGCGTTTGTCTGTAATAAAGTGTTTAATTGTGATGTACTAATGTTGAGAAAGTTGATGCTCCTGTTATAATAAAACAATCATACTAACTTATCTTAAATACACACAGCAGTTATAAATAGTTACGACAAAGGAAATGTGCCCAGAAACACAGATTATTGTTTTTCTACCGATATCGGATACTCCGTCGTATTCCGTCGGTCACGCGGGTTATTAGGATTGTGACGTCAGACTCTGGATATATCAATCGTGACTGTCTGTCGCCGGTTACGTTTACTAGATGACGTTATTAGTATATAATTGACGCAAAGACAACACTGACTTAGCGTAGGCCTTTTCGATGAGTGGGCCCCAGAATTCGTCCGGCTCGTTTCGATTTCTTGCGAAAATCAACTTTCCATCCTTCGTCGGCAGCCTGTCATCGACGACCACTTCAGTCCATACTCCGTAACGCCAGAAGTGGAACCGAAATATACCTGCATGAATTATACTATGATATTATTTTCTGTTTTGTGTGAATGTTTGTTTTAATAATTGGTACTTCTACAGTGTCAATATAAACAAAGAAATAATAATAAAAGTAGCTGAACAAAGTAATAAATAATACTAATACATAATAATAAAAGTAATAATGAGAGTATCAATAGCTTTACAAACAATTACAAAGTAATTAATAATAATAATACTAACAAATAGTAATAATAGTAGCAATAATGAGAGTATCAATAGCATTACAGACAATTACAAAGTAATTAATAATAATACTAACAAATAGTAATAATAATAATAGTAATACTGAGAGTATCAATAGCATCACAGATTAATTCAGACACAACAGCAATTATGAAAAACGTTGTTTTGTCAAGACGTTTGGTTACTTAGTATAGAAAGATTCTTGTACAAATGCAACCGTTATCCGATTCACCCATTATCCACCCATGCACACAAGTGGAGGGAACATGTGACTCGAAGAATGTGTTTATCAAAATATTGTCCGCGGTTTTATTGAGTTGCCAGGATGGAGCGATATTTATAAACCTACTTGCTCGATGTAATACATTAATATCATATAAGTATTAAAACATGAGTTCAACGTGTTGTCTGGATATGTTTATGACATCAATCGTTCATACTGCAACTTTTTATTACAAAATGTTTTTTTGTATATTTGAGAAGATAGCAATACACTGTTGACGATTAATTTGGATATGTTGTGACACACACACAACGTGGATACAAATGAATGAATCGGAATTTTTTATTGAAATCTTTATCACAGGTAGTAAATAAATCTCTGTGTGGAAATAAATCATCAAACAGACCACGGGCGTCACTAAGTAAAACCGGGACGTTTCGTTTTTATCGAGCATTGTATTGTGTGACAACGCTTGACACCTCAGTAAAATTACCTGTCTGACTGGAGGATGAATTACTTTCTTTTTCATACTCTTTCATTTCTGACACAATAGTTGTGACTAACCGGTTTGTGTTGGTTCTATCTCCCTTCTCTCGTCCCCTCTATCCCTCACACCTTGCCCCCTTCCTCCCTCCCTTCCTCCCTCCCCCATTTCCACTCGTTCCCATTCGATGTTGTCCGATCAAACCTGCGTAGTCCGCATTTTCGAAGTGTTGATTGACCGGAACCACCCTCTCGAACAGTTCCTTCTTTGTAGCAAGGACCGCTGTGGCGGCAATGAAACAACAGTTACCTGGCGGAAACAAGCAAGTGTTATCACCGGGTCGTACGAACATAAAGCCCGGTTTACACGAACAATAATTGTCCAATTGGTCGGCCGACACGGTGTCGCGTGATATCAAGGTGCAAGAAAGTCGCAGTGTGTAGACAGGTCGCTCGTCTTAACACATACATAATTTGGCTGCGTATTGTCATGCGACACGGTGTCGCCCGACTAATTGGGGCACACATCGCTCGTGCAAACCGGCCTTAGGACTTGGAAGCTAGCGCATTTTAATAACGTTATGTATGGTAAAAAAGACGTAGGCACACAACAGTTGTATACGTAAGTTTTTTGATACGGCGCGGTCCAGTCTTTACGACCGTTCAAAGCACAGACCTGTTTCTTCAAACACAAACTTGACTTCTATTGAAAGCATTAAGTCACAGTGCAGTTACTGAGCGAAAACAATTTGCTCAAAAAATCCACCTGTCTATTCTACTCATTTATACACTTAGTGAACTGGGACAAGAGGGAGTGAACGAATTTTCACAGGCTACGAAAGGCAGTGCTTGGATTCGAATGCCGGTCCTCCGGTCGACATTCTATCCACTACATGGTTATAGAATGCATTCATGTGTCTAGACAGTTTTTACTGACTGGTCTTAGGCGAGATTGTAGCTGTTGGCGCCGTCTGTAAGCCAGTCCATTTATCTAACTGTTTGTTTCTCTAACCTGAAAACGAGAACTACTGTGCTGAATTTGGCACAACAGTTCTTACTGTAAATGTCTCAATACGATAAGAACCATAGCTGTGAAAGGGCATAATGATAGGCCTTTTGTCCTGCGTTTATGTACGTTTGCGTGTCAGCGTTCGGAATGAATACAATTGTGAAGAGATGCACCAATGGCAGTTGTGGGACATTTTTTAGAAAGCATTTAGTACTGCTCACAATACTCTAGTTTCACTAGAACTACTGTCAGTGTGGCAATGATCAACTCCCTCCATTTTGTACTGTTCTTGTGCTGTTCTTTTTTGTAAAACTTAATTCTTTGAGGTCGGTGTTCTTTCCCTCCAGGTATCTGTTGATATTGTTTAGCCAACGTAACTTGAGCCTTCTTCTCAATCTTGTTCCAGCAATCTTCTTGCTCGGTGCCATCTTTGTAACATACTATCTCAATATATCCATTTTGATTACTTCTACAATTGGGATGATCTTGCTCTCCCTGTAGACATGATTATTTCGCTGTCTGCCCCATTTGCTGACACCCTGTATCAATCGTGTGGCTTTCATGTCTGCTGCAGTGATTCGATTTTTAAATCTCTTCGTTCAGGTCCAACATTCACTGTCAAAGAGCAGACTAAGTCTTATAGTGGTTTTGTGTATGCCCTGTTTTGCTTTCTTTTCCACTCTCCTTTATCAAGTAGCTCACGTTACAATGTACTTACCCAGCTTCCCTTGGAAGAGATCGAATCGGGTAGCGCCATCGGCAATAAACTTCGGAATGTCGCATATTTCCTGCGAAAAACAACAGCAGCAAGTTTGTCATCCGAACTCCGCAGACCGCCTCACGACACCGTCACGTTGGACACACCAACGTCTGACTGACGCTTCATATTAATATGTCTAAAGTGGAAACACAGTGTTTCAAATGCCCCGCGCACGGCATCAACTTGGCAAGGCTAGTGACACTTTTGATGAACTAGCGATATATATTTATCCTCAATTTTACAAAGTGTATATATTTCACCACGCCAAGCTCTACGTTAAAACTATATTAACACCATACTTATTTTAATATCGACAAAGCATTTGTACATTTCCATCTTTTAGCCTCATAAGCAGTACATAAACCTATTTCAACCCTTTATAAACATATGTGTAAATGGGTGTCATTTTAAGGAGTTTTCTTGTTTATCTCTTGCGCCAGAGCAACATGAATCAGCATCGCACAGTCAGATGTGATACAATTAACCAATCGAAGTTTTGTCAACCTAGTCTAATGTACGATTTTCCTTTTTACTTGGTCGGCTTTGTTGACCTCACATGTGACTGGTCAGGTTAGTTTTACATACTAAATCTCCTTTTGCTGTTAGTCTGTAACGCAGACGTAACTTTCTGCCGGCAACATTAGACACGATTTGTCTTTCTATGTGTGTTAGTACCTGCCACTCATTGTCATGACCTATGACACAGGCCTATGACCTTCCACCTTGTTGACCTTCCACCTTGTTGACGCCATTAAATCTACTGGCCGAAAATAGAAACACCGCGTCCTTCAATGAAATGGCGCATTGTACAGCGCTTGCACACAATTATGTTTAAAAATAGTTGAGTTACCGGTGGTGCACAAGGAGAAAAGGCAGCCACTGCAAGAACTTACGACTTCTATAATTGTAGTACCCAGTCACAGCGGACATAAAGCTCTCTGCCACGCATGGACTTTTCGGCTGACGAATCATTGTACGGTTTAATAAATTGAACCACGTCCTCCCGCTGCAGGCTGCTAATACGATGGGTAGTTCGTAAGTAGTAGGTAATGGGTTTACAATAAGCAACAGAGGTTACTAAAAATAGACATTGGGAAAAACCCACATATCGCTGACGTGGCGTTTAATTTTAATTTTAATTTTAATTTTAATTTTAATTTTAATTTTAATTTTAATTTTAATTTTAATTTTAATTTTAATTTTAATTTTAATTTTAATTTTAATTTTAATTTCAATTTCAATTTCAGTTTCAGTTTCAGTTTCAGTTTCAGTTTCAATTTTAACTTTCACTTTCACTTTCACTTTAACTTTAACTTTAATTTTAACTTTAACTTTAATTTTTATTTTAAATTCAATTAAAACCCAGGGGGAAAACCCACATATCGCTGACGTGGCGGTTATTGAGTACGGTATCAATGAATAAGAGAGCTAATCAATCAGGGTTCAGTACGTTATCGGTGAATGGTATAAAGAGCTGTGATTCGTCGGTTAGAGTTTCATTCATAAAAGTTATGCATATGAGTTTCATAAAAAAATCGTGGATGATTAATGAGGTAAGGAGGCTGAATGGCTCGTGCGTCCATCTGGAGGGAGATGGGTAGATGCTCGCGGGGCATACCGCTGACGTTGCGGTTAGTTGGGAAAAACCCAGGGAAAAAACCCACTTTAAGAATAAGCACATATGCAAATAAGTTTCATTCATAAAAATCATGCATGATTAATGAGGTAAGGGGGATGAATGGCTCTTGGGTCTATCTGGAGGGAGTAGGGTATATGCTCGCGTTTCGCGGAATCGCACACAGAACAATACCAAATAAGGACATGCAGCTGACGTAAGCCGCACCAGACGCGTCGCGGAAAGTGCACCATCAGCATATTTTCGTTATATGTCAATATTTTAAAATAATGCGCTCTTACACTTTATCCATAACTCCTACAGTTTACCCATAATTCCTACAATTTACCCATAATTCCCCTATTGAATAAGAGTACAAGCAAATTTTATTAAATATTTGAAAATAATTACGCAATATTGTCCACAAACGTTAGACATTGGACTCTAAAGTCTCTTGACATACCGACGTACAGCTGACGCAAGCTATACACGTGTCAGGACATGCAGCTGACGTAAGCCGCACACAGAACAATACCAAATAAGGAGATGCAGCTGACCGTAAGCCGCACCAGACCCGTCGCGGAAAGTGCACCATCAGCATAGTTTCGTTATATGTCAATATTTAAAAATAATGCGCTCTTACACTTTACCCATAACTCCTACAGTTTACCCATAATTCCTACAATTTACCCATAATTCCTACAATTTACCCATATCTCCTACAGTTTACCCATTACTCCTACAGTTTACCTATAACTCTTACAGTTTACCCATAACTCCTAAAGTTTACCCATAACTCCTACAGTTTATCCGTAACTCCTACAGTTTAGCCGTAACTCCTACAGTATAACCATGACGCGACATCCTCCTATCAAATAAGAGAACGAGCAAATTTTATTAAATATATAAAAATAATGACATAGGATATCATAGTAAAGCATTGTAATATAATTAAATATGGGTACATTATTTTTAAATATTGACATATAACGAAAATATAAAATAGTAGAATAGGTCAAGGAACAAAAATGTCATTGTTCGTTCTACGGTGGCGTTGAAGTCCGGCAGCAGGCATCGCTTTAGACGCACACGCACACGCACACGCACACGCACACGCACACGCACACGCACACGCACACGCACACGCACACGCACACGCACACGCAGACACGCAGACACGCACACGCAGACACGAACGCACGCAAGCACGCACGCACGCACGCACGCACGCACGCACGCACGCACGCACGCACGCACGCACACACACACACACACACACACACACACACACACACACACACACACACACACACACACACACACACACACACACACACACACACACACACACACACATGATGCTTGCTTATATAACACTGTTGTTTCAATAAAGCACACATAGGTAGTGTAGTGTGTTTGTTCCTTCACCTAGCTATAAAAAGAACTGGACTTTACTGTCTTACGGATCGTGTTACTCACAGACCCCTTATATTCTGATTGACCAGGCGAGGCAAACTATTACCAACATTAAACCTGTCTGGACTTCCGCACTGTGTGCAGTGACACTCTGCTTTAATAAAATATGCATGATTATATGATACTGTCCCCTGTTTCTCCTACCTCCAGCCACATCCTGGCGCCTGATACATTGCGTCCATCATACAGTCCTCTGTCTCTCCTACCTCCAGCCACATCCTGGCTCTTTACACATTGCCTCCACCACATCCTGGCGCCTGATACATTGCCTCCGCCATACAGTCCTCTGTCTCTCCTACCTCCAGCCACATCGTTGCTCCGTACACACTGCCTCCACCATAGAGTCCTCTGTCTCTCCTACCTCCAGCCACATCCTGGCTCCCGATACATTGCGTCCACCATTCTATCCTCTGTCTCTCCTACATACAGCCACATCATTGCTCCTGATACATTGCCCCCGCCATTCAGTCTTCTGTCTCTCCTACCTCCAACCACATCCTGGCTCCTTACACACTGCCTCCACCATACTGTCCTCTGTCTCTCATACCTCCAGCCACATCCTGGCTCCTGATGCATTGCGTCCATCATACAGTCCTCTGTCTTTCCTACCTCCAGCCACATCCTGGCTCCTGATACATTGCGTCCATCATACAGGCCTCTGTCTTTCCTACCTCCAGCCACATCCTGGCTCCTGATACATTGCGTCCATCATACAGGCCTCTGTCTTTCCTACCTCCAGCCACATCCTAACGCTTTACACATTGCCTCCGCCACACTGTCCTCTTTCTCTCCTACCTCCTGCCACATCCTGGCTCCTGATACATTGTGTCCATCATACAGGCCTCTGTCTTTCCTAACTCCAGCCACATCCTAACGCTTTACACATTGCCTCCGCCACACTGTCCTCTTTCTCTCCTACCTCCAACCTCATCCTGGCTCCTGATACATTGCGTCCACCATACTGTCCTCTGTCTCTCCTACCTACAGCCACATTACGGCTCCTGATACATTGCCCCCACAATACAGTCCTCTATCTCTCCTACCTCCAACCACATCCTGGCTCCTTACGCACTGCCTCCACCACACAGTCATCTGTCTACCCTACCTCCAGCCACATCCTTGCTCCTTAAACACTGCCTCCGCCACATTGTGGCTCTTGATACATTGCGTCCACCATAATATCATCTGTCTCTCCTACCTCCAACCACATCCTGACTCCTGATGCGTTGCGTCCACCATACTATACTGTCCTCTGTCTCTCCTACCTCTCATTAAATAAATAAATGTATGCTGAGATGGTGTCATTTTGTTAGTTTGTTCGCCAGAAGTTGTATGAAGTTGTGTGAAGTTGTGCGAAGTTGTGCGAAGTTGTCTGAAGTTGTGTGAAGTTGTGCGAAGCTGTGCGAAGTTGTGTGAAATTGTGCGAAATTGTGTGATTTTGTATTCTAGCTATGTACTGAGGGTGTAGTGACTATGCATTCCAGTTATGTACTGAGGGTGCAGCGACCATGTATTCGAGCTGTGTCCTGGGTGAGCAGTAACTGTGTATTCTAATCGTGTACTGGAGTTGTAGTAACAATGCATTATAGCTATGTACTGGAGATACTGTGAATATGTTGTATTTTAGCTGTGTACAGAGTGTGCAGTGACTATATATTCTAGATGTGTACTGACGGTGCACTGGCCATGTATTCTAGCAATAACTGTGTATTCTATTTGTGTACTGGAGTTGTAGTGACTATATCTTACAGCTGTGTGCTGGAGATACATCAGCGACCATGTATTCGAGCTGTGTCCTGGGTGAGCAGTACCTGTGTATTCTAATCGTGTCCTGGAGTTGTAGTGATAATGCATTATTGTTATGTACTGGAGATACTGTGAATATTTTGTATTTTAGCTGTGTACAGAGTGTGTAGTGACTATATATTCTAGATGTGTACTGAGGATGCACTGGCCATGTATTCTAGCAGTAACTGTGCATTATATTTGTGTACTGGAGTTGTAGTGACTATATCTTACAGCTGTGTGCTGGAGATACAGCAGCGACCATGTATTCGCGCTGTGTCCTGGTTGAGCAGTAATTGTGCATTATAATCGTGTACTGGAGTTTTAGTGACAATGCATTGTCTATGTACTGGAGATACTGTGAATATTTTGTATTTTAGCTGTGTACAGAGTGTGTAGTGACTATATATTCTAGATGTGTACTGAGGGTGCACTGGCCATGTATTCTAGCAGTAACTGTGTATTCTAATTGTGTACTGGAGTTGTAGTGACTACATCTTACAGCTGTGTGCTGGAGATACAGACTGTACATTTATTTATTTTATGACACTGTCTAGAAGCTGTCTTGCTGTTTCTCATCGTCCCAGTATACATTTATGTACAGGAGCCAGCATGTGGCTGGTGGTAAGAGAGACAGAGGACAGCATAGTATGGTGGACGCAACGTATCAGGAGTCAGGATGTGGTTGGAGGTAGGAGAGACAGATGATATTATGGTGGACGCAATGTATCAAGAGCCACAATGTGGCGGAGGCAGTGTTTAAGGAGCCATGATGTGGCTGGGTAGACAGAGGACTGTGTGGTGGAGGCAGTGCGTCAGGAGCCAGGATGTGGTTGGAGGTAGGAGAGATAGAGGACTGTATTGTGTGGGCAATGTATCAGGAGCCGTGATGTGGCTGTAGGTAGGAGAGACAGAGGACAGTATGGTGGACGCAATGTATCAGGAGCCAGGATGTGGTTGGAGGTAGGACAGACAGATGACTGTATGGTGGAGGCAATGTGTAAGGAGCAAGGGTGTGGCTGGAGGTAGGAAAGACAGAAGACTGTATGATGGACGCAATGTATCAGGCGCCAGGATATGGCTGTAAGTAGGAGAGACAGAGGACAGTTTGGTAGACGCAATTTATCAGGAGCCACGATGTGGCTGGAGGTAGGAAAAACAGAGGCCTGTATGATGGACGCAATGTATCAGGAGCCAGGATGTGGCTGGAGGTAGGAAAGACAGAGGCCTGTATGATGGACGCAATGTATCAGGAGCCAGGATGTGGCTGGAGGTAGGAAAGACAGAGGACTGTATGATGGACGCAATGTATAAGGAGCCATGATGTGGCTGGAGGTAGGAGCAACAGAGGACAGTATGGTGGAGGTAATGTGTAAGGAGCAAGGGTGTGGCTGGAGGTAGGAAAGACAGAGGACTGTATGATGGACGCAATGTATCAGGAACCAGGATGTGGCTGGAGGTAGGCGAGACAGAGGACTGTATGAAGGACGCAATATATCAGGAGCCAGGATGTGGAGAGACAGAGGACTGTATAGCGGAGGCAGTGTGTAAGTAGCAGGGATGTGGCTAGAGGTAGGAGAGACAGAGGACAGTATGGTGGAGACAGTGTGTAAGTAGCCAGGATGTGGCTAGAGGTAGGAGAGACAGAGGACAGTATGGTGGAGACAGTGTGTAAGTAGCCAGGATGTGGCTGGAGGTTGGAAAGACAGTGGACTGTATGGTGGAGGCAGTGTGTAAGTAGCCAGGATGTGGCTAGAGGTAGGAGAGACAGAGGACAGTATGGTGGAGACAGTGTGTAAGTAGCCAGGATGTGGCTGGAGGTAGGAGAGACGGAGGACTGTATGGCGGAGGCAATGTATCAGGCACCAGGATGTGGCTGTAGGAGAGGTAGGAGAGACAGAAGACTGAATGGCGGGGGCAATGTATCAGGAGCAATGATGTGGCTGCATGTAGGAGAGACAGAGGATAGTATGGTGGACGCAATGTATCGGGAGCCAGGATGTGGCTGGAGGTAGGAGAGACAGAGGACTCTATGGTGGAGGCAATGTGTAATGCGCCAGAATGTGGCTGGAGGTAGTAGAGACAGAGGACTGTATGGCGGAGGCAGTGTGTAAGTAGCCAGGATGTGGCTGGAAGTAGGAGAGACGGAGGACTGTATGGCGGAGGCAATGTATCAGGCGCCAGGATGTGGCTGTAGGTATTGGTGGAAGCAATGTGTAAAGAGCCAGGATTTGGCTGGAGGTAGGAGAGACAGATGACTGTATTATGGTCGCAATGTATCAGGAGCCAGGATGTGGCTGGAGGTAGGAGAAACAGGGGACAGTATCATATAATCATGCATATTTTATTAAAGCAGAGTGTCACTGCACACAGTGCGGAAGTCCAGACAGGTTTAATGTTGGTAATAGTTTGCCTCGCCTGGTCAATCAGAATATAAGGGGTCTGTGAGTAACACGATCGGTATGAAACTAAAGTCCAGTTCTTTTTATAGCTAGGTGAAGGAACAAACACACTACACTACATATGTGTGCTTTATTGAAACAACAGTGTTATATAAGCAAGAATCATGTGTGTGTGTGTGTGTGTGTGTGTGTGTGTGTGTGTGTGTGTGTGTGTGTGTGTGTGTGTGTGTGTGTGTGTGTGTGTGTGTGTGTGTGTGTGTGTGTGTGTGTGTGTGTGTGTGTGTGTGTGTGTGTGTGTGTGTGTGTGTGTGTGTGTGTGTGTGTGTGTGTGTGTGTGTGTGTGTGTGTGTGTGTGTGTGTGTGTGTGTGTGTGTGTGTGTGTGTGTGTGTGTGTGTGTGTGTGTGTGTGTGTGTGTGTGTGTGTGTGTGTGTGTGTGCGTCTAAAGCGATGCCTGCTGCCGGACTTCAATGCCACCGTAGAACGAACAATGACATTTTTGTTCCTTGACCTATTCTACTATTTTATATTTTCGTTATATGTCAATATTTTAAAATAATGTGCCCATATGTTAATGCTAGTAGTGTGAATATGTTTAAAAATAGAATTGACAGATATTTGATAAGGGTGGGCTACACATTAAATTGTTGGACTCTCGATAAACCAATGGCTTCCTTGTCCACTTTGCCATCTGGAACTTCTTTTTTGGGATGGCAATCTTGTTAAATCTTGTTAAATCTTGTTTTGTTAAATCTTGTATATTTAATTATATTACAATGCTTTACTATGATATCCTATGTCATTATTTTTAAATATTTAATAAAATTTGCTCGTACTCTTATTTGATAGGAAGGTGTCGCGTCATGGTTATATTGTAGGAGTTACGGCTAAACTGTAGGAGTTACGGATAAACTGTAGGAGTTATGGGTAAACTTTAGGAGTTATGGGTAAACTGTAAGAGTTATAGGTAAATTGTAGGAGTAATGGGTAAACTGTAGGAAGTATGGGTAAATTGTAGGAATGATGGGTACATTTTAGGAATTATGGGTAAACTGTAGGAGTTATGGGTAAGAGCGCATTATTTAAAAATATTGACATATAACGAAACTATGCTGATGGTGCACTTTCCGCGACGGGTCTGGTGCGGCTTACGGTCAGCTGCATCTCCTTATTTGGTATTGTTCTGTGTGCGGCTTACGTCAGCTGCATGTCCTGACACGTTTATAGCTTACGTCAGCTGTACGTCGGTATGGCAAGAAACTTTAGAGTCCTCTGTCTAACGTTTGTGGACAATATTGCGTCATTATTTTCAAATATTTAATAAAATTTGCTTGTACTCTTATTCAATAGGGGAATTATGGGTAAATTGTAGGAATTATGGGTAAACTGTAGGAGTTATGGATAAAGTGTAAGAGCGCATTATTTTAAAATATTGACATATAACGAAAATATGCTGATGGTGCACTTTCCGTGACGCGTCTGGTGCGGCTTACGTCAGCTGCATGTCCTTATTTGGTATTGTTCTGTGTGCGATTCCGCGAAACGCGAGCATATACCCTACTCCGTCCAATAGACCCCTTACCTCATTAATCATGCATGATTTTTATGAATGAAACTTATTTGCATATTTGCTTATTCTTAAAGTGGGTTTTTTTCCCATGGGTTTTTCCCAACTAACCGCAACATCTGCGGTATGCCCCGCGAGCATCTACCCATCTCCCTCCAGATGGACACACGAGCCATTCAGCCTCCTTACCTCATTAATCATCCACGATTATTTTATGAAACTCATGCATATCTTTTATGAATGAAACTATAACCGACGAATCACAGCTCTTTATACCATTCACCGATAACGTACTGATCCCTGATTGATTAGCTCTCTCATTCATTGATACCGTACTCAATAACCGCCATGTCAGCGATATGTGGGTTTTTCCCCTGGGTTTTCATTGAATTTAAAATTAAAATAATATTTGAAATTAAATTCAAAATTAAAATTAAAATTAAAGTTAAAGTTAAAATTAAAATTAAAATTAAAATTAAAATTAAAATTAAAATTAAAATTAAAACTAAAACTAAAACTAAAACTTAAACTTAAACTTAAACTTAAACTTAAACTTAAACTTAAACTTAAATTTTAATTTAAATTTTAATTTTAATTTATATTGTTAATTGAATTAGCTCAACTAAGTTAACATAATTTAATATGATATTTCAATTAAATGTCACCCACTGGCACTGACACCCAGTGGCATTTCTAGCAGGCCTGCATTCACTAGCCTGAGACAGACAGGTTCAGACCTGTATGAATTAGTACAAGTGTGAATAAATTAGGACTGGGGAGAAATACCAATTACCAACTGGGTTGGGTACTGGGTAATGGGCAGGTCATTCAGGTGGGCAATGTTTGTAGGGAAGACCTAGACAATAGAATGTCCACTGGTAGGGTCAATGGGTGATAAGTTGATGGTTAATCATGGCTTGAGTGTCTCTGCAAATATTTGTAAAGTAAACATTTGGGGCTGGCTACTTCCAGCCAAGTGAACTTATGGGGCCATTAGATTCCATGCAAGGTCTCAATTTGCAACTATATAATACTAAAGAAATAATTTTAAGCATTCATTAACCGGAATTACAATTTATAATAAGTTTTTATTAAAAAATAAAGTAATAATCGGTGTTTTGTATGAATATTTTTATTATGTCCAGGCCCAGCCCAGGCCCGGCCCGGCCCGCTCACACCAGGCCCAGGCCCTGCCCAAGCCCGATGTGTTTAAATTGTTTTCAGCCCAGGCCCGGCCCGGGCCCGCAGTATGTAGGCCCAGGCCCGGCCCGGCCCGGCCCGGCCCGCGCAAGGCACTAATATACACACAACCGTGGCCAACCGATACGTCACAACACAACACAACACAACACAACACAACACAACACAACACAACACAACACAACACAACACAACACAACACAACACAACACAACACAACACAACACAACACAATACAATGCGCTAATGTTGTATTTGATCAATGCACTCCATCGAGCCTATAATTATATCACTCCGACCCATATAGATGATTGTACAACCGTGTGCTTGTGTGACGTGTCGCCGTGACTCACAATGTAAGGTTTGGTCAGCCTAACATTGTAAGAACAGAGATAGTGGTCATTGCAGACATATTTAATCAATAATTTAACGTTAGCATAAAGAAAACCCAGGTTGATACAACTTATGTAAGGCAAGCTAGTTTCTGGCCAGTTTGCAGCTTTGCTTATTATTTAGTATACACAGTAGGGAGGGGTAAAGTCGCCCCGACTGTAATAATAACTGGACTGTCAAACGGGAGAAATGTTTACCCGATTTAGAATGCAGGCCATAAGAAACTAGTTTAGTTGGCAACTGACCGTCCCCAAGGACACAAGATCGAAGGTCTCCCAGTCCTGGGGGGTTCAGAAGGTGACCCGATACCTTGCATACTACGGTCATTTCCAGCATGTACGGGGATGACGGTTGTATATGGACATCGGCTAATAACGGCTCTCTCGATTTCCTAAAATGGTTAACCGCGCCTCCACTGAGGCGGGGTTCTTCTGAAAGCTCTGGTATAAAGAGGCCAGAAATAGACTTATAAAACAACGGGTGCGCGCGATCTAAATTACCACGCACCTCGTTCAATTTGGACTCAAAATTACCGGCAAGTATGGGCCACGCCGGCCCATACCTACCTTACCATTAGAAAACTAAATTTATTGAAGACTTTTAAATGTTAAATGGGAGAAACAAGAACAATGGTAGAGAGACCAGTCTATGTTGTACGATCAACACCACTGCGTTAATCAAATCTTGCGAACCTGGAAGATGCGTTAACGGCTTATTATACCGATCTGATCGTCTGCGGTATTATCAGTAAGCAGCTAGACGATCTGGCGAGCGACAAAGACAACTACTACACAGCTGTGAGTATTCTCGACGAATGCACGCGCCCTTAAGAGAAGCGAGAATCTTACAACACAACGACCAAAGAGCCTGTAGGATTCAGTGTTTACACTCACCGCCGGCCGCTTCCACACGATATCCGGGTCGATCTTGTCGTAGTATATGGAGCTGTTCTCGGCAGGAAAGTCGTCGTCGGTAAATTTCACCTTCTCGCTCAGACATTTTCTCTGTAACGATGTAAAATCGGACATTTTGATGCTAACACGGAGCTGGTGTCTTTTGCCTTGAAATTATGAACGATAAGTGAGTACAGCTAGCGTATCCTGGTCGTCGCGCTATTCAATATTGAAGAGCCGTGTCGCGTGCCGTGACAGTGCTTTATGACGCAAGCATTAAGCAGTCGTTCTATATTACCACTGATCTATATATAACTGGATGTCGCACGCCGTATTCATTTGCATGGCGCCAGGTGACGCCGGCGGAAGTCCAAAACCGCCATATGGGATAGATCACCTAAACGCTGAATCGCTATAGATTAACATGTGTTTGGGCCGGATAACCAGAGAAAATGACTTGCTGTTGTGCATTCGGATGCTCAAATCGATCATCTGCAAAACTACGCAAGGATTATGGTATCTCCTTCCATTCGTAAATATTTTCTGACTTGTACGTTTCGTACATTGCATTTTATGTAACGTTTTGTGATGGGCACCGTTTAAATGTTTTGTCTAGGCTACGCCTACGGCTTGCCCTTGTAGCACATGGGCCTGATCTAGGCTACGCTACTATTACTGCTTGTGATGCCATTTATCAGTCTGACTATGCACATTAATATCAGTTTGACTAATTGTATTGCAAGAATATTGTGTGTTGATTTGCTTATTCACACACTTATTTAGTTTGCCATTTAATGGCAATAGCGCATTTTATCTCTCAAAACTCTGAGGACTGAGCCCAGTCAATTGTATGTTATACTACAATGAATTAATAATTCTGAATGCTGGATAGCATGGTGCTGAATTAATTATGTAATTTAAGTATTAACATTTCGATGTTCTTGGCCACACGCCTTACGTAACTGTGACCTACTATGAATAGGGTCGCCATCCTACAACACAAATCACAATTCATCTTTCATTTTTAGTCACCAGTTCGTTTTCATTTCATATTATATTCCTCCTCCATGTCCTTTCAGGTTTCCCGATGTGACCACAGCACCTAAACAACACCACATATGGTTGGTCAATTTGCGGCGTGAAGGTTTCAAGCCAACCAAATTTAGCAAAATGTGTTCAGCACATTTTGAGGATAGTTTTATCGATAAAACTGGTCACATTGTGCATCTTCGAGCAGGTGCAATTCCAATTTTTTTTAATTTTCCAGCATATCTTCTTCTAAAGACAGGTACAAAGCGAAAGCTTTCTTTGAAGAGAACAGCCCCAGTAAGTATTGCATCTGTTGGAATACCCGTCCCAGAATGTGGACCACCTACAGGTGATCAGCCATTGTCCACTGTCATCCGTGACCATCCTTATGATATTCAGAAAAGCCCCTGTAAGTTAAAGAGATAGATAGATGATGCTTTGCTAGCAGTAGATAAAGACAGGGGAGGTTTGATTTACCCATCGCCAGGGTTCACAAAATCTGTATTGAAACAGAAAAGTCGTTCCAGCGAATGTTGAAAACAACTTCTGGTAATCTTCCCCAGGGTCCAGGGCTGCCCAGTGCCATTTCAACATCAGTCTTGCAGGTGTGTACAAAGGCCAGTGTATTTGAATAATTGAATAATCATATGTTTGATTCAACCTGTCTCAATAACCATCTCTTTTCTCTGATCAAGTGTTGTTCCCAGTGTTACATAAAGATCAGGCAGTATCATCTTGGGAAACAACACACAGATGCGTTGCAAGGTGAAAAGATTAGGAAGAAGTTATCGAAATTAGTACTGTTTAAACATCAGTGAGGGTTCTACCTTTAGTACACTAGTTATTACTTAGGAGAATTAGTTGGTCTGCACACTTGTGACGCTGGGGAGTGACGGTGTGGTTGCCGGCTCCTTGCTAGTGACGCAAGTGTCTGACCAGTACTCGGTGACGTATCGATTTGACAGGACAGTAATATACATGATACATGTACTTTTATTTAAATAAGAATTTAAGATAAGTGTTAGTTGAAATAAGTGTTAGTCGGGATAAGTGTTAGTTGAGACAAGTGTTTCGCTATTCTTGTTCTAATTTGTTCAGATTTATACTACTCAGTTTTCTTACATACATGGGGCAGTGGACTGTCTCATGTATGGTTCTTCCTGGGTTGAATGCTGATGTCACATATAATAAAAATTATTTACCCATGGGCAGGCATGGGGTATATTACATTGAGAATTTTGGTGTTTTTGCCTGCCCATACGGTACATCAACAAGTGATGTAATTTTGGGATCCTAGGTAGTACATCTACAGAACGCATTAAGCAGATGTCTGTATTACAGCATTATGTTGATAGCATTTATGCCATTCATGATTTCTAAAGCTGCTTGTATGCAACAAATTAAAAACATACACTGACTGTCATCTATCCTCATGACTATTTATTAAATATTGGTCTAAAATCCCATAACCGAAGTCTTAAAATTTCTGATCCAACATTTGTGATGTGACATTAGCATGTAATTAAGTGTTAGAAGAAACTGTGCATCAGGTTTCCATGTTGACGTCATTGCACAGCTTTTACCAAGAGAAACCATGTCCAAAAACCTAATATGCTACTCACGAGAAACAGAAAAATAGAGAGAGAGTAGTATGTGGATTAATTATTAATACAATTTATTATATCATTCCAGCCTTGCAGCAACCGTCATACTTTCATGGAAGATAATGTTCAGAAGTCCACACTGGTGTTCATGCAGGTATATTGTATAAATGTTCATAACTCCATGTAAGCACAGTGTAACAATGTTCGTAAGGTCCTGCAGATATATAGAGTAGCAATTATTGTAATACAGCAATGTTTGTAATTCCACATCAGTGTTATCTCTCTCTCTCTCTCTCTCTCTCTCTCTCTCTCTCTCTCTCTCTCTCTCTCTCTCTCTCTCTCTCTCTCTCTCTCTCTCTCTCTCTCTCTCTCTCTCTCTCTCTCTCTCTCTCTCTCTCTCTCTCTCTCTCTCTCTCTCTCTCTCTCTCTATATATATATATATATATATATATATATATATGCATTTTTCGCAATGCAGATTCCCATCAAGGAAAACACGCAGATCGTGTTATAACCACTAGCAACACAGCAATGTTTGTAATTCCACAGCAGTGCAGCAATGTTTGTAAAGTCCTGCAGATACAGCAATGTTTGTAATTCTACAGCAGTGCAGCAATGTTTGTAAAGTCCTGCAGATACAGCAATGTTTGTAATTCCACAGCAACATAGCAATGTTTATAATTCCACAGCAGTGCAGCAATGTTTGTAAAGTCCTGCAGATACAGCAATGTTTGTAATTCCACAGCAACACAGCAATGTTTGTAATTCCACAGCATTGCAGCAATGTTTGTAATTCCACAGCAGTGCAGCAATGTTTGTAAAGTCCTGCAGATACAGCAATGTTTGTAATTCCACAGCAACACAGCAATGTTTATAATTCCACAGCAGTGCAGCAATGTTTGTAATTCCACAGCAACACAGCAATGTTTGTAATTCCACAGCAGTGCAGCAATGTTTGTAATTCCAAGGCGATGTTCATAAAGAAAGTAAGCTGCCAACTGTCGAAGAAGAGTCGACCCATGCCAATGTCGATTGCAGTCATTGGTTTAGGCCCACATTTGTTTATAATTAGGCACAGTCTCATGCGTAGATGAATCAGTATTTTGAAAATAATTTTTTTGACAAGAATAGTAATTTGTAGTAAATGATTCATAACTGTTAAAAGAGAATGGCATTTTCTAGATGATTCAGTATTTTTAAAAGTAACTTTTAAAAAAGAATAGCAATTTCAAGTTGTCATATATGATTGAAAATGTCATCTGCCAAGGAATATAAAGACTTACCATGGATGGTGTATTACATGGAATTTAAGTTATGTATGCAGTGGCATCAAATGTGTTCATCGTCAATATAATATGAACAAATGATCTAGGCAGAATTGATGTAAACTGTTGTGATTTGCCAAATACTGTGTCACATAGCTATATTTTAAAAAGTAACTGTAATAAATAGTGACTGTTGTTTATCAAACTGGTCTGGGAAGAGATATGATGATTTTAGGAAAAAAAATTTTTTCGAATATATATATATATATATATATATATATATATATATATATATATATATATATATATATATATATATATATATATATATATATATATATATATATATATATATATATATATATATATATATATATATATATATATACATATATATATATATATATATATATATACATATATATATATATATATACATATATATATATATATATATATATATATATATATATATACATAATATATATATATATATATACAAATATATATATATATATATATACATATATATACATATATATATATATATATATATATATATATATATATATATATATATATATATATATATATATATATATATATATATATATATATATATATATAATTATAAAAGAAGAAAAAGTTTGCGAAAGCCAGTGCACATGCAGCAGCTGTAGCATGAGGAAAGCAGCTAAACCTGCTTCTGACAATGCATGAAAGCATGAATAGCTGCTTTCCTCATGCTATTCACATACGGCAAAACCTGTCGAGTCCTGCGCGAACCGTCGAGTTCTGTCTGCGAGAACCGTGGAGTCCTGTGCGAACCGTCGAGACCTGCGCGAACCGTCGAGTCCTGCGCGAATAGTCGAGTCCTGCGCGAACCGTCGAGTCCTGCGCAAACGAGATACTCTGGTCACCACTGAAAATAGCGTTGCCGTTGTAGGATGTGCAGCGAAGTAATGCCGCAAAAAGCATAATATAATATAATATAATATAATATAATATAATATAATATAATATAATATAATATAATATAATATAATATAATATAATATAATATAATATAATATAATATAATATAATATAATATAATATAATATAATATAATATAATATAATATAATATAATATAATATAATATACTACCCAGAGTACAGTGAATGGAAAAAAAATCCCATAAATGTGCTAAAAAACTAAATTGATAATTAAAACGACAATGCCACGAGACGGTCTGCAGAACACATAACGAATTCAGTGCAACGTTTTTTGAGTGAGCTGTCGTGGCTTAGCGGTATAGCGTTCGATTTATGTTTGGAGGTTCCTGGGTTCAATCAGCGGTATGTCTGATTTTCGTTTTTTCTCGTTTAATGTTATTATTATTATTATTATTTTATCAGTTATTCCCCCTGATGCTGAGTGAGTTTATTATTTTTTATTAAGTAATTTACATCATCCCTTGCTAGTATCTTTCAACTCTCTTAGGTTAACAAATATTCCCCCTCCTCGCCATCAACATCAGGTATAATACTTAATGTACAGGTTGACTGATTTGTGGTGTTCTACCGTTATCAACATGGTAGAACTTAGGATATGTTAATGTCTAACCATGGTCTTTTATAGTTCATTTATTTTTATTTTTCGTTGACTGAAATTGTCATTATTTTTTATTGTTTAAGGTTTTCAACTAGAATAACCAGAACCAGAGGAGTAGTTCATAAAGTAAAAAAGTATAGCATTATATATTGGTGGGATGTGGTTTGGTTGTCACCATGTTTCGCAAAAAAATCAGTCACTCCGGTATCACTGCCACTGTATCACGTGGTCTGGTCAGTTTACCGTAACGTTTCAATATAAACCGCAAATAGTGTTTTATTGGTATTTAAAGGTGCTTAATCAATTAGATTTTTTTGCTAGTCTCATTTCAAATAAAATTTGCGAAAACCAAACCTACATGGTATCCACTGCAACAGGCTAGCTCGTCTGTGCAACTTTTGTATGTAGATTTTGTGAAATCATCAGACAAACTTTTAAATTAGTTAATGGTTGTTCAAACATTAACTGAAATAAAAATGTAAATGCTGAAAAATAACGATTTTTTTCCTTGGTGAAATTGGGTAACTTTGTCATGTGATCGGCGAGAGGATGGAGGTCATCTTTAATGGCCAGTAAGCATTTTGCATAGAACTACTCTGTTGGATATAATATTATTACAGATTTGTTATATCTCCATTGAATATAAATTTAACATCTTACAAATTTTTTTTTTCAGCGTGGAAACATTGGTATCTGTCCATTTTGCGGCATTACTTCGCTGCACATCCTACAACGGCAACGCTATTTTCAGTGGTAACCAGAGTATCTCGACGGTTTTCGCAGAACTCGACGGTTCGCGCAGGACTCGACGGTTCTCGCAGGACTCGACGGTTCTCGCAGACAGAACTCGGTTGTTCGCGCAGGACTCGACGGTTCGCGCAGGACTCGACGGTTCGCGCAGGACTCGACGGTTCTCGCAGACAGAACTCGACGGTTCGCGCAGGACTCGACGGTTCGCGCAGGACTCGACAGGTTTTGCCGTTCCATCACACTTTTGGCCGCTACGGCGCCTCATAAATCACTACATGTAAGACAGATGATATTGTGGTTAATTTGCGAGCAAATGTCACAATACCTTCTGCCAATTCTTCAGCTACACAGCCATTGCATAGGTCATTCGTTCCTATGTCAATTAGAACTACATTTGGTGCTTCTGCACGCACAGCCCCAAACTCTCTTAACAAACCATCCAAGGTAAGTCCCCCCTTACCTAAGAAGACAACCTTCTCAAACATATGTGAAAGGAGGAGGTCGGGACAGTAATAGCGTGGTGTTGGATCACCAGGGCAGACTTGCTGCTGCATACGACGCACGAAACTGTGTCCAACTATTAACAATGGGAGCTAATCGGTACTCGTACTGCCTCGGTGAGCAGCCATTCTAAAAACATAATGCATAATAGTACATTTTCTGAATATCCCCGGAGAGAGGGTGTGGTTGTGTGTGTGGGTGGGCATAAGTTCACTCTCAGAATGTAGTACAATTATTGGATGTCTACAGTACAGTACAGTTCTTGCCATGCGTAGCAATTTTGTGCAGTGGCATCTTTTAGGGAATAAAACGTCTTTTCGTTGTTCTGTAATAGTAAGTACATGTCTAAAAAATACTAACAATTTGTTTGCATTAATTCAATATAAATAATATAATAATTTTTACTCATCTATAATATAGATCCGTTGTAAAAATGTTCCTTAAGATGTTCGTCAAAAAAGGCATATACTCGTATACCAATAATTGCCGCAACCAGGCGGATATCCTGGTTTGCCTGTCGTCAGTCTTCAGGATGCCCCTTTCTGCCTCACTGGTGTAAACTAAATTTGGCACAAACTCTGACATTTTCGGGGACTTTGAAATAACGGCGCAATTCACTCAACTTTACATTAAGCAATATTTAGAATATACAAAATGGAACTTCTTGAGTATTGTTAGACATTGACGACTATGTTCTGATCATTGAGTCTTGAAGTTGAGGAATCGGTAAGCTTGCATATATATTATATTACAGCCAATATTCCCAATAACCCGATATAGGCTAGCCGCTATGTCGACTTTAAAATATGAATAAATAAATAGGAACGTTCACTTAGTGACGCTAAACATAATATTATTAATCACTAACCTCTAACAGTGTCCTAAGAATCACAAAATTCAAAAGTATACTTGTACATAGGCAGCAAATTTACAGGCCGACGCGCCATCCAGTTATATATATATAGATTAGTGTATATAACTGATCGAGCTAGTGTAAAAAGTGGGCTGAATCACTAATTTACATCCGGGAAGCTTGAGTAACCCATTTTGTCAATATTGTAGGCCTACTCACTTAAACACTCATGGATACCAATTTATGCGATTGGTAGTTTTAAAGATTTATGGCATAGCATTTCCTATGGTCAGTGGTTCTTCTAGGATTTCGTAAAGGGGGAGCCGGGGGGGGGGGCAAGGGTGGCAAAGGGGGGATAAGGGGGGTAAGGAGGGGGGGTGGGGGTAAGAGGGGCAAGCTTAGTCACCCATTTGTTCACCATGCTACCATTTATTGGCGCAACTTGTTATATACGAAAAACAATCAAAAATGTAAGCCAAAGGGGCATGGCCTGACCCCCCCCCCCAAATACACCACTGCCTTCGCTATCACTTATGCCGTACGTGTTGTGCCTCCACCTTTCAGAATCTCTACTACGATGTAATCGTGTCCTGGGGAATTATAGCTTTTCATTCAATTCAACTCTTTTCTCTCTTTGACTTCTGTTATGTGAAACAAGTCGTATTCATTATGTTCTTCCACTTCCATTAATGGTAATGGTAATATCAATGACCTTGACCTCATTTTTTAACGTATCATGTATGCTGCAACGGGCATTATATGAAAAAAAAAATAAAGTAAAAATGTAATGCACTATAAATAACTTACAACGATAGCATCTAATCTACACAAGTTCACAGATGAGTAATATAGTTTAAAAATAGTACATATGAATTTATGCATGCGTTTGCATGCATACCATAATACATGGTTAAATGTGTTCATCATCCCATCACTGGCAGTGCATCAGGTTTATGAGTGAAATGCAACGAAGCAGTTGCGGTCTTTGTTGAGACAAAGCCAAACGTTGCACTTGCTGCATTTCACGCTTTTCCTGGGCAGATAACACATCTCTGGCGTTTCTTCTTATACAGAAGCTGATAGTCGACACCATTCTTTCTGGCGTCGTTGTTTGGATGTCCCTGGACCTTCCTTTTCTTCTTTGGTGCTGCTGCGCTTCCAGTGAGGATATGCCTCTTACGTGCTTTCCAGCTGCCACGAGACCATCAGCGAGTTTTGTCTGGAAAGTTCTAAGCGGCATGGTTTTGGCACTACCATGGAGCTCCTTCTGGTGCCTTCGATAGAGTAACCATGCAATGGAGAAGGCCATGATGATTGTGTACAGCCAAATGTACAAGTATCAGCGTCTGGATGTGACAACTGGTTTATACAGGGCGCACAACCTGTGGAGCTTGTCAACACCTCCCATGTACACGTCATACGTCTTGACAATGTTTGGCCTGGAGACTTCAACGTATGCATGGATCTTTCTGTAGTAGCGTTTCCCCCTGTCGAGTGGTTCGCGTCCGACGAAGGATGACACCAAGTTCATCGCTAGGTTGTCGTACCACCGTACCGCAGTGATGCTTCCGTTCCTTGTCAGATGATGATCAACTGAACCCCGGCCATTCTTCTTCAGCTCTTTTTCGGACAACAGCGGGCAACCTGTTAGACGATTTGGGCGGATTGTACCGGTGAACAGAAATCCACCCCCTTTGCGTTTGTAAACAAGTGGACGGCTTGTGAAGTAGTTGTAGGCGCTGATCTTGAAGTTACGGTTTGGTGCTAATATTGACAACGTCCCCACTCATTCCAAACACTGATGATTTACATCCAGTTGTTTCTTTACCCTGATACAAATCAAAGTCGTACAGAAACCCGGACACCCCACATCTGCCCCACAGTTTGAATCCCCACTTTTACGGTTTTGCATGTAGGTACTCTCGTAGCGAAAATTTCCCTTTGAAGGCTACCATTATTGCGTCAACAGACTGATACTCTTCTAGTGTCACTTTAGACAGTTCTTTCTTAGATCTGTCCATGGATACACTTTCCAGTATTTGTCCACACTCTTACCAGCTTCAGAAATTGTATTGTCAAGAGATTCGAACATCTTCCACTGCTTGGTATCGGCAGTCTTCCTCCCAGTAGGATCTGACATTGGGCATCTGGACCAAACCCGTTGGCAGATAGATGCCTGTGAGCTGTTCAAGTTCCAATTTGGTTGTTTTGATTGGCATGCCATTTTTCTGCACACTATACAAGTTGGTATGATACGAAGCCTTATCCATCATGTCGTCACTAATGAAGAGTTTGTAGTACATATATGGCGTCATTTCGCGAGGTGGGGGTTCCATTGGATCGGGAACGAGTGCAGCATCAGGCGATATAAACGTGCCATCTTCTCACTGGTAGGTCGACAATCTGTTCGAAATGTCGATAATGGTTCATCATCACCTGAACTAAAGTCATCAATGTTATCTTCTGGTACTTCTTCTTCATCTTTCGCCAACTCCGTTATTTCTTCGTCATCACTGCTTTCAACGTCACTTTCACCTCCATTGAGAATAACCTTGAGAGAATCTTGCGCTGTGTACACTCTGCTCATCTGAAAAGTAATAAACAATGATTTTTTTTATTAATAAAGACAATAGTTGTAATGGATAAAATTAGCAAATATTACCAATCACACATAATCTAGTTAGCGCAATATTGTTATAACGTTACAAAAGTTGTTTTGTTGACGACCCATAAACATAAAAAAATTTAATTTGCTTTTTATAAAATGGTATTCCAATAATGATAGTGCATATAAGTGATGTAGATTGTCCCTATTCAACTTGCATAAGCCTGACAACAGCTACGCTGAAGTATGTGAACAATGAATGCTCACTGTCAATCCCAGTGCCGGTGTAATTAAATCCGGGTCGCTGATGTAGCTGCCCATTGTATGATTTCAGCAGCATGAGTTGCACCAGTGTCAGAATCTGACAGTGATGACGAGGAACCAGTGCTTGGTCTGGATCACGACGCATGTGTTGATGTCTTGAAAGATCAATAAACCACCCAGGCCTCGTAGAGTCGAGGGGCATTCTGTTTAGTTGATCTTTGAGTTGAAGCATTTGAAGTATAATATATATATATATATATATATATATATATATATATATATATATATATATATATATATATATATTTATATATATATATGGCGCTGTACGGTGGACTTGGGCATCAGTCTACATGTAGTTAGCAGTGTTGGACATAAGGTTGAAAATATCAAAGACTAACAGGGCCTGTAACCTGAAAAGGTTGAGGGCCCGATTGAAGAATTGAAGGTCCAACTAGATGGCATATAGATATATATATATATATATATATATATATATATATATATATATATATATATATATATATATATATATATATATATATATATATATATATATATATATATATATATATATATATATATATATATATATATATATATATATTTATATATATATATCTATATGCCATCTAGTTGGACCTTCAATTCTTCAATCGGGCCCTCAACCTTTTCAGGTTACAGGCCCTGTTAGTCTTTATATATATATATATATATATATATATATATATATATATATATATATATATATATATATTTATATATATATATCTATATGCCATCTAGTTGGACCTTCAATTCTTCAATCGGGCCCTCAACCTTTTCAGGTTACAGGCCCTGTTAGTCTTTGATATTTTCAACCTTATGTCCAACACTGCTAACTACATGTAGACTGATGCCCAAGTCCACCGTACAGCGCCACTTGTTACATGCGCTCGAAATGGGATTGGAATTGGTTAAAACGGCCTTCACCTTGACCCTCAAAGTTCATCAGCATGGCGGCTCTGCGTGGTAAGTCTGCTATTGCGTTTATTCTCAAACAAATTTCGATTACATACAAAAGTTAAATGGGAATTAACGTAAATTGAACAATCGAGAGTCTTTCATTTATATAAGAATTAGTGCTACAAAAGCCTTTTATGCCGTCTAGAAATGTAGGAAAATACACTTTTCTGTTTCGACAATTACATTAATTTATGTCCAATGATTAATGATTGGATTAGAGTTAGACGATTGCATATATTTTTAATGCATGAGCATATATTTATTGATTTGTTGACATGTACTTTGTACGACACAGGCGTATGCCGTATATTTTGCATTGAAGACAATTAGGGCACAGAGAATGGCAATGACATTTATATGAAATTTGCGATTTACCAGACGTACCAAAAAATCTTTCTAGCCTGAAACAAACTTCATATAATGTGTACTTTATTGATCAAAATGGGGTTCAGTGGATACTGAATATTGGCACGATTTTTTTTTGTATTTAAAAAAAAAACTAAAAATAGCCATTTTAATATTAATATTTTTATCAATAAATGAAAACTTCCTCTGCTAAGAGTGTCTTAGATGCGTGTCATTTGACATATCAGTTGTTATATTCTACTGCAATGTCAGAAATTGTTTGAGAAAAAGTAAAATTGGGGGTAGAACGATCCGGGAACCAGATTAACTAGATGTAGCATAAAATATACATTGGGAATTTAGGATTGTTTGGTATTATATGTTGAGTAATTAATGTAGATAAATGATGATCATATATGATAGGTGGGGCATTAAAGGGTTTTAATTAATAAAAAATAAATTAAGACGTGCTAACGTAGTTTACTGGTGTACAAGTTGAACGTTTCTTTAGGAGGTCGGCGCTGCCCCAGGTTACCCTATGCCATGTATTTCCAAGGTATATTTTTAATACAGGTAGCAGGTTTCGCTCAGCAAAGGATTTTTATTTCGGAAAAATAATCCAATAGTCTTCCAAGAATCGACAAACCCTATACCTATGCCAAAGCAGTCTATAAACCGAACTTGACCAGCAGTAATCACCTGCAACTTCCTGGTAATAGAAACTAATCAGACAGTGTGTCGGCCAAGTCTGCATTGTCACTGCGTGCCCAGCGTAAGCAAGTCTCGACGTGGAGAACCGAGCGCCGTGCTGTGGACGTCAAACAACATTGTAATCAGAATATGATAATTCTCTGAGTGTAATGCCTAAGCTACGCTGTGCTAACGAGAACGCTGTGAAGTATTAGGACAGACGCCACTGATCGTCAATAAGGTACGTTTTGGGTTTGAACTCTCAAAAAAGAACGTATTTGCCACGAACTGTGCCACACAATACTAAGACGTTGATGTGATATTAACATTAGATAACATTCGTTTAGTAGTTAGCACAACCGTGTCTCAAGCAAGGCTTCTCCCTTCTCACGTCCCCATCCATTCTCCTCTTCTGTACATCCCTTCCCATGCCATTCTCCCTGATATCGCCCGAAATCCATACAACAACCGAGGAATCACGTTTTGAAATAGAGATAACTATAAGCAACTAGCGAAGATAGCATTGCCACGTCATTACTATAACTATTGTGTGTTGGCACTTATCCTGTACTATTAAATAGGTGGAATTGATTTTGAAAACCTAAATCCTGTGTAATGTTTGTTAAGGAATAGTCAGCGCACGCACACTCAGACAGAGGTCTACTTATACGGATAAAGGACAGAGCGTTCTATAAAATGACACATGCATAAATTGACTCCGCATTTTATACCTTTAATTTAGATGTTTTGATAATGTCTTTCAAACAATATCACCACGTTCATCGGCGGTATTAGCTATTTAGTCTACAAAGTAATCGCTACCACTCATACCTCATACAAAGACACGAATGAATTGATAACAGCTTCAACACGCGTGGCTACAGTAATTGTTACTGCGCGGTCATGTATGTATTTCTAATACATAATATAATAGCATTCATTCACTCGATCAAAGGTGACCGCGTGTGACTACGGGGAATTCCATGCACTAAAGACAACGTCCTGGTTGACGAAATAGGCTATAGCTAAGCTGCCAACACATCATTGTCACCATGTGTCTAACGTAAAGTAACGGCCGTGGTCATCAACGCAATGTTATTGGCGTCAAACTGCATATTTGGCTAATAATACTACTTCATTATTTTACAACTATCCAATGCAAGAAGTACTGTTTGAAACATGGAGTCAACAACCGAGAATAAAAAGCTGGTTGTGATTTTTCTCTCACCGCAGCGTGGCTGTCACTGGTTGATACGGCCAGACCCCAGATGAAGATCTCCAGTTGTACATATATGCTAATGCAGCGCTACGAATGTCTACGAAACTTACGTCACAACGAAATACATAGCAATAACACGTTTTAACTATGTATTGAGTAAACTTTAAAAAAACCACATTAATATACCAATTAAGGTGAATTACTAATACAACAAACAACAAGCAAATAAGGATCACTCAACACAACATCACGTGGTACCGTTGACCTAGGGTCAACGTAGGTCAAGGTAGCATCGTAACTGCTGCGTATTGAATGACAACAATTTAGTTACCACTGTTAGAATAACGGGTTAAATGGTGCGCTTGAAGTCGCCATTGGTGATTCTAACCCAAACGGAACACAACTATAGTTAGTTCTTCTTCTTGTTCCACTATTTCTTGTTGTTGAGCAGTTCCCCAATTGTGTGTTGTATGTCAAACAATAGTCTGAAAAACAAGACAGTTTGTAATAAGGGTTGTAACGTTTCTTGTAGCTACAAGACGCTTGAAAATGGGATGTTGTTTCTCATCGTCCGTCGAGAATCAACAAGAAGCAGGGACCCCATTAGAGCCACAGTCTCAGACGTCCACAGTTCCTGCACCGTCCACAGTTCCTGCATCGTCTCCAGATCTTCCTCTTTCAACATCGACCACTGCGATCCTGGTGAGCGGCATCAAGCAGACAACAGACGAGGAAGTGCTCAAACTGTTCTTCGAGAACAGGCGCAGATCTGGCGGCGGCCCGGTGCAAAACGTCGACTATAGAAAATCGACAGGTCGAGCTGTCATAACGTTCTATGATGACAAAGGTATATTAGCCATGTTTAAATTTGCAACTGTGCAGCAAGTAATTACGGGAATCCGGGATAATGTCAATATAAGCTGATATAATGTTATATGACTTGCAAAATTATACAAAATAAAATAAAAGCTGTAAATATTTGTTGAAACGAAGATACATGTTGGCTTCACCCGATATTTTCTTCCTTCCTGGTCTCCTCTGTCTACCTATATTATCTATCTATATACCTCCCTCCTTTCCGCTCTTCCTCTTCCCCCCTCTCTCCTCTCCTCTCTCCTCTCCCCCTCCAATCTCCTCTCTCATCTCTCCTCCGCCCCCTCTCTCTTTATTAGTTGCAGTATACTAAACTTGTCTAATTTAAATGGTTTCTATAAACACCAGATTCAAAACGAGTGCTACAACACGGGGATCTGTCTTTAGACAACGCGTCTCTCACCATAAGTCAAGTGGAGTCAGCAGGTAGTGTTTTGTTAACATAATCCTAGAACATGCATTTATATCCCATGTATTGAATCAGATACGCCGACACTGACACATGCACGCATACGCACTCATACGCACGCACCCACACACGCACGCACGCACGCACGCACGCACGCACGCACGCACGCACGCACGCACACACACACACACACACACACACACACACACACACACACACCCACGCATGGATACGCACGCACGCACAATTTGGAACAACGTCTCCTCGTGGCCACATTATAGAAACTGTTTAGAATGTAAATGAATTGATAGCCGGCGTTGGTCTGTGTACAGCGGGCAACTTGACACTAATAACAGTGTTGCACACGCCAGGTGTCGTAATCGGTTCATGCCATATGCTTGCAGAGAAAGTAATACTGTACAGATAACAAGAAAGCACAGACAGAAAAGTAGTGTCATAAAAAGTAAACATTACAGGACACAATACAAGACATTTGTCTAGTTTAGAAGAAAGGGGTACACATATTATATTATTAACGTCTAGTCAAGGAGACTCTCATTATAACAAAGGCTATGTCGTTAGCAAGAGTGTTATTGTTAGTGTCATGATATTTATTGTCATTCTGTATGTATGTATGTGTGTGTGTGTGTGTGTGTGTGTGTGTGTGTGTGTGTGTGTGTGTGTGTGTGCGTGCGTGCGTGCGTGCGTGCGTGCGTGCGTGCGTGCGTGCGTGCGTGCGTGCGTGCGTGCGTGCGGGCGTGCGGGCGTGCGTGCGTGCGTGCGTGCGTGCGTGCGTGCGTGCGTGTGTATTGTTAATAGAAAATGCGTGTTTGCAAATTATCTATGTTCCTGCACTGTCTCCAGCTCTTCCAGTTTCAACACCGACCACCGCGATCCTGGTGAGCGGCATCAAGCAGACCACAGACGGAGAAGTGCTCAAACTGTTTTTTCAGAGCAACCGTAGATCTGGCGGGGGCCTGGTGAAAAACGTCGACTATAGAAAATCGACAGGCCAAGCTGTCATAACTTTCTATAATGACAAAGGTATAAGCCATTTCTAGAATAGGTTAGTGTCAAGCTGATATAAAATGCGAAATGATACAAATAAGTTGCAAAATATTTGTTGAAGCGAACATACATTTTTGCTTCATCATAATAGGAATCGGACTTCGCGTATCTGATTATGTTATATTCTCTGTTTGGCTCTCTCTTCTCTCACCTCCGTATATATTGGTCTCTGGTGCAGAATACTAAGCTTTTGTGATGCATGACTTCCGTACTACAGATGCTGAACGAGTGCTGCAGCACGTGAACCTGTCTTTAGACGACGCGTCTCTCACAATAGGTAAGTAAAGTTAGAAGAAAATGTCCCAACAACAGCACAAAACTACTACGAATATTTCATCTGACCAACCAAGCTCATCCAAGAATTCCTTACAAATGTCCACTGAAATCACAGCGTCATCTAGAGAAAGGTGGTTGGTGCCATATGTATGTAGAACACATAATAGAAAGGCTACATCACACGCACGCACGCACGCACGCACGCACGCACGCACGCACGCACGCACGCACGCACGCAAGCACGCACGCACGCACACACACCGGCACATAAACGTGGTGATGTTTCTAGCGCCCCACTCCAGCGAATCCCCAAAAGAACCAGGACAGTCTTCGAGAACCACATTTCCGGTACCGTCCACGGCGCCTCCTCCTCTTTCAACATCGACCTCCGCGATCCTGGTGAGCGGCATCAAGCAGACAACAGACGAGGAAGTGCTCAAACTGTTCTTCGAGAACAGGCGCAGATCTGGCGGCGGCCCGGTGCAAAACGTCGACTATAGAAAATCAACAGGTCGAGCTGTCATAACATTCAATAATCAAGAAGGTACACTGATCATTTTTATAGTAGTCACAGTGCAGCAAGTATTTACAGTAATCCAGGATAGTGTCAGTCTAATTTGATTATAAATTATATAAAATGCGAAGTGATATATACAAATTGTAAAGTATTTATTGAAGCAAACACATATCTTGCTTCACCAGATTTGTAATAGGAAAGGTACTTGGCAAATCGTTGTTCTACTACCTCACTCTTTTCTCCTCTCTCTGCTCCGTTTATCTGTCTGTCTGTGTGTATGTCTGTCTGCTGACTCTCTCTGTCTCTTTGTCTGTGTGTATGTGTGTCTGTCTGTCTGTCTGTCTCTCTCTGTCTCTCTGACTCTGTCTGTGTGTATGTCTGTCTTTCTGTCTGTCTGTGTGTCTGTCTGTCTGTGTCTCTCTGTCTATCTGTCTGTCTGTCTGTCTGTCTGTCTGTCTGTCTGTCTGTCTGTCTGTCTGTCTCTCTCTCTCTCTCTCTCTCTCTCTCTCTCTCTCTCTCTCTCTCTCTCTCTCTCTCTCTCTGTCTTTGTCTGCCGCCCCCCCTCTCTCTACTTGCAAAATACCAAACGTTTGCAATGCATTGTTTCTGTAACCGATAGATGCTGACCGAGTGCTGCAACACGGGAACATGTCTTTAGACGACGTGCCTCTCACTGTAAGTCAAACAAATTAAGAAAAAAATGTTATGCTGCAACATGATGTCCGAAACGACTAGTTTAAAAAGACGGATTTCATGACGCCTAGCGGAATTTCTGGCGCAATGCGGGAATCGCCAGTGGATTTAGCGCGCAGCGAACCGGGCAACTGACAGGCAACAGACCGTGATTCTGGCACGCAGAAGACTGGAATACTGACGTATATGATGCCAAAATAAAATTATATTGTGATAACAATGCATCAACAGCGATACGTATTATATTTAATTAATGCAATAACGTGTTTACAAGTGAAGCATGTCCAGTTAACAGATAATACATTGGCAATAAACTGAAAAGTGCTCGCAGCAATATTCGTATCTTCATATGACTTGCAGTGCAAATAGAAACATCACTGATCAAAGGTGCTCATTATTGTTCCGGAGAGAAATATAGCCAAACATTATTAAAGCGGTTATGATGGACAAGTGGCAGAAACATGGATGACTCAAATAATGATAAAAGTACCAACATTTACGAATTGGTACACTTAGATACGAATCTTCATGTTGTGGATATTGCCATTAAAACTAAAAAATTTACTTTAGTAATTAGATCAGATAAGGATCAATATAGTGAATATCCAAAATGATAAACACTGTGTGGATCAATGCTGATCATGGGCCTAAGTTCCATCCTCTCGCCGATCACATGACAAAGTTACGAAATTTCACCATGGGTGAAATTCGTGAATTTTCAAAATGTCCAATTTCACTTTAATTAATGTTTGGCCAAACATTAAGTGAATTGATAGTTTGTCTGGTGATAAAAAAAACTACGTAAAAAGTTACACAAACGAGCTAGCATGTTGTAGAGGATACTAGGTAGGTTTGATTTTTTGCAAATTGAATTTGAGATGAGACTAGCAAAAAAATCGAATTGAGGAGGAACCTTTAACTGCCGAATCTATTAATTGCCAAATGGCCGCCATAGTAATTTTGAGCTTGAATCAGCTCTACTGCAGAAATACATTATAGTTATCGTATACAAACATCAAGACATATAATATAAAATAAATAATAATTAAATATTATCTCTAAAATCAATGAATATAGTGCCCCACATCTTCCTTATCACCACTCGTTACCAGTGTTTAGTAACATAGTTAGAAGCAACCTTACCATAATACATGCAAACACTTAATTCGTGTACACACGGAGCATTATGATGACGTTGTGAAATGTAGTGAAACGTATGTTATATTGCAAAATTATTAGTTTAATACTTTTGAAGTGATGCGTGATTATTTCCTTTCCAAAGCACCAACAATATTATGCATCATTCAACGGGTGAAGTTGCAATGTGCCAAGTAGTTAGGCATGGCCCCATCCCGATCGAGTTTCGTGAAATACCAAACGTCCCTTGTCAATTGTTTGTGTCATGCTTTTAAACACCGGCGAAATGGGTATGTGATTATCATGGAATCGCAGTTCTGTCTTGGAACGATATGCAGAAACATGTGTTTCTTGTTGGTCGCTGTGTACTTCACCAAAACGTGATTAAGTAATTTGGGTAAGCCTGATTATCAAGGAATATGACAAACATATTTGGATTGTTAACATTGTCAACGGCCGTGTCGAACTTAATCCCTGGTTTGCCGGGATTGTCAGGCAGAACACGCAAACCTCCTTTGCCCACGGTGTAGTCGCCTGTTAACACCAGTGCTTGGTAGATACGTTTCATGCCTAGAGCATCAGGAACGGCATATTTGTGTTGTATTGAGTACGCCGAGTTCACGGCAAAGTAGACGCCCTCGCCAAATGCAGTAGCTGAAACAGAAAGTAAACATAAAGATCTAAGCAAACATATACTCACATTCATGAAAATATTAATAAAATGCGTGCGTGTGTGTGCACGTGCGTGTGTGTGCGTATGTATGCATATATGCTCATTAAGCCTTGCATCTTTTGCGAATTGTATTTGTTACAGTCATCCAAACTACATGTTTGTTTTCCAGTTATTGTCACAGGAAGAGTCGTATGTTACGAACCATTCTTGCCACAGTAGCCGCGGTTGAAGCCATTATTGTTGATACTGCTGGTAGCGTCAGCACTTGTTCCATGCCAGAGTTCGCGTTCAATGAGTGTCTGTGGTCCACCACGCTTCTTCATCTCGTCTTTGCGCGCTACGTACTGGCGGTATAGGCCAGGATTCTGAACTCTCTCAATCTGAAATATGCAATATTAGTTTACTCGCCGCTGCTGATGTTAGAGCAACTATGCCTTAAAAACAAATATATCACGATGTTGTCACCAATACATCTCAAACAACTGCCAAAAAGCATGCACTTTGCTCTATAAGCCAAATAAAATGCATTAAATACAACTGCGAAAAATCACTCGGTGAACACATTATTGTTTAAGATATGTTATGTTTTATTGTTGACGCAGAAATGTGCCCACCTTTTGGACGCCTTGAGCACTGTTTCCAGCACTTCTCATGAATGCTTTCTCTACCTTCTGGTATTCGTTGCTAGTTGACGGCAGGACCACTAGTTTAACTTGTTCATTTTCCATAGCACACCAGTTTATAGGCAGTGCACCTGCACCTGGTAAATAATGCAAGCAGCAATAATCCAACAGAGCAAAATGTAATCGCATTTTCCTAAATACTTAAATTGACAAAATGGCAAGACATCTGCTATATTAACCTCGGCCATTTGAAGGCAACATTCTAACGATGCAATATAGGTGGCTGTATGCTCCATAAGCCAACAACAGTTTATTGTCATATACGCACACATAGACACGCATCCACGCTCTCACGTACACACGTGCGCACGCACGCACGCACCTACCTATGCACGCACGCGCATACATTGCTAAATTGTTCTACATTAAAACTTTACTGCCATACCTTTTCAATAAAAAGCAAATCTACATTTACACGTAATGCTGCGTTCCAATGTGCTTGTATTTACCGTGAACACGTGTTTGCGACATGTAAAAACCACATATAAGTCGTACATATACAAGTCGTCAACTCGGACTCCCTTTTAACTGTCGAATTCTTCACTCGTAAATACGACTTGCAAGAGGATCGTGAATTCTATATACGTGCCGTGAACGCAACATTGGCATAATATATAATAGTAACACTCCTACATATGAATGGAACAAATTGTCTACAGATTGTGTAACTGCTAGCAGCGTGAATATGTTTAAAAACAAGGTTGACACATATCTCAGGAGGGCGGGTTATAAGTAGCCTTTGGCTTGGATGGCAAATCTTGTTAAATCTACATATGATCAGCTAAAATACACCATTATTGCTTATATGATACGTTAGATCCGTACGTAAATATATTTACCAATGATGGATCGTTTTACGGTTGTCTCAGTTCGGCTGTTGCTTTTCGTCATTACCATGTTGACGAAGTTGACAGTGTATTTTACATTATTATCATCATTCCATGCAACGTCACGTTTCTTGGCATCATAAGTACTTTCCAGCAAACCGTTGATTTCAGCGGAATAGCTACTGAAGTTTTCACCCTGGGCGTACATCCATTGTACCTACATTACATCAAAATGTATCCCAATGTAAACAACTTGCATGTACAACGTTCGCGCACATTTTGCAATATTTGAATTTTGTAAGAAAATTATAGAAGATAATATTATGTTAATACGCCTTCGCAAACAATTCCAGTCAGGTGACCATTATTTTTATGTTACAATTATCCTGCTTCTCGGTAAATGTATATCCTGAAATACCCAATTCTAGATGAAGGGGACTGTTTTTATGCTTCATCACATATTTTGAGTGACATATGCACATATGCGAAACTCAGCTTGTATGAATTGTATTGACACGCAACTCCGCCATGCAATCGACCAAACCAAAACCTTTGGCCAAAACGAGGTTCCACCAATCTCCAACACTTGGAACGATACAATGAAGACGCACGCACACACGTACGCACGCACGCACGCACACACACACACACACACACACACACACACACACACACACACACACACACACACACACACACACACACACACACACACACACACACACACACACACACACACACACACACACACACACACACACACTATATATATATATATATATATATATATATATATATATATATATATATATATATATATATATATATATATATATATATATATATATATATATATTTAACCTGTTTTGCGATCGTAGCAGCGTATTCGACATCCCTGAAGATATTGCCGATCATTGCAGTTGCTTGAGCCACGTTGCCCGAATAACCCATGACGCGGACTTTCTTTGTTGTTGACCTAAATCTGTTGTCGATTGAGAATTTCACATCTAATTCCTCGCAAAGCGATCGCATCTTCGCAATCTGGAAGAAATTACAGTTGGCTTTATTGTAGGATGTATTTTTCCATATGCAGTTTCTTGTATAGTCTATTCTTATGTTGCTGCCACGCATTATCGACCACGCGAAGAATATTTACTGAATACACGTGAAATCAACCAGCCTTAATAATGTTTATACAAAAGACACGGAGCACAGGTTATTATGGCTGAAAGGTGGATGCTTTAAAATGGTGATTCTTCAACGAACCGTCAGGTGTTCGAGTAAAACGATACAAATCGCTGTGCAGTCGATCTGCAGAAAGGCCTGACAGTATTACTAAATGAACGTTAATTTTAACTTCTCTGCCGGACAAGTTACTTGAACGGAGAATGAGGCAGTGGGTAGATAATATAGTAATGTTGCATATATACCCGATCATGCACCTTACGCGCGCGTGCGTTCGCATGCGTGTAATATATATATATATACGCACAAATGCACGCACGCACGCACGCACGCACACATATATATATAACAATACTTTCACAACATTCACCTGCGCACTGGTTAATTTGGCAACGGTTGCTTGGTCCCTCGCACTGTCGTAGACCGTTTCGCTGTATTCTTTGTTCACTAATTGTTGCACGGCCTTCCGGGCATCCTTGATGCAATTCACTCTCCTGGCATATATGTTGAAGGTGGCTCGGGTGTCGTGCTGTGCATGATTTCGATTTCCTACAACACATTTTTTGTAAATTTATAAAGGGATTCACTGCATTTTTACGCCGAGATACCTTCACATTATTCATTACTTTGCTTTAATGGCAGATATATAAGTAGGTTATCATGAAGCATTGTGTAAGGCAACTAACACATCATATTCCATCTATTAACAAGTAATTGGCACAAAATAAGTTTGTACTAAATCACGAAATAATTGCATAATAGTAAATGGTAGCTGCTTGAAACTATGAACAAGAAACCGAACAATATCTATTGGGACATATTGTTTTACTCTTACCGAAGTAACATACACTGTGGTCAAATGCATTTACGGACAACCGGGATAGCGATTTGTAGATCTACATGTCATCGTTTACTTCTGGCGCCCCATACTGTGTTGGTCTTTTTCTGCTGTTTTAACCGAAACCCTAACTAACATGTATTGAACGTCACATTCATATTCACCCACATTGTGAGTAAAACCAGGCTGCTATGACTCTGCCTGTGGCCATGGCACACGTCATAATCATAGGCAATGCATAATGTTGTTCCGTTTGAACCAGGAACAGTAGGATGTGTGCACCTTCGAAATACTAATATAACTTATCAAAAGTAATCGAATGACGGTACTTACTTCCACCTGATTTAGCAAGTGCAGGACTCCTTTTACGAGTGGCACCGTTGTCACTAAACTCCTTCTCGAATGCCTAAGAATAATACGTATATTTGTATTATATTATCTATTAAATAATCATGAACTCACACCTACCTATGTAATGCCGAAATTGACTAGCCTACTAATGATAGAAGTAGGAGAAAGGAAGTTGAAACGGGAATGGAAACCATTTGTAAGGAAACAATGTACGTATAAGTTTCATTCATCTGCAACCATAATAATTGTGGTAGGCATGCCGACGCCCAACAATCAATAATCTGGACGAAAATTAGTATAATTTACAAAAAACTTCCCGTTTGGTCGTTTGATTGAACACACAACATACCTATTTGGAATGTGTGTACTTACATATTAATTATTTACGAGAGTAAGTCGAATGATTGATTGATGGCAAGCCTTAAACAATAATGTATAACATACATGGCAATGTCGAATGATTGATTGATGGCCAGCCTTAAAAAGTAATGTATAACATACATGGCAATGTCGAATGATTGATTGATGGCCAGCCTTAAACAGTAATGTATAACATACATGGCAATGTCGAATGATTGATTGATGGCCAGCCTTAAACAGTAATGTATAACATACATGGCAATGTCGAATGATTGATTGATGGCCAGCCTTAAACAGTAATGTATAACATACATGGCAATGCTAAGCATGTTGGCTGTATTTCACATAGCGGTTTGCATCAAATTGATTAATATCAACACATTAAACAATCAGCCAGAATTTCAGAATCATTATTTCAGTTAGAGATAATCGCAATGTGCTGAAATAACAATAACAATGCTTTTCAGCACGTGCTGAAACGTCACCATTATTTTGATTGTATTGTAGTTAGACATTATGAAATGTGTAGCAGTTAGGAAAGTAATATACATTATGTTTTTAGTATTACTTTGGATCATTCGTTTAGTTGACGAATTCCGGGGGAAGCTTCACACATATTTTAACATCTGCTTTCCCCTTTTTTAGCATGTAATAAATAACATTATTGTACTCACGTGTAAAACAGGATCATGTGAGTTTGGATACACTACGAATCGCACGTGTTTGAGTGATGATTTCGGTTACCGACGACTGAATTCATGGACTTCTTCAAGCATGACTTTAGCAGCGAGCTGAGGGGGGACCTTTAGTGCACCAGTGCCTATCGGTGGAATGGCCATGGACGTCAGGTTCTTGTTGTGCACGGCCAACAAACAGTTGCGGAGCAGCGTCCTCAGTACCTACACGCAAGACAACGTCCTCAGTACCTACACGCAAGACAGCGTCCTCAGTACCTACACGCAAGACAACGTCCTCAGTACCTACACGCAAGACAGCGTCCTCAGTACCTACACGCAAGACAACGTCCTCAGTACCTACACGCAAGACAACGTCCTCAGTACCTACACGCAAGACAACGTCCTCAGTACCTACACGCAAGACAACGTCCTCAGTACCTACACGCAAGACAACGTCCTCAGTACCTACACGCAAGACAACGTCCTCAGTACCTACACGCAAGACAACGTATATATTCCTACAGGCCACATTTTAGCACATTCTATTCAGACTGTCATAATGTAAAGCTATGAATGCTTATTAAAGAAAGTAGTTATATTCAAGACGGTGAATTTCAGTAATATTAATTACGCAGGTGAATCTGCGTCATTGCATATGATGACAAAGGATGATCAAATGTGATAACATAAACCAAAATATACTGGTTAGACTTTTCTGCCGGCTTGCTATCAAACAATGTGATGCAAATGTTTTGTCTTTAACCACTATTACCGATTCCTTCGCGAACTACGCACAACAAACACAAGTTTGGTGTGTTACGAGGTGTCATCAATGACGTATACCTGGTCGCTATTTGCAGCTCCACTCTGCCAGCAGGCCCCGTGTACTACACATTGGCAGTTCAAATGGCCACCAGACGTCACGACCACTTCTCCAACATTGATGCCCTTTGGTGCGTTCTGTTGACATTCTTGCTGAAGGGTTCGCCCTCCCTTCTTCAAGAGTGCATTGGACACGGCTCCTCTTCGCAGGTCAAGCTTACCGTTTGAAGGGTTGAAAATCGCATCTACCTGTACAATTAGAAGGGAACATCGTCATTAACAAGCAATGACAAGTGCATTATTCCATCCCAGCGATAGCAGGAACACTGCATATACGCATGCTAAAGGAAATTCCCCGGAAAAGATAAAAAAGCTCAAGTATGCTGAATCAAACCGTTCGATTCCTCCTTAAGTTACACAACAAGGCCGACGGGCTCGGGAAATGTGTTTATACTCAAGCACACTATTATTTATATTCGTAATAATATCAGTTAGTATTTTTTACCTTTGATTCCATAATTACAAAGGTGACTACAACAAGACACTGTGGGAACACTAGCACGTGTGTTTCATTATTACTAGAAAACGCTTAGGACAACTTGACTTCGCAGGGTTTGCAATCAATTATACACCAATTGCGCTCCCACACACTTGTTCTTGTTCTAACAAAGATTGCCTCAGCGAGAGAACAATGCCCTGTGGTGTCTTCAGCGTAGTAGCATCGGTAGATGTTGAACCAAGATGGTCTGCTCCAGGAGAAGTATCGCTGGAAGAGGCTGTGGAGAAACAAACAAATATACTAACAAACGGTGGAACACTTGAATAATGGCGAACATAAAATGTATTGGATACGAAATTTAAAACGTGTATTTATCACAGTATGCCACACATAGTTAGAAAACTGTCTTATTGGTGGATTAAATTGTTACACTTAATGACACATTTGCCGACACAGAACATGAGAATGAGAAAATACTAAAAACGTATATGTACACATTTTTAACAAGATTTAGCAAGACTTAACAACATTGCCATCCAAGGCAAGGACCCAGATGGCAAGTGAACAAGGCATTGGCTTATCGAGTGTGCAACATTTAAAATCTATGTGTAATCCGCCCTCCTTAAATATGTGTCAACCTTGTTTTTAAGCATATTCACGCAGCTAGCAGTTACAAAATCTGTACATAATGTGTTCCATTCATTGACTGTCCTATGTGAGAACTAGTACTTCCTGATATCCAATCTACACTGAGCTGTTACTAATGTCACCTCATGTCCTCTAGTTCTATTATCTTTCTTGAGTGAGAATAAAACATTTTTATCAATATTTTAACACCCATTCAATATCTTAAAAAACGTCAATCTGATCTCCTCTTACCCGTCTTGTCTCTTGGATTGTTAAACCACATGCTTTCAGTCGTTCTTCATAACTAAGGTATCTGAGTTCTGGAATCATCTTAGTTGCTATGCTCTGTATTCTTTCAAGCGTGTCTATATCTTTGTTATGATATGGTCTCTAAACTTGTTTACAGTACTCTAAATGAGGTCTAACTATTGTTTATATAGTGGTATAATTAGCTTTTTTTCATTGTATGTTATATTTCTCCTAATCAACCCAAGAATTTGATTGCCCTTTGAAACTGCAATACCACACTGCTCTGAAACTTTCATATCAGCATTTATTAAGTCCTTTTTTACAGTAGTACCTATAATAATATCTCCCATTTTAGTGTCTAGATCGTTTTGTAAATGTTGTTTATCACCATCAATTTTAAACATTCTAAACACTTTGTCATCCGCAAATTTCAGTACATTGCTTGTTATATTATCATCCAAGTCATTATATATATATATATATATATATATATATATATATATATATATATATATATATATATATATATATATATATATATATATATATATATATATATATATATATATATATATATATATATATATATATATATATTAAGAATAACAAAGGTCCTAATACTGAACCTTGTTGTACCCCACTCAAAACATATTTCCAGTTTGAAACCTCCCCATCTAGTACAACACGCTGTCCTCTGTCAGCTAGCCATTGTTCTATCCAGTCGATTATGCCATCCCCGATACCATGGGTTTTTAATTTAGGTAGTAATCTTTGATATCACACTTTGTCAAAAGCTTTTTGAAAATCTAAGTATATAATATCTACTGGTGATTTCTTATTTGTTAAGCATGACCATGCTTTTAGGAATCCATGTTCAGATGGATTTAATAATTTATGCCTAATAAGGATGTCCACCATATGGTCTTTAATTAACCTTTAAACTCACTGCTCTGTAATTCTCTGACTTATTTCTCGAACCCTTTTTAAATAATGGTATGATGTTTGTTTCTTTCCATTCAAAAGGAACCATTCCCTTTTCAATTGTGATCTTATTCATCAGCATGTTATTCCAATCTAGCTTTGCTAAGTATTTCCTCATATATTTATAGTTACTTTTGTGTAAGTTTCTCCTGCATTTTTTATTTGTTCTTTCTTATTTTACTTTGATATCAAAATATATTTGATTATGATCACTGTTACCCAATGGCTCATGTTTTGTCTTGTTTCTGACATTATCCACTAATTGATTTTGAAGGCAAAACTAAATCTAATATATTCTCTTCCCTGAATCGTTCTAGCACGTGTCGAGTAAGGAAGCTATACTATATTAAACGTAGAAACTGTTGGGATTTATCCCTTGTACTCTCTAGAGATTTCAATAGTATGTGTCCGTGATTAAATCTACCTTACGTCTTATCTCATTCAATCCAGTGTCCTTCCGTCCTGTCACCTTACCTCCTCTCAGCATCCTCCTAGACTGAGGTGAACTTTCCCTAGCATCTCTCTCATCACCTTCCCCCACTTTATGATCCACTGTCCCTCCACCGAAACCACTGGCACACCTCTGTTTCTCGTAACAATTTCCATATTATCTTCTACGAGTATGAATCTCGTTTTTTTTGCAATCCGGTATATGCCTTCTAGTCTATGCTTAAAATATTGTACAATCCGTATCAGCTTCTTGGTGACACGTAAACATCAATCCGTGTCAGCTTCTTGGTGACACGTAAACATCAATCCGTGTCAGCTTCTTGGTGACACGTAAACATCAATCCGTGTCAGCTTCTTGGTGACACGTAAACATCAATCCGTCCGTCGAAAGTAGAATAACATTTGCCATTTACATTCAAAGGTAAACCAAATGAACAACAATATCAAACTGTATTCTAAATTCAAGAATAATCCTTTAATATGTTCTTGATTATATCTGACGAGGTTGCCACAACACTCGGACAAGCCAGTGGATTATTGAGAGGTCATATGTACATGTGATCCCCCTATTGTGTCTTAGACATATTTACGCTGCTAGTGTTAACATCTTATTTACATAAGCACCCGATTAAATCCCAACACAATGTATCCTCCCAATACATAACGCAAACAAAACGGCATGGTAGTAACAGCAAAATAAATTAAGAGGAATATAAAGGAACGACCAGATAAAAAGCCGAACGGCGAACACAATGTGTACGGAAAACACAGCATGCAATACGGCATTATGCAATAATAAAATTACTACTTACCTTCCTCTTGATGCGTCATTGCATTGTCCCCATCGAACGCCACCACCTTGTCCAAACCGAACCAGCGGCCAAGGTTGTTGTGGAATGCTCTGACTATATCTTCTGACAGATGAACCAGTGACACTTTATGTAGACGTTTCTGTCTGCGTTGCTCCAGGAAATCCTTTACAGCACCGACGATTATCTGTGTGCATTGTTGTACGGGAAATTTCAAACCACCAGAGCTTAATGCAGGAAGCGCAACCGAAGTCAGCCCCATCTCTTCAGCAGCTGACAAGCATTCATAGGTAGCGTTGTATAGGGCTTTCGGTTCTTCGTGGTTTCCACCTTGCCACTTTGGCCCGACAACATGGATGACCTTCGTGCATGGCAACAGGCCAGCCGTTGACGCGTACACTTCACCTACTTCAAGTTTACCATGCTGCTCTACGTATTGTCGACATTCATCCTGAATTTCTGACCCTCCTGCAAAGAGGATTGACGAAAATAATATGTTTAACAATTATGTTTTTACACAATATTTATTTAATCTAACATAGCCTCTGAAATTGCAACGGGTGTCACTATCAAAATAGCAGTAACAATTGTCACACAAAATCACATTGGCTAACTTAGTGTTTCTCAATTATTACATTGTGACATTTTACTTTTGTGAGATTTTACTCCACCGTGCAAGTTCAATTTAAACACTCGCACTTCGTCACCTAAAACAGAGCTCAGCGGTTACGGAGGATTGTGGTATACATGGGTATCGTTTACGGAGGGTTGTGGTATACAGGGGTATCGTTTACGGAGGGTTGTGGTATACAGGGGTATCGTTTACGGAGGGTTGTGGTATACAGGGGTATCGTTTACGGAGGATTGTGGTATACAGGGGTGTCGTTTACGGAGGGTTGTGGTATACAGGGGTATCGTTGCAACATGTGCGTCAAAGATTTAATTGTGATGTTTGTACTACCTGCGTTCACAATGGCTTTGGCAAGTCCTCCTCTGTGCTTCAGTTCATCATTGGCAGGGTTGACGATTGCATCTGCTTGGAACATCGTCAAGTCTCCTCGAACAACTTCCACTGTTACGCCACGAGGTAGCGTCACGATTGATCGGACGGCGGTGTCACGTGCAGCCGATGTTCCTACAACCGTACTCCCTCCCGAACCATTCGGCGCACGGTTACCATCAGGTTTGATCGTTACTTTGTGTTGGCTTTCAATGAGGGATAGTGAAAGCTGGCCGGCAGGACTGTACAGGAAATTTGACATACCTGGCTTGTCAGCCGAGAACTGTTCCGCTTTGATTTCACTAGCCAATTTTTGCAGCTGCAGGACGGCTTCGTTAACACATGATCCAGTTCCTTTAACGGTGAAGCCATAAGGTTCGTCCATCTTCCCTATAATCTCGACAGAATCACGATGTGGTGTATGTCTGATTCCATCTGTTTCTTTCTTCATATACCTCTCCATATAGTCAGCCTTGCCGTACACTAGGCCAACAAATTCCCTTGACGTGGCGTTTTCTTCCTGGCGGCTTTTCTGGTCCGAGCCAAAAGGGTTGGTGCTGCCCGGACCAACAGGGTTGGTTCGGCCTGGATCAACAGGGTTGGTGCTGCCCGGACCAACAGGGTTGGTGCGGCCTGGATCAACAGGGTTGGTGCTGCCCGGACCAACAGGGTTGGTGCGGCCTGGATCAACAGGGTTGGTGTGACTCGGATCAATTGGGTTGGGTCGGCCTGGACCAACAGAGAGCTCTGAAGTGTCGCTTTCTGCCAGATATTTTTTGATTTCCATCTCCGCCTGCGCCACCATTTGTGTTGCTCCCGTCACGGTGATGCGTTTAGTAAATACATTCACTTTGAGCAATCCTTCGTGCTGTGACTGAAGGTCTTTTATCAGTCCATTCCATTCTTTTGTAGCAAGTCTAATGACGGGAGGATCGTCAATTGCTCTCTCATCTGTTTCACTTCTGACAGTTTCAATGGCGACTTTCAGGTGATCTTCACTGAGGGCATACACAGCCAGCTTGCTGTCCCCCACCACATAATACATCGCAACAATATTTCTTTCGTGAAATTTCCTAGACATATGTGTCATCATTGCGGTATTTCCCGTTTGGCTGACGAGTGAGCAAGACATGTCAATCACCCGTTCTGTCATTCTGTTTAGAATGTCATCATACATGACAGTTTTCGCTGACTCGACATCGTCAGGCAAACCAGTGAAGCTAACTTCCATACGTTCCATGTCAATCTCCACTTTTACCGGTGATGTCATTGCCAATTGCTTTGACACAAATTCCTTTGCTTGCAGCATCCTCAGATGGGACATCGTGAAACCTCTCTTAGTCTCACTTATCATCATTGCAGCTCTGGAGATTTCGTCTTGCACCTTTGAGAGATCGTCTTTCAAATGTGCCGACAACTTTTCAACTTCGCTTCTTAGTCCAGTGATACGCACTACGCAGTCATTTTGAATGACATTAACTAGGATCTTGTTGTGATCGAGCTCTTTAACGTAACCAATACGTCCATAGTACATTTGCCAAGCTTCCGGCGAAGCATCAATTTGTTCAAAGGCGAAGTCTCTCTCCAGTACTTGCAGGAATACAGTAGGCGCAGTCTGCATCCAATCCTTGGCCAGGTCAAAGGCATTTTCCATCGTGTATTTAATGGTGCACGTCAACTCAATGTCTCTAGACATATCACTGTGATCCTGCCATTCAACTACAGCATTCACCTCACTCATCTTTCCCTCCACGTATTGCGTACACATTGGAGACGTTTGGAGTAAGGCAAGTACATGCGGGTTGAATCCTGTTACTCTGACGCTCTTCGGGATCCAACCGCCTGGCCTTGTTGCGTCATGGTGAGGCGGAATCATACCCAGACAATCATAGTATGGTGCTACCTGCAGCTGTTGTTGTTCAACTTTGTGATTTCCTTTGGCAAGGATGTTACGGACAGCTGCAAATAGTTGAAAGATGACATGTACTGGACATTCGTTGAAATTGCATCTGTGAGAATGTAGTTAGAAGCAAAATTATTGTTTTGTGCACACGGAACTTAATGTGTGTGTGTGTGTGTGTGTGTGTGTGTGTGTGTGTGTGTGTGTGTGTGTGTGTGTGTGTGTGTGTGTGTGTGTGTGTGTGTGTGTGTGTGTGTGTGTGTGTGTGTGTGTGTGTGTGTGTGTGTGTGTGTGTGTGTGTGTGTGTGTGTGTGTGTGTGTGTGTGTGTGTGTGTGTGTGTGTGCGTTTGTGCGTGTGTGCGTGTGCGTGCGTGCATGCATGCGTACGTGCCTGCGTGTGTGCGTGGGCGCGCGTGTGCGTGTCTGTGTGTGTAACATAGAAACACATTAACACAATTATTAACCAAAACAAACATATCATTCGAATAGGATGTTCAGTTTACTATACTATTAAATATATTGCGAAGGCGACTGGAACGGCGCGCTGCACGAATACATTCAATAAACAGGTGTCACTGCAGAAACTCACTTTCATATGCCTCAACTTCAACGAGTGCATAATTGTCTTCTGGGAAGGTGTGTACGTGTGTCACTTTGCCTCCTCCACTACACCTCTTGTTCTTGAAGTACACTCCGAGAGTGTCCTTGGTTACATCGCCGATGTTGTGGACTTGGATGGTCCGGGTCTGTGTTACTCTCTGCAGGTTCATCAGTTTGCCTCGTAGTGGTTTTGTGACACACAGTTGTCTCAAACGATCATGATCTGCAAAATATCGATTCGTTACCTACGATGAAGGGGAAACTCGGGTCAAGGGGATCATTTAAGGGTGGAACACCCCGTCATCTGTAATTGGCAGATGGATATCAACATCACGTGGTTTCTTGTATCAGTTCAGTAAATAGCATAAATAGCAACTGGTAAAATAACTGAAATATATATGCAAATTATTCCTTTTTATGGATATTGCTAACCAAACTAACTCAAAAGTACCATTATTATACACAATGAATACTATGTTTTGAAATCATCCGGGTTACACTGTGATGAATAATTCATACCCATATTATACGAACCCGGATTACACTGTGATGAATAATTCATACCCATGTTATACGAATCCGAGAAGACATATCTGAGACAATCACAATCACGCGTTCTGATGCCCATACGTATATATGGTGAAACAAATTAATATTTACGTGTAAAATAAATATAATGTGTCAATGTTTACTGTCATTCAAGTAACAATCGTCCACAGTATGTGGATATCCAGAGTCTGTGGACATTAGTAAGGTAAGAGTATTTCTGGTCGTGTATCTATGAAACAACATAAATTTGAATCAGTGCAGAGTTTCTTTAATTCCATCGTACGGATTAATATTTGTCTGTCTAGCGGTCTTCGATTTCAAAAATAACATAAACAACGGAGTTATCATTAGTTTCTGCCCGTTTGAAGAATGTTCACTTTCCCTTAATACTAGTCACCAGGTCAATAATAATGACCTCTTGGTTGATCGTGATCAAGTATACATACTTTATCGAACAAGTGTAACATCCACTGACAAGCATATAGCGGCTGAAGCACAAATATCGTCTAAGCAATTTTCCGACAAAGCCTTGCGGATGTTGTTTGATGATGACATATTTCATAGACTGATAACATTCGAGCGGAATAGGAATACCATACGCCGTTTAACCAATAACAAAATATATATATACGGACTTATACAGCTATATACAGAATTGTAAGTGAAAAATGCGAATTTCAACCAAAACATTTTGCAGGTCTGTTTTATTCCTTGTTTACATACACCCAAGTCGTGTGCTCCGTATGAATCGTCTCGGACAAAAGCGTTTACTTGCACTGCATAATCTTTTAAGTTACAATAATCATAATGATCGTAATAATAATCATAATGATCGTAATAATAATCATAATGATTGTAATAATAATCATAATGATCGTAATAATAATCACAATGATCGTAATAATAATCATAATGATCGTAATAATAATCATAATGATCGTAATAATAATCATAATGATCGTAATAATAATCATAATGATCGTAATAATAATCATAATGATCGTAATAATGTTGTTTACTTGGAGGTTGTGTGAATTGCAACATGACAACGCCCGGCTTCAGACCGAAGATCACACGTTCTATATCACCGCTGTCGTTCGCAGTTGAGAAGAACCTATCAAAGTCATATTCTTGGCACTTTGGTGACAGGTCGGAAAGAAGAACAACACGCTCTTCCAATGGGCCTTCTACCACTGGCTGCCATTGGCTTGGTTTCATCGCTGTCACGTCTACTTGCACCTTATTGATGAAGTGGGATTGCCTCTGTATCACTCGCTTCACACCTGGGAGACACGTGAGTAAACAACATGTGGTGATGTGTACATACATACATACATACATACATACATACATACATACATACATACATACATACATACATACATACATACATACATACATACATACATACATACATACATACACACATATATACATACATACATGCGTGCATACATACATAAAAATATACATACTTACATACATACATAAATACATACATACATACATACATACATACATACATACATACATACATACATACATATATACATACATACATACATACATACATACATACATACATACATACATACATACATACATACATACATACATACATAACTACATACATGCACACAAACGTACATACATCCAAACATAAATGCATGCATGCATGTATACATGCATACATACATACATACATACATACATACATACATACATACATACATACATACATACATACATACATACATACATACATACATACATACACGAACGCACGCACACGCACCCACAAAAAACAGGTTTTATTTTCAGAACAGACGCCTTAACCTGCCATCGAGTTCAATCATATTTTGAAATATTCTAACAGCCGCTGTGCTGATTCACGATCGTTTAGCGGTAGTCGACTGTCAGGAAACGTTACTTCCTTCTACCCACTTCATCAAAATGTGTACGCTCTAAAGAATCACTTGTAGGACACGCTTCACATGTTACTGTGTTGAGTAATGGTGGGTGAATAGCTTATGTAGTCTGTGACCTACTCACTTTCTGCATTTTCGTACGTAATGACAGCGACGCCTGCGTCATTGTCATACTCCAGTTCTTCTATGACGCCGCCCCCAGACAGGTTCCGGTCTCCAAAGTACTTCGACAGACTTTCCCTCGTCGTATCCTTGCTGACCCCATCCACTCGAATCGCCAATGGCCAACAAGATGGAGGGTCGAGGCCAGCGGTGACGTCGCTCATAGTGGTTGCAGTCAGTAGTGCGCCTCTCAGTTGTAGCTGGTCTTTAGTCAACAGTTTGGTTGCACCTAGATGATTGATTACACCAATGCGTGTGATATCACGTGATATCACTTGATATCACGTGGATCCGTTACTCCAAGTAAATATCGCGCCATTTTAAAGAAGAACGGTAATCTGTTATGGTGGCTGGGGTGGTTATTCCATGATTGTTTGAATTGAGTCGTTTCAGTAGTAATTCTTAGGATAAGTTAACAACCATTTCTTTTGAAATAATAGTTGAACTACGAAAAAATATTCCAGATTAATAAAACTGAGTTTTTTTTATTTGGTGATGTTTCATGGTTTAAAAAAAGGTTGTTACAACTAGTTCCGCATCAGGGCAAATTGTAACATTTCTGCCTTCGTTGAAATTAACATTCTTGAAGAGAACTCATTTATCTTCAATACCATTAAAACATTACAAATGCCCGTGCATTTAGCTTTCTTTTCCAGTTACGTGAGCGTATACACGTTCAACAGCATACAATTGTAAAGCCATATGTTCGTGTTCCCTTGCACGCATGGTTGAACGTACCTTCATACCTTAGTCCGCTTTACCTCATAATTTATGCAGCACTAACACATTATATGTATGCCAGTATATTATGCGAACTAGTGTTCAGTCAAATGTAATCTAGACAAAATTAAACATTAAATATATAAGCAGAACATTACCTTCTGAATTCTGGAATGTGACTACCGCCACACCATTCTGTTTGTCGTACTTGCAAATCTGAGGCATACTTTCAGAAACTTTCTCAATGAACCGTTGGAAGATATCCTTGGACGTGTATGGCTGGATTCCACGAATCTCCACAGTTTGGGGAGAGTTCTCATTTGCGACACTGGAACGTGATATTTCTTTGTGTGCCTCATTCACTGCAGATAAAGTGCGAATATCATATTTTAATGTCTGATTGCCACGTTGCAGCACCTGCTGAACACCTGTCGATGAGAAAAAAAAATCGTAAATAACACAGCACATATTCTGAGTTACTAATTAATTAATCTAATTAATCTAAATGACAAATATAATGTACCATACTGCAATGGAATGTGACATAGTCTTGCAATGCAATTCAATATATTACAATGATATATAATATATTACAACATATTAAACAGAAATTGATCTGCAGTGCCAGATACTTAACACTTACCCTTTGGTGAAACTGTTGATTCAACTGTCAAGTTTGCTCCATCCAGACAAAGGTCGGGCTTTGATAGCATCTTTTGGGCAACTGCGATACAAAAGAACGACTTGTTAATCTACAGATAGTGTTTGACAAACGTACAATTGTCCTACCTCTACTGACACATTTGGTTAATGCATATATTAATGGTTGTACTTCACGCGGGTCGCCAAATTCTCCTATACCACATTTTACTCATTTTGTTACTACTCTTTGCAGCATTAGTTTGCGTAAAGCAGACACCACCTACTCTCTGGATTTTTTATTTGACATTTGACATTTTTATGTAGTCTTATTTGACATTTGACATTTTTATTTAACTTTTGTCAGTGTCTAGCTGCACGTTTGTGATACAAATTCCTGTGACAAGACTTACACAAGACAATACTTATAGTGCTATATTTTTACAGTTAATTTACATTTAAATATATGCTAGGTTTCACGCACTCACGCACGCACGCACGCACGCAATTGGCAGATCACCAAAATACGCGCATACACGCACACGCGCGGGTCTCTCTCTCTCTCTCTCTCACTCACACACACACACACACACACACACACACACACACACACACACACACACACACACACACACACACACACACACACACACACACACACACACACACACACACACACACACACACACACACACACACACACGTTTGATGATATGTTAGCAATTTTCTCTTTAAAACACAGTGGCACGGAGGGTGTTGGCTGTGCCGTGTCTCCGACTGAATGGGGCTACGTTGACTGTTCTACCATTATCTTCAGGCAGTAAGTGCATAATTGTTGAGACAAACACATGCACAGACACAGACACAGACACAGACACAGACACAGACACACACACACACACACACACACACACACACACACACACACACACACACACACACACACACACACACACACACACACACACACACACACACACACACACACACACACACACACACACACACACACACACACAAACACACACACACACACACACACACACACACACACACAAACACACACACAAAACACACCACACACACACACACACACACACACACACACAAACACACACACACACACACACACACACACACACACACACACACACACACACACACACACACACACACACACACACACATATATATATTAAAACATGATTAATTATGTGTGACTGTGTATGTGCCAGCGTCTGTGCGTTCGTGCTTACGTGAGCGCATGTGTTCATTTGTGACTGTGACTATGCGTGTTTAAATATGTCACTACAATGGTGGACGTACCACGATCTGAAGATACTGGCTGAACGGTCAACGTAGCATCATTCAGGCGAAGACTAGGCATTGCCAACACCCTTCGTGCCACTGAGTTGCAAAGAGAACATTGCTAGCATCTCATCAAAAAGCAATATGTCATAAACATTCAAACGTACCACATTAAATACAATAGTAAGTACTTTTTTGTTAGATGATACACATGTGCAGAAACATGTATGGTCGATATAACAGGACCACGCGAACTGTGTATATATATATATATATATATATATATATATATATATATATATATATATATAGCACAGCTCATGCTCAATATCGAGTGACATTAGTTTTCGTCCATTGATAATTCATTGGGGATTTTTTTTAATTGAAATTTTGTCTAAAGGCCGCCACATACATACCGACGTTTAGTCGACCACAGTTTGTCGGCCGACAAATACTTGGGAATTACCCGTCTGGTGACATATTATTTTCAGATACCAAAACGTGTTGCCAACTGTTGGTGGAGAACATATACATAACAATATATTTGACTTGCCAACTAAAAACGTAGTCGCCCACAAGTTGGCAACTGAAGAAACGGTATGTGCATAGCGGACTTTAGTGTCATCTTTGTCCAAATATCTCAGTTAAGTATGTATTTGTTTCCTAGCTGGATATATGCATTATCTTGTGAGCGTCTAAATGCGATAAAAAATGCAAACTAACCTTTTGGATTATGAAATGTCACATATGCAACATTGTTGTCAAAGTCCATTATCACTTTGTCAACCAAGGCACCGCCGGATCGATCCTCATTCTCGAAGAACAGCTCGACGGCATCGGATGTTGTTGCCCGATGAAGACCGCGAACCTCGATGGTTCTTCCGTCCCAGACTTCCTGTTCCGGAGTCACTTCCTGCGTCGCAAAATTCGGTTTTTGTCCAGCCTGGCTTAGCGCATCGTCAGTGTGCACAACTACAACATATATAACAGTTGATTGTCTTTATTTCCGACATTTTGTGTTTGTGAGACAGTTCTGGCTATGTACGCTCCAAGTTCAGTCCAGCTTCGAAGAATAACGTGTCAGTACCTGTTTCTATCACACATGCAACCAGCCAGTATCTTATTTCCACGAGGCCACATGTGTAATGGTGAGACTACATATATTGATGTTAACATATCTTGAAGAAGGCCAAATCCCATATCACGCCATATCACGCCATATCACACCATATCACGCCTATACGGGTGTCCTGTTTAAGAAAATGCAAACAGGGCAAACAACCTCCCAAAGTACTATGCAGCTTAACTACATACATTATAATGGAATTAAACACATTGTAAGTTAGAAATAGCACCTAGGAAACAAATTACATTGTGCTGAGATATGAAATCACAGCATTACATTCTTCCTTATTTAAGACAGCGTCATACAAACATATTAAGTAGGCGGTTGTACATCAGCGCCAAATATTACCCGTTGGTGAAGCTCTTGATCTAACTGTCAAGTTGACTCCATCCAGACGCAAGTCCGGCTTTGACAGCACCCTCTCGGCAACTGCCAGGCAAAGAACCACATGTTGACTTTATAAACAAATGGTGCATCATAAACTTTTCGACCTGAAGGCACAACAGCTCATTTCATGTGCCTATACACACACACACACACACACACACACACACACACACACACACACACACACACACACACACACACACACACACACACACACACACACACACACACACACACACACACACACACACACACACACACACACACACACACACACACACACACACACACACACACACACACACACACACACACACACACACACACACACAAACGGTGGTGTATTAGTTGTGGTGCATCACATTATGATATAATGTGAGTATCACAACTGTTGTCTTGGTATTGTTTTATTGCTTAATTACATGTTGTCTTCATATGTCAACCTCCTAATACAAACTGATTCCTTATAACTAATGTATTCAATGTGGAACGTTTGATGATATGTTAGCAATTTTCTCTTTAAAACACAGTGGCACGGAGGGTGTTGGCTGTGCCGTGTCTCCGACTGAATGGGGCTACGTTGACTGTTCTACCATTATCTTCAGGCAGTAAGTGCATAATTGTTGAGACAAACACATGCACAGACACACACACACGCACGCACGCACGCACGCACGCACGCACGCACGCACGCACGCACGCACGCACGCACGCACGCACGCACGCACGCACGCACGCACACACACACACACACACACACACACACACACACATATATATATATCGCACTGTTAAAAACATATTTCTTACTAAGGAAACGTGGAACGTGGACATTCAATGAAGTCTGTGTGGAGCTGCTAAACTGTTCGATGGCATATTTTACCCGTGTTCTTATTATTCTTAACAGAATCGTGTATTTTTTGCAGCATACGTTGCAGGGTTTGTTTGTACAAACCGGACACCTACCCTGTGGATTTTTAAATGTAACATATGCTACATTTCTGTCAGTATTGAGCTGCAGGCTGTCAACTGTGTCACCACCAGACCAATGCAGACTCTCGAAGAACAGTAGGACGGCATCGAATGTTGTTGACGAGTGAAGTCCGCGTACCTCGATTGTCTTCCCTTTACAGACTTCCTGGTCACGAGGCATTTTCGGTGTCGCACTTTTCTGTTTCAGACCGGCTTCGCCAACTACATCGTCAGCGTCTAAGACAAATATAACCCTCGATTGTATTCCGTCCAACATTTCGAGCTTCGAATCTTCTACTTTCACTCCAGGATTACTGAGTACAGTCCCTGTATGTAGACAAGGGCAAACGCACCACGATTGTGACAAAACTGTATTCACGTCAATATGATAATAGGATTAAATTAGCTTACAGTCCATTTAAATATAAACGCACATATATGTTAGGTTTTTTTAATATCATACATTTGCCAATGTTAAGACATACGATTGTACGTGTACGTATATGTACACGTGCGTGCGTGAGTGCTTGTGTGTGTGTGTGTGTGTGTGTGTGTGTGTGTGTGTGTGTGTGTGTGTGTGTGTGTGTGTGTGTGTGTGTGTGTGTGTGTGTGTGTGTGTGTGTGTGTGTGTGTGTGTGTGTGTGTGTGTGTGTGTGTATGTGTTGTGTGTGTGTGTGTGTGTGTGTGTGTGTGTGTGTGTGTGTGTGTGTGTGTGTGTGTGTGTGTGTGTGTGTGTGTGTGTGTGTGTGTGTGTGTGTGTGTGTGTGTGTGTGTGTGTGTGTGTGTTTGTCTCAACAATTATGCACTTACTGCCTGAAGATAATGGTAGAACAGTCAACGTAGCCCCATTCAGTCGGAGACACGGCACAACCAACACCCTCCGTGCCACTGTGTTTTAAAGAGAAAATTGCTAACATATCATCAAACGTTCCACATTGAATACATTAGTTATAAAGAATCAGTTTGTATTAGGAGTTTGACATATGAAGACAACATGTAATTAAGCAATAAAACAATACCAAGACAACAGTTGTGATACTCACATTATATCATAATGTGATGCACCACAACTAATACACAACCGAACAAAAGATTCATTCATCAAACTCGGGATCGTATTCCTGAAAATGTTCATCAAGTTGGTTGATATATATGAGTAACGATTTTCTTCAAAAGCTGCCGATGGCAGCTGAAATGCTGAGAGTAAGTAATCTAAATAGTCGTGTTTTGAAGAAAATCGTTACTCAAGGGATCGGATTGTTTAAAATAGTTTAAACGCACATTAATCAGTTGCCAATATCGATCATTGTGATATTTGTTGTCCGTCTATTGATAGTTCATTGCCAGATTTTGCCTACTTTGGCTTCTAGTGTCATCGTTTTAAGTATGCATTTGTTAGTGTTATTTTATTGCACTTCTTAGTACATATCAATAATGTGTATGCTAGATTTTTGACAATATATTTTGCTCATATCTATATTATCTGTTGACCATTTAATGCGCTGTACAAAATACAAACCAACCTTCTCGTTTATGAAATGTTACGTATGTCACACTGTTGTCACTGTCCACTTTCACTTCGTCAACCATGTCACCACCAGATTTACGTTGATTCTCGAAGAACAGTCGGATGGCATCGGATGTTGTTGACGGGTGAAGTCCACGAACCTCGATGGTTTTGTCAGCCCTTGCTTCCTGTTCAGGTGTCACTTCCGGCGTCGCACCTTCATGTGTATGTCCACTCTGGCTGCGCACCTCGTCAGTGTCTAGAAATGCAACAAGAATAACCCTGGATAGTCTTAATTTCTGACGGTTTGTTTGTGAGAGACAGTTCCGGCTAACTTCCTATTTAAATGCAGCTTAGATTAATAACGTTTCAACGTGTCGTGCTATGACATAACCAGACTGTGTTAGGATCTCCTCTCTCGATGAATCCACATACGCATGGATTGGTGATAGCATACATACTGTTTGAACCAATTCTGAAGAAGACCAACTCTCATAGCAATTGTAACTACGATAACTTACATATGCTCTCTTCAATTCACTGAGGCATGACGCAGTTTAACTATATACATTGCAATGGAATGTGTATACTACAATAACACCATTCCAGATCTCGTAATACATTCATCATGCCTATTTTGTAATGATGCATTTACATGTCATTGTCAATGTAATAAGCTTGATGTAAAATATTAAAACAAATAGAGATTGTTAATATTTAACATTATAATACAGAATATCGTGGCAGTTATGCCAGCTGTATCTGACGATGTTTGTCTCTGGCAATAACTATATGCTGCAGAATAATTGTTTTGCGTGCACAAAACGACATTGTCCTACATCGCTTAGAGTTAGAGAAATTACTCAAACAACAGAATGGTGGTTATATTAAAAAAATATTTTAGAGATTACCTTTGTAGAGAACAAATTCACAATTAAGACAAATAATAGAAAATCTAACTGCAGTGCCAGATGTTTAACACTTACCCTTTGGTGAAGCTGTTGATTTAACTGTCAAGTAGGCTCCATCCAGACACAGGTCGGGCTTTAATAGCACTCTCTCGACAACTGGGATGTAAAACCACATGTTAAATTTACTAACAAACGGTGCATTACATATAAACAAACATTGTGAATTTTAATAATATTTCTTTCTATAGAAACGTAGAAGGTGAACATTAGGGGGAAGTCGTGTGTAGCTTTACATGTTTGATACGACAAAACCAACACATTTGCCTGCAATTAAGGAACAACTTGAGGTAGCTGTGCTAGTTGTGCCATCTTGAATTGGTTTATATACGGGTTGCGACACAACTCCACACCCTTTCATTGAAATAACTAAACGGTCGCGCAGATAGTTGCTGCGCATACTACCATTTATAATAATTCATATTAGTTACCTCGGCATGACGAATCTTACCAATGCTGCGTTCATAGCTAAGATCTCTACTCTGTACAAACACATTTGGTAAATGCATATATCCATGGCTGTGTTTGTACTATAATTTGCAGCAGCGTTTGTTTGCGCAATCCAGACACATACCCTCTGGATTTTGAAATGTAACATATGCCACAATATTGTCAATGTCAAGTTGCACGCTGTCGTCTGTGGCACCACCGTCAACACAGACGTGAACTCCTGCCCTGAGACACCCCAATTGACGACACCACCGGCAACACAGACGTGAACTCCTGCCCTGAGACACCCCAATTGACGACACCACCGGCAACACAGACGTGAACTCCTGCCCTGAGATATCATAACTAACGATCGGATTGTCTAAAATATTGTATCTCCACAATAGTTTACAAAATCAATTGGTAATATCGATCATTATTTTTGCTGGCCTTCTGAAAGATATAGCAGAAGTTATGCTCCACATCGTGTGAGTTTAGTTTCCCGTCCACTGATAGTTCATTGGTGGATTTTGTCTACGTTAACACTGGTGTCACCTTTCCCAAATATTTAAGCGAAGAATGCATATGTTACTGTTATTTATTAGCACGTCTGAATACATAACAATAATGTGTATGCTAGATGTATGAAAATATATTGTGCTAGTCTCATAAATGTACTATGTTGTGAGCATTTAAAAGTGCGGAACACATTTCAAACATACCTCCTGGAGTATGAAAAGTGACATATGCAACAGTGTTGTCAGCGTCCATCTTCACTTCGTCAATAATGTCACCACCAGATCGACGCTTATTCTCGAAGAACAGTTGGATAGCATCGCATGTCGTTGATGGACGAAGACCGTGAACCTCGATGGTTCTTCCCTCCCATACTTCCTCTTCCGGAATCACTTCCTGTGCAGCCTGATTGAGTACATCGCTAGCGTCTAGACCTACAACAAATACAACTCTCTATGGATTTAATTTCCGACATTTTGTGTTTGGGACACCATTCCTTGTAAGCGCGTTTAAACTTAAATCCCACTTCGATGAGTGATTTCTTCTTCTATAATTTGTACATGCCAAGATTGTTGTGCCAATTTCAGATTAGAGATATAGATAACCAGCGTAGAGCATATGCCATTGTAATAGACTGAATTGCGAGTCCACGCGCGTTAGCAATGGTGATACTACAGGTATTGACATGTCCAAATCCTGAAGTACACATATAATTTGTGCTGCCTACAGTTACATTTCAGACAACACGCCTTGAAGGGTTCCCTGTTTGAGAAAGTAACATTCATAAATATTTAATAATGTTGAAATTTTCATATATTAATGCCATTTTTATAATCAATATATCAAATATTTTAACAAATAATAATGCTTGTCTCGATGAGATGATGTTTCGCTCGTGTAATTATTATGTGCTGCATAATATATTTCCGTGCACATGTTCCTGTCACATGTGCAGTATTCCCGTTACGCCAGCGGTGTCATCGCCAGTTATTTCCGTCACGTCAGCGGTGTCATCGCCAGTTATTCCCGTCAGGTCAGCGGTGTCATCGCCAGTTATTCCCGTCACGTCAGCGGTGTCATCGCCAGTTATTCCAATCACGTCAGCGGTGTCATCGCCAGTTATTCCCGTCACGTCAGCGGTGTCATCGCTATTTATTCCTTTCCGCAATTTCTCTTCATGAGACAATTTCGACTCGGCACCATAGATTTTCAATCCAAGTTTAGATTTAACAATGTTTAACGATTTGCCAACCAAGGACAAACGGCAGATGACAAATGGACAAGGAAGCCATTAGTTTATCGAGAATACAACCATTCTTCACCCGCCCCTTCTGATATATTTGTATTTACTAACATTTACATAATATGCAGATAATGTGTTCCATTCATTTATTGAGTTTTGTGAGAATGAGTACTTTCTAATATCTAGTATACACTGTTCCATCACTATGAATACTCGTGTCCGCTATTTCCTCTATCTTTCTTTCTTAAGTGAGTACAATTATTTTTGTAAATATTTTCGTACCCATTCAGTATCTTCAATTTCATCTCCTCTTAACCTCTTTGTCTCTGCGATCTTTAAACTAAATTCTTTTAGGCGCTTTTACAACTATGGTCCCTAAATTCTGGAACCAGTGCACTTGTATACTTTCTAGCGTATATATAGATATATATATATATATATATTTTTTTTTTTCTTTTTTTTTTTCTTGTAATATGGTCTCCCATTTATTTATTTATTTTTTCTTGTAATATGGTCTCCCATACAGTATTCTAAATGAGACCTAACTATGGCTTTGTACATAGGCAAAATACTAATTATTCTTTGAAGCTGCAATACCACACTAAACTGAAACGTTCATATCAGCACTTATTGTTACTCCTAGGTCGTTTTCCTTTAATGCTAGTACCTAGAACAATATCTCCCATTTTTCATTTTACACTCAAATTCCGGTGTCCTGTGTGTAGGCATTTACATTTCCCAAAATGTAATAACATCTGCCATTTATTCAGTCAATTTCACTAATTTGTCTAGACCGTTTTGTAAATTTTGTACCTCCATCATTTTAACCATTCTTGTATCATTCATACATTTCAGTATCTTACTTTTATATTTATGCTATCGTTCAAGTCATTGATATATTAAGATTAATACAGGTCCTAAAACCGATCATTGTGGTACCCCACACAAAACTGTTTTCCAGTTTGTACCTCCCTCTACAAAACGTTGTTTTCTTTCAGTAATTTTTGTATCCAGTTGATTATTCCAACCCCGATACCATGGGCTTTTAATTAAAAAGCTTACTGAAAATCTAAGTAAAATGATATCTACCGTGATCAGTCATCTACCCACTTAGTGAATTATCCTACAAAAAAACACATAACATATTTGGTCAATATGACTGCGCTTTTAGGAATCCATGTTGAGATGGATTTAGTAATGCATAATGGAATTCACCGTATGGTCTTTAATTAACATTTCCAATAATTAGTGTTTTAATAGCTATCTTCCTGTAATTTCGATATCCCTGATCCCTGTTTCCCTATACTGGTCAAAGCCCTGGCAGATATATCTGCCCAACTCGTGCCTGCTTTAGAGTTCTGACTAACTGCCTCTGTCTGCATAATGGCGAGTGTTGCTTCCCTCTGTGTATGTAAGACCCAGAAGTTTCTCCACCATTTCTGTGACATGCTCTATTTGTGCCCCCTGGCAACAAACTACTACGTCATCACCTCTATTCAGTGTCTTGCCCGTCTTTCTAACTATTGAGTCCCCCATATACCCGTGTGTCATATTCTGTCCTGCAGTCGTGCCACATGACATTATACACCTCCTTCTCACCTGACAACAAGTCACCTTTCTTTCCCGTCTCCTGGTTATCTATCTCGTTCCCTCCTGTCGCCTTCGCTCTTGTCGCCTTCGTTCCTGTAGCCTTCGTTCCTGTAGCCTTCGTTCCTGTTGGATTCCCTCCTGTCGCCTTCGTTCCTGTCGCCTTCGTTCCTGTTGGATTCCCTCCTGTCGCCTTCGCTCCTGTAGCCTTCCCTCCTGTCGCCTTCGTTCCTGTTGGATTCCCTCCTGTCGCCTTCGTTCCTGTAGCCTTCGCTCCTGTCGCTTTCCCTCCCGCCACTTTTCCTCCTCTCATGCTCCTTTCAGGCTGATGTAAACTATCTCTGGCATCTCTCTCCTCGCCACTTCTCACTTTATCATCTGTTGTACCCAGAAGTTTACTGGATACAACTTCTGAACCTAGAGAAAAGTGAAATAACAGAATAGCGGTGTTGTTTTATTTTTTATGACGCCACATTTCTGCTTATGCTTTCTACACATGTATCTATTAAGGGTTTATATGTAAGCATTATAAAAAAAGTAGTAATCACTGTATTTATGTCATTAAATATTAACACCCCAATTGAAGATGCTGACATATTTGGTGATGTGGTTCCACCCGTGCATAGGTTGGCCGTTGATAAATCCCTATCTTTGACTGTCCAAGAGATAATAAGGTTGCATGAATATCATACACGTATATAAACAATATTGTTAAAGAATAATTCTATATGGAAATAAATTAGATCAATACAGCAGTATTTCAATGAACATTATTTTTACTTGTTTGTACAAACCTATGACACGAACAAGATAAGACGATAATATTTTGTTCATGTAATTACCATATACTGCACACTTTGTTAGCGCAAAAAAGCACTAACCTTCTGGACTGTCAAATCTCACATATTCAGCCTTCCAGACAATGAATGTTTGACCATCATCAAACGTACCATCGCCAGTTTTTCCTTCCCCTATGTTCTGTTCAGGAGACGCTTTCGGCTTTTCACCATCAACTTTCATTCCAGGTTTACTGGGTACATCCTCTGTGTTTAGAGATAAGCCATATATAGTTATAACAACTCTTACTGTATCATTGTGCCATCATCGTCTAGGAGTAAGTGCATAATAAATGACTTGATTATTCCTGAAGTGGGGAACAATTCCGCGGTCGCATATTATGTTTTCATTGTATGACACAACATTTATGCTTATCCATGCTGCATATGTATCTATAAAATGTGCGTCTACATACATTTGGCATGCACCTCCCGATTATGTGGTGTTTATATTCATGGATACGTTGGCCGTTTATAACAAACTCACATGTTACCATACACTTATATACAAATTGTATTTTTTAAAGAATTATGTTATATATTACTGCATTGTGTTACAAGATAAATACAGAAGGACTGTCTAGAAAATGTAGTTGTACTTGGTACAAGACCATTATAATAATAAAGTATGCTTGCTATTGTAATGAGGACTGATATTTTATGCCATTTTTAATCCCATCAGAGATGAGATATTGCTTCATTTGTACTAGTTGCTAGAATCGATGCTTTATTCACGAGCTTCAGGATGCGTCTGTGTGCGCGAAACGAAACTAACCGTCTGGTGTGTGAACTGTCACATGTGCGATGGTCCCGTCACGGTCTGTTGACACAACGTCATCGGTGTCATCACCAGTTTTTCCTTCCCCTAATTTCTGTTCAGGAGACACGTTCGGCTTCGCACCATCGAATTTCATACCAAGTTCACTGGATACAACTTGTGGATCTAGCGATAGGTCAAACAACCGAATAGTTGTGGTGATTTCTTTTTATGATACGACATTTCTGCTTATACTTACTGTTCTCGAATATACACGGTTGTGTAAATAACGCACATTATATCATGCACGTATTTACACATTGTATTTACAAACAACGGCAGTATATGCAAGTGATTTGTTATAAGGCAAATACAGAAGGAATTAATATAAAATGTAGCTATGCTTAGTACAAAACCTCAACAAGTGCTTTACATTATAACGAGGACTAACCAATACCGCCTTTAAAATTATCTGACAAATATAATATTGCATCATTTTTGCTACTTGCATAAGACGATGTTTTTATTACTTTATTACTACATGTTGCATAAATTGTTTCCGTGCGCAAAACGACACCAACCTTCTCGTTTGTCAATTGTCATATCTGCAGCATTCCCGTCACGGTCTGTTGGCACATTGTCAACTATATCATCGTCAGTTTTCACTTCCACCATTTTCTGTTCAGGAGACACTTTCGGCTCCGCATCATCAGCTTGCAGTTCAGAGTGTCTTGCCACATCCTCTGTATTTAGTAGTACGTCATATATATCCGAATAGTGACAATCCTTACCATAGCACTGCGCCATCAATATACATGAACTTACATATGCATTCAATCTGCAGAATATGATTCGGTATTGATTGTCATATCAGACGTGTCCGATACGGACGGAACTAGTTTTTAACACCATGACGTCATCATCGAGTACAACATGGCGCGTGCGATGACTACGGAACTATTGCTTACGTCGTCGCGTACAAAATGGCAGACGACCATTTGAAATGTTTCAAAACGGAATGACAACCGACTGCGACGACAGAGAATATAGTTTGAATTTGCTCAAATCATTAGATGTGTGAAACCAATATAACGTAGTAGATTTGCGATCTACATCCCCTGCAATCTTTATCGACGGCTGACTGAGTAGCTCAGATAATCGGACGCGGCCTACGGCTTTGTCCGATTATTTGTGCTATTCCATCACCGTCTCGTACAATTCGCGGGAGATACACTTAGGTAGGGAAAATACCGTTTAATATAAGTAGCGTTGCATATATTGGCACCAACCGTAATTCAAAAACATACCCCCGTTGTGTGGAACAACTTCGATTTCAGGAGGCACTGTCAACTCCACACCATCCGCACCATGTTTCAATCCAGGTTCAATGGAAACATCTTCTGAACCTAGAAACGAGTCAAACAGCCGAATAGTCGTGATGTTTTTATGACAAGGCATATTTGCTTATGCTGTCTGCATAAGAATCTATTAATGATTTACCTGAAAAAAATAGCTCAACCAACCGGTTAGGATTCCATAACCCCAACCCTAATTCTAACCCATACCCTATATCTAACCCTAAACCTAACCAGTTGATTGAGCTTTCATGTTTCAGGGAATAAACCGTGTTGAATTGTTTTCGAAATATTGCTATATACATAGGGGAACGTTCGGTAATATAAGCCACTTTTTCACATTGATATTGTGGAGCTGTATGACTAGATATTTGCTGTGTGTTAAGTTTACATAAAAGTTCTCGTGGTAGACTATTACTATGGGCATTTCTTTATACGTCTGTTGTTTACTTTTTCAATGAGGACGAGGAGAAAATGTTCTCCAAATGGTTCATATTACATTACGCATGGCCCGTGGATATTATGGGTATGAGTGATCATGTTACCCAAGATGGGCCTATTGTATATAAATGTATAATGGTATGCTTTATATTATGAACGATCTCTTCCATCACATATGTAAATGATATATGTCCTTTTATTTTCAGAAATATACTCTTACATTTGACAACTCTCGATTTAGAACTTATTTTGAAATGTTTTTATACCCGCTGTGTTGATACGAGAGCGGTCAGCGGTTGTGATGGCCATCATTTGAAAGCTGTAATACATAAATCATTAACTTTGACAGACCTTTTTTAGTCGTATCCTTCCTGGTCCCATCCACTTGAATCGCCAGTGGCTGGCAAGTTTGAGGCTCAATGCCAGCGGTGAGGTCGCTCAAAGGGGTGACAGTCAGTTGAGCGTCATTCAGTTGCAGCCGGTCGTGCGTCAACAATGTGGCGGCACCTAGAGTTTACGTAGTAACTTGTGGTAGCAACCGCATATGCATCTTAGTGTCAGCACGATTGATCATAGTTATTTTACTGTGGACATTCAATAGGATAGGTGTAACGTACAAAACGTATACATAGTAAATGTTAAAAATATCTTTCCAGGAAATGAATTCTTCAAGATTGTAAATTTTTTATGTAAACGTTTCAATAAAACATAGAAAGCTTTGTTCACTGTGTTCTTTTTTTGTTCAGTTATTTTCACACCAGTGTTAGCCATCGGATTGCTAACATGTTAAAAAGGTAACTAAATTTTATCAATTTAAATATCAGGCATCATACATCCGTACGTACGCACACACGAACGCACGTACACAAAGAAAAACCTCGTCGTGTTGCCTTGCTCGCATGGTCATATATATATATATATATATATATATATATATATATATATCGATATCGATATCGATATCGATATCGATATCGATAATATAATCGTTAAATGTTATCCAGACAAAATTTACACCAGAATGTTATCAGATATTTACCTTCTGTATTCGGGAATGTGACTACAGCGACGCCATTCTGTTCGTCGTAACTGCAACTTTCAAGCTTACTTTCAGATACAGTCTCAATGAACATTTCTACAATCATTTTGGGCTTGTGTGGCGGGAATCCACGTATCTGCACAACTCGGACAGATGTCACGTTGCCGACACTGAAAGGCGGCATTTCTTTGTGTTCCATCAGATGGGCAGCTTCTTCAGCTTTCACTTCAGTTACAGGAAGAGCATTATCGTCTAATGTATGACTGCCATGCTGCAACACCTGCTGAGCATCTGTTGGTGATAAAACAAAGCAAAGTCGTAGCACGTAGCATAAAGTTGAAGTGGCATTTGTAGATAATACATTCCTATTTAACACACTCTAGTCACTCTACCGTACATTATAATTTATAATGAAATGTAATGCAGCACACATTTGTATATATAAAAGGCAAATAAATGAATATATCAATGATATATTAAATTGAGCTAAACATGTAAATCAAAAGCACCAAATGCGCTGCATAATCAAGTTCTTAAGTTGGGACCGGGGCTGTTGGGACTTGATTCAAATTGTTGGAGAAATGACGTTTTTTTATTCAGTTTTGGAAATTATAAATGGTCAGATACTGGACATATGGGAACATGGAAGAACGCTACAAACAAGGGACACTCTATTAAGTACGCTGTCAAAGGAACTTAGGAGCTAAAACTAGTAGTGATATGAACTTTTTAGAGCAGTGTTGGGTTGCTGTTTTAAAATAAAATAAAATACTCTCATTAATTAGGATAAACATATACTATTAGGAGAAAAATCTTATTATGCCTCTGCATAACAAGATTTAACAAGATTTAACAAGATTTGCCATCCAAGCCAAAGGCCCAAATGGCAAGTGGACAAGGAAGCCATTGGCTTATCGAGAGTCCAACAATGTTCACCTACTTATAACCCGCCCTCCTGATATATGTGTCAACCTTGTTTTTAAACATATTCACGCTGCTAGCAGTTACACAATCTGTAGACAGTTTGTTCCATTCATTTATTGTCCTCTGTGAGAACGAGTGCTTCCTGATGTCCAATCTACATTGATCCTTTACTAATTTTACCTCATGTCCTCTAGTTCTGCTATCCTTCTTGAGTGAGAAAAACATATTTCTATCAATATTTTCATACCCATTCAATATCTTAAAAACTTCAATCTGATCTCCTCTTAACCTCCTTGTCTCTAGAGTTGTTAAACCACATTCTTTCAGGCGTTCTTCATAACTAAGGTCTCTAAGTTCTGGAATCATTTTAGTTGCTCTCCTTTGTATGCGTTCAAGCGTATCTATATCCTTCTTACGATATGGTCTCCATGCTTGTATACAGTATTCTAAATGAGGTCTAACTATTGCTTTATAAAGAGGTATAATTAACTTTTTTCCCTTATATGTTATGTTTCTTCTAATCAATCCAAGAATTTGATTACCCTTTGAAGCTGCAATACCACACTGCTCTGAAACTTTCATATCAGCGCTTATTGTAACTCCTAAGTCCTTTTCTTTTACAGTAGTACCAAGAACAGTAGCTCCCATTTTATAGTTTACATTCAAGTTCCCATGTCCTGTATGTAGGCATTTACATTTCCCAAAATTGAACAGCATCTGCCATTTCTCAGACCATTTCACTAATCTGTCTAGATCGTTTTGTAAATGTTGTTTATCACCATCAGTATTAACCTTTCTAAACAGTTTTGTGTCGTCCGCAAATTTCAGTACGTTACTTGTTATACTCTCGTCCAAGTCATTGATATAAATTAAGAATAATATAGGTCCTAATACTGATCCTTGAGGTACCCCACTCAAAACCGATTTCCAATTTGAAACTTCGCCATCTACTACAACTCGTTGTCTTCTGTCAGTCAGCCATTGTTCTATCCAGTCAGTTATGCTATCCCCGATACCATGGGCTTTTAATTTAAGTAGCAATCTTTGATGTGGCACTTTGTCAAAAGCTTTCTGAAAATCTAAGTAGATAATATCTACTGGCGATCCCATGTCTATCCACTTAGTGATTTCTTCCAAAAAACATAACATATTTGTTAAGCATGACCTCGCTTTAAGGAATCCATGTTGAGATGAATTTAATAATTTAGAAAGAAATGTTTATGCCCCACTTTGAATATTGCATGGCAGTATGGAGAACAGTTTTCAATGTTTCATCATGTCATGTTCAAACTGAGTCGTCGTTGCTTATAATGACACCAGAGAGAAGGAGAGAGAGAGAGGGAGAGATACAGATAGAGAAGAAAGAGGAGTTGACCGTCAGTTTGGAGGGACGGAGATCAAGCATGGGGGTGTCTTTGTGTACGTTACTTGCAATCCACCTTTACTAGGGACACCAAGAGCGGAACAATGACGGATGAATCTGTCTCGATCCTTGTACGTAATGATAGCACCGTCCGCGTCTTTGTTATGCTCCGGTTTTTCTATGTCCCCAAATAACTTTGACAAACCTTGTGTAGTAGTATCCTTGCTGATCCCACCCACTTGAATCGCCAGTGGTTGGCAATATGGAGAGTCAAGGGCAGCGGTGTCGTCGCTCAAAGGGGTGACAGTCAGTTGAGCGTCATTCAGTTGTAGCTGGTCGTTACCCAACAATTTGGCTGTACCTAGAATTTACGTAGTAACTTGTGTTAGTGACCGCATATGCATCTTAGTGTTAGCACGGTTGATCAAATTTATTTTTGTGTAGACATTCAATTGCATTGGCAAAACGTTTTTAAGGCATATGATTTTGATGATGAAAGGGCAGGATGAGAAAGAAGAGAGCAGAGGTGGTGAGAACGATGAGAGCAGAGGTGGTGAGACCGAGGAGAGCAGAGGCGGTGAGAACGAGGAGAGAAGAGGTGGTGAAAACGAGGAGAGCAGAGGTGGTGAGAACAAGGAGAGCAGGGGTAATGTGAGGGAGAAAGCTGGTAAGAAGAAGAAAGATAGAAAAAGGAAGAATGTGCAACAAAAAGAAGACAAACGAGTGAGTGAAGAGGGATTGCCAGGTGGCAGGATGGTCGAGGATAACAAGAGCAGAGAAAGGGAGAAGACTGTGGATCAGAAGAAGAAAGATGATAACAGGCAGAGTATGCAACAAAAGAAAGGTAAGCGGGTGAGTGGAGAGGGAGTGCCATGTGGTAAGATAGTAAAGGTTGATGATAGAAGAGAACGGGGGCATAGTGTGCGACAGGAAAGGAGTTTTTGCTGATGTAGTATCACAGGGGAAGGCGAGGAAAGCCCGGGTATTTATGGGGGATTCCATCATTATGAAAGTGGATAAAATTGTAAACAGAGGAGATGATATAACAGTATGCCTACCAGGGGCAAAACTAGAGGATATTGCAGCGAAGGCAGGACACGTCATAGGTGATGGCACGGGAGGTGCTATTCTCGTGCATGTGGGAACGAACAATGCAGAGAAGGAAGGAACGTCAGCCATCGTTGGTAAGTACAGGAGGTTGATCAAGACACTGAAAGAGGCACGAGTTGGACAAATTGTATTGTCGGGGATATTACCAATAATGGGAGGCAGGGGTGAGGAATATAGCAACTGTAGGAGGATGGCGATCAACACACAAGTACAGAAGGTATGTATGGAGGAGGGAGTAGGCTTCGTAGACATGTGGTTAAACTTTGTGGGAAGAGATGACTTTTTCATGAGAGATGGACTTCATCTGACAGGGAAGGGCGCTGTAGTTCTTGCGTGTGAGTTTGTCAGAGTTGTCGTTGTCGACGAGGGCACAGGTACCATAACTTATTTAAACTAGATGCGCAGGGGAAACTGACAGAGAAAACTCAAAGGAGTACTACTACAAATACAAAGAAATGTTCACCAATAATTTCAGACAATGAACTTAAATGTGTATGCTTAAATGCCAGGAGCATAGTAAATAAAAAAATGAGTTAGACATTATGGTAGCAGTTATTGATCCTCATGTAATAGGCATCACTGAATCGTGGGTAAATAAAGATATAGTTGATATGACGACCATCAGTTTCTACTTCTAACACAGGATTGTTTTCTTACTCAACATGTCTTGGAACCAACCAGAGGTTGGAATGTGTTAGATTAATTTTGTCTTCTCAAACTGAATTAGTTGACAATGTTAAAATACACGAACCTTTGGGTTCAAGTGACCATAACCAAATCTATTTTAATATAAAAGTAAAAACAGGGAATAAAAAACAATGGAGGAGGAACTTCAACAAAGGCAAATATAAAGAGATGAGAACATATATAGCAAATATAGATTGGAATAACTTGCTGAAGAACAAGACAGCAACAGAATGCTGGACTTGTTTAAAATATGAGATTGAGGGCATTATTGAGAAATTTGTTCCATTAAGAAAACAAGGGAAAAGGTCCTGGAAGAAACACCTGTCAAAAGAGGCTACTAGAAAAATTGCTCACAAACAGATGGTGTGGAGGATTTATAAACACACTGGAAATGTAGAAGACTACACAAACTACAAAGAGGCACTTAACCTAGCTACAACTAAAATTAGAAAATCTAAAAGAACCTTTGAAAAAAATTGGCAGGTAATATAAAAAATGACAGCAAGAGTTTCTATGCTTATGTAAGGAGTAAACAGAAAGTTCGAGATAAGGTCGGACCACTGGAAAACAACAGGGGAAACATAATTTCAGACGGGTTTCAAATGGCAGAGGTCCTGAATGAGTATTTCAGCTCAGTTTTTACCCAGAAGATATCAGCTCACTTCCAGTTCTATTTACTAAATTTGAGGGCAATAAATCAGAACATTTGGGGCAGTTATATGTAACTCGTGAAATGATAGAAAGAAAATTAAGAAGATGAAAGATAATAAATCACATGGAGATGGGATACCACCAAAACTGTTGAGCAAATTAGTACACCACTTGCAAAAGTGTTTAACTTGTCACTAGAAGAAGGAATAGTTCCTTCAGAATGGAAAGAAGCAAACATTACACAACTATTTAAGAAAGGATCGAGGAACAAACCAGAAAATTACAGACCAGTGAGTTTAACATCAGTTATATGTAAATTACTTGAAACATTAATTAGAGACCACATGGTGGAATTCCTTGTAAAACATAAATTAATAAATACATCTCAACATGGGTTCCTAAAAGCAAGGTCATGTCTAACCAATCGCTTATGTTTTTTTGAAGAAATTACAAAGTGGGTAGATGACGGGTCACCAGTGGATGTTGTCTATTTAGATTTTCAGAAAGCTTTCGATAAAGTGCCACATCAAAGATATTTACTTAAACTAAAAGCAAATGGTATAGGTAATGATGTAATCAAATGGATAGAAAAGTGGCTTACACACAGAATAGAGAGTAATAGTAGATGGTGAGATTTCAAACTGGAAATCTGTTTTGAGTGGGGTACCACAGGGATCAGTATTAGGCCCTATACTGTTTTTAATATATATAAATGATTTGGAAGATGACATATCTAGCAAAGTACTGAAATTTGCAGCTGACACAAAAGTATTCAGAAAGGTTACTAATGTTACAGATAGACAAAGTTTACAAGATGATCTAGATAAATTAGTTAAATGGTCAGAAAAATGGCAAACGTTATTAAATTTTGGGAAGTGTAAATGCATACACATAGGACGAAGAATATAAAATGGGGGATGCTGTACTAGGTTGAACCACACAAGAAAAGGACTTAGGTGTAACATTTAGTGCTGACATGAAAGTTTCAGAGCAATGTGGGATTGCTGCTTCGAAAGGAAATCAAATTCTAGAGCTAATTAGGAGAACTATCACGTATAAGGAGAAACAGCTAATTGTACCCCTGTACAAAGCAATATTTAGACCACGTTTGGAATATTGTATATAAGCATGTAGGCCATATCGTAAGAAGGACATAGACAAGCTAGAAAGAATACAACGAAGAGCAACTAAAATGATTCCAGAATTAAGATACCTTAGTTATGAAAGCCGCTTATTACAATGTGGTTTGACAACAGTAGAGACCAAGAGACTAAGAGGAGACCAAATAGAAGTGTTTAAAATAGTAAACGGTTATGAATAAGTTGATAGGAATATGTTATTCAAACTTAAAGAAGGCAGTAGAACCACACAAAGCATTAGTTAAGGAACAGTGTAGGTTGGACATGAGAAAGTACTCTTTCTCACAGAGGGTGATAAATGAATGGAACAAACTGCCAAATGATTGTGTTATTGCTAGTAGTGTGAATATGTTTAAAAATAGAATTTACAAATATATGATAAGGGCGGGCTACACATAGATGATAAAATTGTTGGACTCTCGATAAGCCAATGACTTCCTTGTCCACTTGCCACCTGGAACTTGTTGTTTGGGATGGCAATCTCTTCCTAGCAAATGAAGTCTTCAAGATTGTCGTTTTTACAATGAAGACGTTTCCATAACATATAAAGCTTAGTACATTGTGTGTTTTGCTCCAGTTAATTTTACAAAAATATTAACCATTGTATTACTAACATGTTGAACAGATAACTCAATTTTATCGATTTAGATATCATACATCGTACACACGTACGCACGCACGCACGCACGCACGCACGCACGCACGCACGCACGCACGCACGCGTGCACATTCACATAAAATATCGTTGTATTTCCTTGCTTGCATGGTTACACATATGTACCATATATCGCCTTACACTATAAGCATATAAATCCATTCATATATTCAACATTCTAATGCTTTATTAAATGTAATCCAGTCAAAATTTGCAACAAAATGTTTTCAGATATTTACCTTCTGTATTCGGGAATGTGACTACAGCGACGCCATTCTGTTCGTCGTAACTGCAACTTTCAAGCTTACTTTCAGATACAGTCTCAATGAACATTTCTATAACCATTTTGGACTTGTGTGGCGGGAATCCACGTATCTCCACAACTCGGACATTGAAACGTGGCGTTTCTTTGTGTTCCATCGGATAAGCAGTTTCGCCTGTCGAAAAGGTAAAACAAAACAACGTTGTGACACGTTGCGTATAGTTTGGGGTTGTATTTGTAGATATTGAATGGGTATGAAAATATTGATAGAAATATGTTTTTCTCACTCAAGAAGGATACCAGAACTAGAGGACATGAGGTAAAATTAGTAAAGGATCAATGTAGATTGGACATCAGGAAGCACTCGTTGTCACAGAGGACAATAAATGAATGGAACAAATTGTCCACTTGCCATCTGGGCCTTTTTCTTGGATGGCAAATCTTGTTAAATCTTGTTAAATAATCCTTTCCTATTTAGTACGATCTATACACACCTTATAATTTATTATCAAATGTGATATAATGCAACGCAACACACACGCACGCACGCACGCTTGTTCAAACTGAGTTGTAGTAGCCAATAATGACAGCAGAAAGGGAGGAGAGAGAAAGATAGTGAGATAGAGAGAGAGAGAGAGAGAGAGAGAGAGGCAGAGAGGAACGCAGGAGAGAGAGAGAGGTAGAGAGGTAGAGATGGACCGGGAGAGAAAGACGCAGGAGAGAGAGGCAGAGTTAGAGAAGAGAGAGAGAAAGAGAGAGACATAGAGAGACATATAGAGAGGGAGTGAGAGAGAGACGGAGATAAAGAGTGAGACAGAGAGTGATGGGTGGGGAGAGAGAGAAGGAGAGAGAGAGAGAGAGAGAGAGAGAGAGAGAGAGGGAGAGAGAGAGAGGGATAGTTGGGGAAAGGGAGAGAGAAGGAGAGAGAGAAACAGGGAGAGAGAGAGGGAGAGAGAGAGAGAGAGAGAGAGAGAGAGAGAGAAAGAGAGAGAGGAAGGGAGAGAGAGGGGAGAGGGGGAAAGAGGGGGAGAGGGATAGAGGGGAGAGAGTCGGAGAGAGAGAGAGAGAGAGAGAGAGAGAGAAAGAGAGGGGTGAGAGTGAGAGTGAGAGAAAGAGAAAGACAGAGAGATATGAGTGGAGAGAAAGAGGAGGGAGAGAGGAAGAGAGAGAGAGAGAGAGAGAGAGAGAGAGAGAGAGAGAGAGAGAGAGAGAGAGAGAGAGAGCGATCAAGCAATGGGGTGTCTTTGAGTACGTTGGCGGAATGCTAATCTGTAACAGGGGCACAGACGATCATGATATTCGTGCCAGCTGTGTGAGACGTTGGTTTGCTCGTGTAATTGCTAATTGCTGCAGAAGTTGTATGTGTTCACAAAACAACGCTAACCTTCTGTCTTATCTGTTGCATTCCCGTCACTGTCTGTTGGCACATAGTCAACGGTGTCGTCGTCAGTGTCTCTTTTCCCGATGTTTTGTTCAGAAGACACTTTCAACTCACCATCATCAAGTTTCGTTCCACGTGTACTGGGATCATTCTCTGTATCTATAGATAGATCACAAATAACAAACCGAACAGTGATGGCAATTATTTCTGTGACATAGCGCTATCAATAAACAAGAACAACGTTGCCTTACCTGTCACCAACTGTACTTCACAAATATACAACTGAACTATTCCTGAAGTACCCCCAGTGTATGATACAATTTTGATGTCGCATATTATGTTTTCTTTTTGCGACATGGCATTTCTGGTTATGCTTATGCTTATGCTTATGCAACTTTCTTAATAGCATCCAATGGCATACTGTAAATTGTCGGACGAATACACATTCCCATGAAACATGATATATAGCGTCTTATGAGCCAGCTGTACGAATCGATGCTTTGCTCATACATCATATACCGCACAATGTGCGCGCACAAAATAAAACTAACATTCTGTCACATCTATAGCGTTGCCGTCACGGTCTGTTTGCACATTGTCAGCGGTGGCATCGCCACTTCTCCGACCCCCTATTTCCTGTTCAGGAGACGCCTTCGACTCCGCACCATCAAGTTTCAATTCAGGTTTACTGGATTCTTCTTCTGGATCTAGGGGATAAGTCAAACAACAAAACAGTTTTATTTTATGACACGACATTTTTGCTTACGCTTATTGCTTATGCATCAATCAATTCGTTGTATACATATATAAGACAGGAACCACCAGATTATGAAACACTGCATATCATCAACGTAAAGCCCCAATTGAAGCTGCTGACATAATCGTTGAAGTGTTCCATCCATACAACGATTGGCCCTTTTTGCGATTCCTCAAAAACCACATGGTTGCGTAAGTAACACGCATTTGATCAAATGCGAATATAAATTGTATTTATGAAGAATGACGTTATATGGGAATAGTTTTTCATAGGGCAAATACACCAATATTTAATAGAAAATGTAATTATATTTAGTACAAGACCACAACAAGTTCTTGTTGTTGTAACGAGGAGTAATGACATGTGTCGTCTTTACTCCCCTGTGAGATGCGGTGTTGCGTCATTTGTGCTAGCTGCAGGAGCCGATATTTTGCTCATGCAAATACTACATACATTAGGATGCGTTTGTGGCGCAAAACAAAACAGACTGTCTGGTATGTGACCTGCCAGATATGTGGTATTCCCGTCACGGTCTGAGAGAGAGGAGATAAAGAGAGAGAGAAGGGGGGAGAGAGAGGGAGAGAGAGAGAGAGAGAGGGGGGGAGAGAGAAGGGGGAGAGAAGACAGAAAGGAGTTGACCATCACTTTGGCTGTAAGAAGATCAAGCAATGGGATGTCTTTGAGTACGTTGGCAGAATGCTAATCTGTAGCAGTGGCACATCTGACACAGACGATCATGATATTCGTGCCAGCTGTGTGAGACGTTGGTTTGCTCGTGTAATTGCTAAATGCTGCAGAAGTTGTATGTGTGCACAAAAGGACACTAACCTTCTGTCTTACCTGTAGCATTCCCGTCATGGTCTGTTGGCACATAGTCAACGGGGTCGTCGTCAGCTTCTCCTTCCCCATTGTTCTTCTGTTCAGGAAACACTTTCAACTCCGCATCATCTAGTTTCGTTCCATATGTACTGGGTACATCCTCTGTATCTATAGATAGGTTACACACACAAAAAACGAACAGTGATGGCAATCCTTTCTGTGACATGGCGTTATTAATAAATAGGAATAACGGTGCTTATCCTATCACCATCTGTACTTCACAATTATATAACTGGACTATTCCTGAAGTATCCCCAGTGTGTGAGATCACTTTGATGTAGCGTATTATGTTTTCGTTTTACGACATAGCATTTCTGCTTATGCTTTTGGCATATGTACATAATAAGTTCTTGTTTACACACACATATGGCATGAACAACATAATTATGAAAATATTGATATGCAACAATCGTAATAGTATCCCATGGCATACTGTAAATTGGCGGATGAATATACATTCCCATGATATATTATATATAACGTCATTTGAGAAGGCTGTATGAATCGATGTTTTCCTCATACATTTACCATATACAACAACATTTGCGTGCACAAAATAACACTAACCTTCTGTCACATCTATAGCGTTGCCGCCACGGTCTGCCTGCATATTGTCAACCGTGTCATCGCCAGTTTTCCCATCCCTTATTTCCTGTTCAGGAGACGCCTTCGACTCCGCATCATCAAGTTTCAATTCAGGTTTACTGGATTCTTCTTCTGGATCTAGGGGATAAGTTAAACAACAAAACAGTTTTATTTTATGACACCACATTTCTTCTTCTGGATCTAGGGGATAAGTTAAACAACAGAACAGTTTTATTTTATGACACCACATTTCTTCTTCTGGATCTAGGGGATAAGTCAAACAACAAAACAGTTTTATTTTATGACACCACATTTCTTCTTCTGGATCTAGGGGATAAGTCAAACAACAAAACAGTTTTATTTTATGACACCACATTTCTTCTTCTGGATCTAGGGGATAAGTCAAACAACAAAACAGTTTTATTTTATGACACCACATTTCTTCTTCTGGATCTAGGGGATAAGTTAAACAACAGAACAGTTTTATTTTATGACACCACATTTCTTCTTCTGGATCTAGGGGATAAGTCAAACAACAGAACAGTTTTATTTTATGACACCACATTTCTTCTTCTGGATCTAGGGGATAAGTTAAACAACAGAACAGTTTTATTTTATGACACCACATTTCTTCTTCTGGATCAAGGGGATAAGTCAAACAACAAAACAGTTTTATTTTATGACACCACATTTCTTCTTCTGGATCTAGGGGATAAGTCAAACAACAAAACAGTTTTATTTTATGACACCACATTTCTTCTTCTGGATCTAGGGGATAAGTCAAACAACAAAACAGTTTTATTTTATGACACCACATTTCTTCTTCTGGATCTAGGGGATAAGTTAAACAACAGAACAGTTTTATTTTATGACACCACATTTCTTCTTCTGGATCTAGGGGATAAGTCAAACAACAGAACAGTTTTATTTTATGACACCACATTTCTTCTTCTGGATCTAGGGGATAAGTTAAACAACAGAACAGTTTTATTTTATGACACCACATTTCTTCTTCTGGATCTAGGGGATAAGTCAAACAACAGAACAGTTTTATTTTATGACACCACATTTCTTCTTCTGGATCTAGGGGATAAGTCAAACAACAAAACAGTTTTATTTTATGACACCACATTTCTTCTTCTGGATCTAGGGGATAAGTTAAACAACAGAACAGTTTTATTTTATGACACCACATTTCTGCTTATGCTTTCTGCATATGTATTAATCAATTTGTTGTGTACATATATGAGGCAGGAACCACCCGATTACGAAACACTGCATATCATCAAATGTTAACGTAAACCCCCAGGTGAAGCTGCTGACATAATCGTTGAAGTGTTCCATCCATACAACGACTGTGAGATGAGGTATTGCGTCATTTGTGACGTTTTGCTCATGTAAATACTACATGCTTCACGATGTGTTTATTGGCATAAAACTAAACTAACCGTCTGGTCTGTGAACTGTCACATATGTGATATTGCCGTCACGGTCTGTTGGCACAACGTCAACTGTATCATCGCCAGTTTTTCCTTCCCTCGTTTTCTGACCAGGAGAGACATTCTGCTTCGCACCATCAAGTTTCAATCCAGGTTGACGTGATACATCTTCTGGATATATATATATATATATATATATATATATATATATATATATATATATATATATATATATATATATATATATATATATATATATATATATATATATATATATATATATATATGGCTTAACACAGCATCATGCCCAGCTGGTTGGATTACAGTTCCAGCAGAAACAAACCACGCTGTATGCTGTTCACATAAAAAAATTGGGCTTCACAATTATACAAAACGTGCTTACCAAAATGTGAGTGTGTAGAGCAGCCATGGGAAATGGAGGCAAAAGAAGTGAATGCATAGAATAAGCAAATATCACTGTAGTAATCGGTAGCGGGCGATATATGAAAACAAAAATTATATTGTAAACGCACACTTCTGGACCCGTTGAACATAGGTTGGCCTCACACCACACAATATGACATCTGTTTAAATGGCTACATTTGTTTGCAGAGACTATGTACTTTAACAGTTTGAACACAAAGAATGAGATAATGAATTAGATTATTCCCAACAAGTAGAGAATATATACCCAAAGGATTCTATTCTCAGCAGGTAATGTAGTGAAACCTGGGCGTCTCGCCCCGACTTACTCTAAATGTCTCTTCTGCGACTATGTTAACTGTACGCTACCTTCTGGATTATCGACTTTGATTGCAGTCGCATCATTGTTTGCATCACTGGTACTTTCGTTCGATTCAATTTCTCCAGGTGGTGTGTTCTCACAGGCATTCCTGGAAGTGCTTGGTTGTTCAGACGCTAGAGTGGAAACTGAAGTGATTAAATAGTTACAGGGAGATGGTTGTGTGACTTGACTTGTACTAGTCAAACACCCTCGAGTAAAGAAAGATCGGCGTGTTCCGACACTCAATTGGCATCATTCGGCTACATACTGCAGGCTGAAGACAATAGCTTAGGATTCTCACTATAGAGAATACAACAACAATTGTGGAGGTTTCTCTCTGGTTAGACATTTTAGCAAATGGTATCGATAAAGACCTGCATAGGTCAATTTGCTTTATTATTGATGAATGAGTTGATTTTCCATACACAAATATTATTCTGAATCAGCCTCACCATTGCTGGTTTGTTCACGTTGTTTTCCTTTTCCTTGAGCTGATCCCATGTTTACGCGTGCTGTAGATGCAATAACAATTAAAAACTGGTTATTTACCTGCATGCGACTGAAACTAGTGATCAAGATTGACTCACTAACCAAGACTAAAGACTCTAGCATGGTTTCTTCAATAGGACAGCTGTAAACGAACTAAATGAAAGCAGGTGCGGACACTGGTCACTGTGGATGACCCAGCGTCAGTAAACACCAGCCTTGATATGCGGCCAGAGAAAACCGTTAAATGACCAGCAGCCATTATTTTTATGGTGCCACTTTTAGCAGAATGTTTCCCGATTCAGATGAGATTGAACACTTCAACATGTTTTATATTACGTCTGTTACATACTAGGTCACACAAACAATTCAAATACACGTTAGGCAACTCAACATTACATGAAACATCTCACTCGTACTTAGGTGTAGAAATCACACACAGCCTCAAGTGGGGGGATCAACGCAAATAGGGCGCTGGGATTTAATAGAGGTAACCTTTATTGATGTCCCCAAGACATCAAAACAACAGCTTACCAAACCCTTGAATACTCGTCGATGCCTACACACAGGAACTTAAAGATCAAATCGAGAGTCCAAAGAAGATCAGCCCGCTCTGAATGCAAAGACTACAAGCGAATCAGCAGTGTAACGTCAATGCTGAAGGCACTCCAATTGGATGTTTTAGAAGTAGGAGAAAGATGGCTAGACTCTCGAATCAACCACGGCCAGACTGCCATTCCAGCAGAACAGTTCTTACACCCAGTGAAGCGTCACTTCAGAAATCTACATAATCTAGCATTTCAACCAGCCCCATTTAACAAAGACTGTCATAAGTACTCTTTTCTCCCACAAACGGTACGCAACGGGAATTAATTACCATTAATCATTGCAAACATATCAAACATAAACAACTTCAAACAAGAATCGTTCAGACATTTACGCATCTAGAAAGACTAACTTAATTACTACTGGCTGCGTCAAAGCTACGCGCTCAATGGCTTCTCGTTTGGCTCTTAAAGAGCGTTGAGAATATTGTTTTAGATTCAGATTCAGAACATACGAATGTTACAACCGATAATGTAATAATCAACCGATGATGTATGTATGTATGTATGTATGTACGTATGTATGTACGTATGTATGTATGTATGTATGTATGTATGTATGTATGTATGTATGTATGTATGTATGTATGTATGTATGTATGTATGTATGTATGTAGGTAGGTAGGTAGGTGTGTATGTATGTGTGTATGTATGCATACGTGCATGCATGCATTCTTGCATGTATCTCCTCGAAGTATAAAAAATCAATGTTGCAATGCTATTCTTGGATTGGGGAAGGGTAATATCTTTCTCTCGGGGTTTAAACACAACTAGCAGCATGGGAAGTAATCAGTGAGAAGGTTGCAGACGGTTGGGAGTAAGATTATTGAACAGCGAATGATGTTCTTGCAGATCATGCGAATTTGATGGTGTTTAAATAAAGTTATTACTATTAACACTGTATCGACATTCCCACACAACTGGGAACCTTTTGTAATAGGTTGGATGTAGCCCCGGTGGCAGTCAAGGTACGGTGACAGAAAATCGCATTGTCAAAAAGTAATGTATTCTTAGCCAAATCTACACATTGACGTCCACAACATTGTGTTGACCACCACCGTCGTTACTTGTATACACTAGCATGTTAACAATGCTGTGTTGGCTATTTGGTTAAAGCCCATTTCGTCAACCAGGACGTTGCAGTCAATACAGGGTATTCCCCATCATCACACACGATCGTTTAGTGGCGCTGTGCATGCTCGAATGAACACATGCTACGTTATTATTTAGTATAAATACGCGCATATTCGTGGTAGGACAATTACAGTGCGCATGTTGATGTTATCTATTCATATGTGTCTTCGTGTGAGGTGGTTAGTGCCATGACGTGAACGGCGTGGTAATGATTACTTTTGTAGATTAAATAGCGAATGCCACCGATGGACGTGGTTATATTTTTGGGAGACATTATCAATTACAGGCCTATAATGAGGAGCCTATGTATGCATGTGTCATGTATATAACAGTTTACAGCCTTTATTTGTATAAGTAGACATCGGTCAGAATGTGCGCTGTTTATTCCTTAGCAAGCATTGCTCAGGGTTTTACAAAAGTCCACCAATTTAACAATTATTGAATGATTATATGTACCAAGTTTAGAATGCCAAAATACCATATTTTAGGCCAATGGTCCGGACTATAATATTTACGTAATCCTGAAACATGCACCCCTAAGCATAATAGTGATTTTTTTGGTATGTCACACGTTGTTGACATTTTAGGTTACGGTAATATATGAGAAAAAAATGTACCATACATTTTGGTGTATCGTGAAACAGAAGAGTTTGAGTGGAATCAGACAAAAGAGTTTGAGTGGAATCAGACAGAAGAGTTTGAGTGGAATCAGACAGAAGAGTTTGAGTGGAATCAGACCGAGGCAGTGCCAAGTGGGGCGAAGCTGTAACAACCGGTGGCTGCCTCGCTATAGCGACATGAAAACCACGTCCAAAACGTAATTAATTCTATGTTGTTGCGTCCATGTTTTAGGTGGTCCTGACTAACATAGCTCAGAATTGAATAACTGTAAAAAAAACATTGTTTTGTTGAAGGTATTAATCATTAAGTCGTGATTTCGTGTGAGATCGCTGGCGCAGTTGCTTGCTTCAGATCAAGTAAGAAAATACATTGTGGGATATTGGTTTGGGGGACACTATCAAAAGCATCGTAAAGGAGTTAATTTATTAAGATTCATTGGGATTTTCGGTGACTTCAGAGTGTGCAATGTCACTTCCTTGGCTGAACTAAGATTACTCAGGATTTTATGTAACAAGGCTATTGTGCCATTATATATAATATTTACCTGTACAACGTTTGACACATTTTGTCCTCACAAATACCCCTAGTTTATCTGTATAAGCATTATGACTCCATATTAGGCACCCTATTGTAGGAAAATGATCCTGACTACAACATTGTCATAATGCTGAAATCACGTTAACGTCTTCGTGGCTGGCATACTTCGTGACAAATGCGTGCTTCTTAGAGAGTTTAGAGGTAAATCGTACCTTATTTGCGACGTGTGACATTCAACCTAATACTTCACAGCGTCCTCGTTAACACAGCTGTAGCGATGTCATTACGGTGAGATAATGGTCATATTCTAATGTTGCTTGAAGTCCACAGCAGGTGTTCGATCCACGTCATGACATGCTGACGCTGGGTACGCACAAACATACTTGGTCGACTCGCTGTCTGATTAGTTTCTACTACCAGGAAGTTGTTGTATAATTCGATTTATAGACCGCGCTGCAGGTATATCGGTTCTCTGAAGATTATTATATTATTTATCCCAAATAAACGTTTTATGCCGAGCGAAGCATGTCGTAATCAAACGGTGTGTAATGTAAACTCTTCTTTAAAATGACTTCCTAAGTGTGGGGCAATGTACTGGAAAGGACATTTTAAATGATCAAAAACAGCAACGTTCCAGACAGAACCCACATGTTTATATGTATTGAGGGTCCAATGCCCTCCCTATCTAATATTCAACATGCCTAATATACAATATCCATTTCCGTTTTCCTGTTTGCCCGCAGCATGACTCGAAAATTAGAGCAGCTAGAATATCACAACCCAACTGTGCACATATATTCATATTGTGGACGAATTGGAGGAATTCGATTTTGAAGTAAACGCAAATGTGAATGTATATGTCTATAATACAACCTCCCAAAACATTGAAACGCAAAAGCAATGGCGCTGCAGAACGGACAGAACCACACCCATTCAACGTAGCGTGGGGACATTTATGGGTGGTGCTTTGGTGCTTACACGTGTATGCTTCATGCGTTTAGTGCTGCAGCGTAGTGAACAGTGTGTAGTGCTTGCTGCTGCCGTAAACCACATTACAGAGAGCGAAAAGGGACATGAGTGCGCAAGTCTCCTCTGATGGAAGTAACAGGTAAGATGCCTGTGACTTCGTAACCTGTGACTTCATAACCTGTGACTTCATAACCTCCACGTCGCACACCATGGAAACTGGGCATCTTGCAGCCCCGATATAATTTACTAGGGATCTCACAACGCTTCTCCACCCCACCCGGGACCTCGTCGCCTCCAGGCTCTCTGTGAAAGTCATTGATGTTATCGACCCAACTTTTCATCTCTCTCCCTCCTTGGAGTGTTCGGTGACGTGATCTGTATATGGAACGTGCAATATATATATATATATATATATATATATATATATATATATATATATATATATATATATATATATATATATATATATATATATACATATATATATATATACATATATATATATATATATATATATATATATATATATATATATATATATATATATATATATATACACATATATATATATATATATATATATATATATATATACATATATACAATTCCAGGCGTTGGAAAGGCGTTGCTATCGATATATTGTATATATATATATATATATATATATATATATATATATATATATATATATATATATATATATATATATATATATATATATATATATATATATATATATATATATATATATATATATATAGTCCAGCAGCGAGGATCCAAGTTTCGCATCCACAGAGACATATTGGTATTATGAAAGCCCCCAGGAACCATAATTTTTATGTTAGTATGATATATGTGTGTATTTGCAGACTTGTTTTAATATATCTAGTGTTTCGATGGTAGTGTTGCGACGAGCATTTAATATAAAATGTATTTTATTTTATTTCGGAAAATTGCCCCAGATTTGAAATTCACTCAAATACACGAGCATGCATGATTTATTTAACAGGTAGTAATTTTAATGAAAGGCTTACACGATAACCGTTTACTTAAACTGTTTATAAACCGAACTTGATCAGCAGTAATCGCCTGCAACTTCCTGGTAATAGAAACTAATCAGACAGTGTGTCGGCCGTGTATGAATTGTCATTGCGTGCGCAGCGTAAGCAAGTCTCGACGTGGAAGATAGAACGCCTGCTGTGGACGTCAAACAACATTGTATTAAGAATGTGATCATTATGTGATTGTAATGCCTACGCTACGCTGTGTTAACGAAGACGCTGTGAAGTATTAGGATGAACGCCAATGATCGCGCATAAGGTATGGTTTGCGTCTAAACTCGTGTTTATACCGAAGTGTGCCAGCCACACAAGACTAAGACGTTAACGCGATTTTAGCGGTACTATAAAAGCAAGTTCTTACATAACGCAGTATCCAGTCCTTTTAGAGCAAATAATATATTTTGAGGCATAATACATTTGTTTTATTTAACAACATATATAACTCTATTATATATGACCTGGTGTCGTGGATTTCGACTTTGAATCCTGTGCACTTGTTGTATAAATCCTAAATCCTGAGCTATTTTACTCAACGAGTGACAACGCACACTATGATGTTAGGGAAATCCCAATGAATCGTGATCTAGTATATGTGTATTACACCCACAAATTGACTCCCTTTTGCATTTCGATGTTTTTGATAATGTACCCCAAGAAATCTCCTACATCTTTAATTATTGATCTACACAATCGTTGCCGCGCCGTTCAAGCAACTACGCTATAACCACAGGAAGACACAAACGAATTGTTCACAGCTTCAACACATGCACTGCAATTGTCATAGTGCAGTCGTGTGTGTATCTCTGTGTCATGCCTTCGCTCGATCAACGTACAGCGTCAACAAGCGGCCGAGCCTGATCACGGGGAATCCCACGCACCAGCGGCAACGTCCTGGTTGAATCTAGAATCAAACAGCTAACAGAGCATTGTTAGTATGTATCGAATGTAAACAAGTAATGGCTGTGACGCTCAACAGAAAGTCATGGACGTCGCACTGTTCAGTTGTTGGCTAAGAATGCAGTATTTTCTTTGACAATTATTCGATGCTAAGCTATGTTAGCCATGACGATCTAAAACATGGACGCAACAACCTAGAATAAAGATCGAGGCGGCCACTGGCTGCTACAGCCAGTATATTTGAATTAATCATATGTTATGTGTTAACATAATATTGTTATGAATTGACATATCACTCTTACAGTAGCGGATGTTTACACCAGGATACACTATTAATGATTGGAAACCAAAAAACAACACGCATTAAACGATTGATATTTCTTCGTAGTGACCAATTCCCTCAAATATGAGTTCGCACATGAATAGTCTATGTAATGGAAGAAAAGAAATGATGGGCAGTAAGAAGGTAGAGAGCAGATAGTTCAACAGGTAACTAGAAAACCCCGAAAGATAAGAATGTTTAAATGCGGTTTTATGTTAATATACACTTGTTTAATTACCAAAATAAAAATGGTGTCACTCGTCTCAATTGCATGCAGGTTAATAATCAGTGTTGTAACTTTCATTGTAGCTACGACGCGCTTGAAAATGGGATCAGGCCATGGAAAAAACAAAGGTGAGAGTGATTCAAGTTGGTATTTGTGAATGGCAAATAAACTTATTCAACAACAATAAGGCACATTTAGCTATGCGTGTGTTTATTGATACCATACTCTAAAATGTGGAGTAGGAAACGCACCCACCCACGCACACACACACAACAATAAGCTTTCTTAATGCATGGTTTCTGTAACCCACTGATGTTGAATGAGTGCTGGTACACGATAATCTATCTTATGTGTTTCACTAATGCTTGGCGTACACTGCTAAACCTGTGTTGCGAATCGTGTGTTTATTTGACTTAGACAACTCAACAAAACTCGATTCACCTGTTGATTTGGCGGCGCAACCGATTCGAAAATTGAATCGCGGCAACCGATGTTGTGTAATGTTGTGTAATGTTGTGTAATGGTGTGTAATGTTGTGTAATGTTGTGTAATGTTGTGTAATGTTGTGTAATGTTGTGTAATGTTGTGTAATGTTGTGTAATGTTGTGTAATGTTGTGTAATGTTGTGTAGTGCGCGCTGACCCAATCGCACAAACGCGCGACTCGCAACAAAAGTGTAGCAATGTACGCCTGGCATTAGTCAAGTCAGATGGAAATGTTCCAAGTTGCTTTGTCATTCTAGTATTTGGCCAACCACACCGGTCCACAAATGCCTTACCAAAGGTCGGTGAGAGCGCATCATCTAGAGGAGGTTAGTGTCGATTTGTGCATACAAGCAAATTCTGTAGCATTTAGTAATTCCAGCTGCCATGCCTATTTCGATCTTCTGTATAAGATGTGACCACGCTAAAGATTAATATTCGCATTAAAAAAATTGTTTATATAATGATTGAAAAAATGGTAATGCAATGTGTAAGATTAATCACTATAAACAATTTAAGATGAATGTGTTACGACATTTAATAATGGTGTCATAGTGTGACCTAGGATGATGTATTAATGCTTACACTTTCCATTACAATACATATAGTTATACAGCGTCACACCTCAGGGATTGAAGACGACAAGGTTTATTTACCCTCATCACAATGGCAAGCATTACATGTTGTCATGGTCTTGTATTAAATAAAGGGTATGATAAACTGCATTGCTGTTGGTTCTATGATGGTTCTTGGACATTCGCAGAGAGGGAGTTATCACCGGCCAACCTATGCCTTCAACAGTTGTGTCTCCTGCTCCAAAAATAAAATTCAGTGGCACGTGTATACACGAACGAACGTAACTATTGTCGAACTCACGCCTGTGGTCCATCTCTATCGGAGATGAACACTCTGTCCGTGCCACCAACATCCAGCACGGAATTCGTTCCTTGAAATACAGAATGGTTGACCGAATTTAATGTTTCGACAATCAACACTAAATATCAATACATGTACGTTTGGACCTAACCAATACCGGTCCGATCATCCACTAATGTTCTATTGTGGTTGGTAAAGTCGTCAGTGACTTGGATGCCACTATACACGTATACTAGCAGCAATGACGATATGTATGCCCAGGGTCCATGATGTTCATATCAGGGATCATACATTAATTGACAGCAGAACACAGGTAAACGATGTCAATGGCTAACCATAGCTAATGAAAAACACAACGCCATCGAGAATGGTCCACATTCTATTATCAACAGGAGTACAAACATTCACTTTGTATATACGTCGTTGTGCGATGAGGTAACATTTGCCAGCGATTTCCAACCTTTATTTTGATATTTTCTTAAACACGACACCTGTCAAGGCGAGTTTTCAAAACTGTAACCGTAGGCAACGAAAATGCGATGCCTATGGGTGATATGGGGGTCGGCTTTTTCAGGATCTAATCTGAAAAATGTCGTGAAAAATGTCAAGTGTCTAACACGGTTTGGTTATTATATGTCATAGCATTAGACCCTGTCATCCGTCAAAACTGGACAGAAATTGGAACGCCCGAAGCCGGAGAGTTGGAAATAAAGACCATCGACGGTAATATTGGTTGTAGTTCTAGACGCTGCCGATCAACCCAACCAAGCCTGTGAACGGACGATCATCGAAGTTCGTGGACTTCACCTGTCATCAACTATGGACACCATCCAACTGTTCTTCCAGAGTGAGCGGTCTGGCGGTGGCGCAGTTGACAGCGTGCTGTTTGACATTGTCCAAAAAGTGGCATATGTTACATTTCAAAGTCCAGAGGGTAAGTGTCACATTTTAGCGTATGGTGCCAATAAACACATGCATAGCTAAATGTGCCTAATTTAATAAGTTCATTTGCCATTCACAAACGCCAACTTGAATCACTCTCACCTTTGTTTTTCCCTTGGCCTGATCCCATTTTCAAGAGCGTCGTAGCTACAATGAAAGTTACAATACTGCAAACTACCCCTAGACTTAGAAATATATAGAATTTTTATAGAATACTCTATAGGATTTGTGTGGACCCAACTGTGTAGAATTCAGAACTGTTATATAATATTCTGTAGAATTGTTTTATATAATATTCTATAGGATTTTCGTGGACATACCTATATAATTTGCAGTTTCTCTAGTTTTCTAAACAATATTCTGCTATGCTAAAAAAAATCTGCAAAATTCTATACAAATATATAAAAACTTGAAGTAGACATAAACTATTTCCATAGAATATGTAGTATTCAATAGTTTTTTATATACAACATTCTATAAATAATATGTACTATACTCTATAAAGTATAGAAAGACCCCGTGTAAAATATGTCATCGTAGATGTTGGCGAGTCGGGTGAGGCACAGCCATTAGTATATGTATTTACCAAAGTGTGTTGTTGCCGGATAGAGATAGTAGCATGTAGCCCAGGTAGCATGTGTAAGATTCGTTATTGCCGACATAACTATGAGGGTTTATTATAACGTTTATGATACGCTGCATATATGCACAATCACGAAATGAATTTACCAAAAAGGTATCCTACCCACTGCACGAGCCGAATTTTCACCTTCTACGTTTCCTTAGAAATAACCATTTAAAGCATACACAATGTCTGTATTTGTCATGCACTGTTTGTTTATAAGGTTATCGTTTAGCTCTATGTATCGCAGTTGCCAAGAGGGTGCTGTCAAAGTCCGATCTGTGCCTGGATGGAGCCAAATTGACAGTTAAATTAACAGCTTCACCATCGGGTAAGTGTTACAAATTTGGCACACACCAACGGACGCACGGACGCACGCAGACGCGCGCATGCAAAGAGAGACGGCGACAGTAATCAATCAATCAATTAGATTGTATCACCCTCGTCGCCAGGGGACTGCCGAGTACACCAGTACCCCTGGCAGTCTCGCTTATCCGACTCTCGCTCGCCTTCTTGAATTCGTCGAGAAGAGAGTCTGACGGCAGAAGCGTGGTCTCGTTGTTACCCACTGTCACCACTCCATTTTGTGTAGGCGTTCCCGTGAAGGCCAGCAGCCAACCAGCGTCAGTATCGAGATGCTACACTAAAACATTTTTTCCAGATTTAACTGTTCTGTCTAACAGTCGTGTCAATATAATAAAAGTTTAAAGTTAATTCGAATTGCATCGTACAAACTGATAAAAGTTCACACTTATTTCACGAATTAGCCAAATGCCCGGATGACATCGTAATTAGCTAATTAGGTACCATAATTTGGGCGCATACATAATTTCCGACACAGTGAAAACTCCACATTGTGTCCAGGCGAAGATGTGTGCGACAAACGGTGGCGCCACAGCAAGGAGCCTGGATAATCGAGGGTATACCCTTGGCAGATAACCCCGTTGAAACGTGGAACTTGGTGTTACTACGTTAACCAATGGGCTACGTCCACGATGTGACATGTAATGTTCGGGAAGTAACTTAACTGTAATTGGCAGTGGACCCGTCGTCGTTGGTCGGACGTCAGTTGACCCGTCGTCGTTGGTCGGACGTCAGTGGACCCGTCGTCGTTGGTTGGACGTCAGTGGACCCGTCGTCGTTGGTCGGACGTCAGTGGACCCGTCGTCGTTGGTCGGACGGGTAATTCCTGGAAACGCCAGCGGAAGAGGGACGAAGTACAACGTTATGTTTCAGCCTACATTCACGTATGGCGTTAGAAAAACTTAAGTTTCACGTTTCAACAGTTTTATCTGCCATGGGTAGTTTAGTAGTACTACTACTCCTGGTTGACGAGGATGGATTGCACTATTACATTAGATGGTATGCGTAGTGTGTGTTAAATAGGAAGGCGTTGTCTACAAATACGTACAAACTGAACTTTATGCTACGTGTTACGACGTTGTTTTGTTTTACTTCATCAACAGATGCTCGGCAGGACCTGGAACATGGCAGTCAGACATTAGGCGATGTTCCTTCCCTCGTAACTAACGTGAGTTCTGGAGAAAGTGCCCCTCCGATGGAGCACAAAGAAACGCCAAATTCCAGTATAACGACGCCTGAAGATGTCCGAACTGTTGAGATACGTGGCTTCCTGCCACGCACGTCCAAGAAAATCGTAGTAATGTTCGTTGAGAATGAATCTGAAAATGAGCCAGAGAGTTGCATCTATGACGAACAGAAAGGCGTGGCTGTAGTCACATTCCCGAATACAGGAGGTACTGTTCTCCTAAGTTAATGTTCAATTTGTCTAGATTACATTTAGCGAAACACTAGAATATTGTTGAATATATTGAAGAGCTACTACGTGCATTAACACTTCCATCATATGTAAAACATAATGTAAAACCATATGCGAGCAAGGCTTGAAATGCCTGCGTGCGTGTGTTCGTGCGTGCGTGCGTGCGTGCGTGCGTGCGTGCGTGCGTGCGTGCGTGCGTGCGTGCGTGCGTGCGTGCGTGCGTGCGTGCGTGTCTACGACACCATCGATTAACTTGAGATATATTTTCGACATGTTATTACTACAACAGCATTTTAGTAGAAACGCATTTGCTTGTGAGATAAATTATGCCCAGTGGTTTGTTTCGTATGTAACCTGTTGCACCACTACATGGTAAACTAATGGGTGACTAGGCTTGTCCACTTTTGGCCTCCTTCTTTGTGAGATCCTAGATTCGCCACTGATTATCACATATACTAAGTGTGTGCGTTTTGCCTAGGTATTTGAATTTCCACAGTAGATTTATTTTAATCAATCATGCTAACACAAAGATGCATATGTAGACACTAACTCAAGTTGATACGTAACACCTAGGTGCAGCCAAACTGTTGAATGGCGACCAGCTGCAACTGGGTGGCGCAGGACTGACAGTCACCCCTTTGAGCGACGTCACCGCTGGCCTTGACTCTACTTCTTGCCGGCCTCTGGCGATTCAAGTGCGTGGGATCAGCAAGGATACGACTAAAAAACATTTGTTAAAGTTCGCAGAAAAGTCGGGAGGTGGCGCCGTAGAAGAATTGGAGTATGACAACGACAGAGGCGTTGCTGTCATTACGTACAAGAAGGCAGATAGTGAGTCAGTCACAGACCATATACGCGATTCAAACTCTTAAGTTCTTTCACAAAACGTCCCTAGTAAAATGTGGATGGCGTGTCATTTATTTATTTAAAGTGCACACGCACCTATTTTAATGACTTTGATTCAACAAAGCTAGTGTAAGAATATTTGTAATACAATTTCGAAATCGAAAATTTTCACACGCACACGCACGCACGCACGCACGCACACACACACAAATATATGAGCCAGACAGACCTGAACAACTTAGCACTTTCGTAATGTGGTTTGACTTCATCTGCTGGTCTAGTTTGACAGATGCGTTTTCCATTGTTTTTCATCGGATGGTATACTGCAGACGGATGGTATACTGCAGACGGATGGTATACTGCAGTTCTTGTTTCAGCGCATTAAGCCCGGCATACACGTGACGACACGACTGGGTTTTAGTGTCTTCGATGCGTCTACGACTATTTGTCGTGACGTGTATGCCCACCTTGCGACGCGACGTTTGTCTTGAGGACAGTCTTTATCGCGTCGTAGAACATCAAACATGTTTGCTATTAAAGACAAATAATCGGCGACAAATCGTCGCATCGTGTCGTGTATGCCGGTAAAGACAAATCGTCGCCGACGAGTCGTTTCGTGACGTGTATGCCGGTAAAGACAAATCGTCGCCGACGAGTCGTGTCGTGACGTGTATGCCGGTAAAGACAAATCGTCGCCGACGAGTCGCGTCGTGACGTGTATGCCGGTAAAGACAAATCGTCGCCGACGAGTCGCGTCGTGACATGTATGCCGGTAAAGACAAGTCGTCGCCGACGAGTCGGGTCGTGACGTGTATGCCGGTACGATCCCCGTCGGCGACGCGTCGTGACGTGTATGCCGGTACAATCCCCGTCGGCGACGCGTCGGTGACAGATTTTTTTGCTTTCCGAAATGAGTTGAGGCACTTAGCCAAACAGGAGCTTCCTAGAAGTCATGGGACTGTCCCTAAAAACCAAGGAGAAATGGCGCAGGTTGCAAGCACCGCTTGGCATGTCGATCTAGAAGAGAAACTAATAGATTTGTGGCAAGAGAGGCATTGCTTAGTAACCACTGCTTGGTCCAATATGAACGATAACGTTCTCTTCTTTGCTGACGACGCCGGATGATGACATACGTGCAGCTCAAAGCTAGAACTATCCTTTGATTAGCAGAGAAACCCGCCATTTTGGAATAGTTCCACATGATTCCGCTGTGCAGTGGCGGCAGTTCCAGTCGCTACCAACAGGAGGGCATGCATCAACCGGTCGCGGCTGTCAGTCGCGTCGTGTTCGCTTCGTGACGTGTATGACCCCCTAGCTTTAGTTGTTAGCGAAAAATCGTCGTAGACAAATAATCGGCGACAAATCGTCACGTCGTGACGTGTATTCGTGTGTTTCGATGTCTGTTGTGTTGTGTATTCGGAGGCGGAGCATCTTCGGGTTATCTCAGGACAAACACCTTGCAGGTTTGATCTGAGAAGTGGTGTGATACCAATCGAAGATGAAGCTGCCTTTCACGACAGAGGCCATTCGATTTTGTGCTGTATCTGTTGTTTCGGATTCTGCGCTTACCTCGTTCATACGCGATGTGAGGTGGAATTTATAGTTTCTCGCTGCGTCTGCATTCGACGGAATAGCGTTTTGAGGTGGACACAGTTGATCTTTCTTGCCCCCATTTGGTTTAGGTGGATGACGCCCCTCTTTTGTAAAAACCTCTCCGCTTTCGATAAAACTATTGGCCCACAGTACATAGGCAACTAATATATATATATATATATATATATATATATATATATATATATATATATATATATATATACATATACAACTAATATATATATATATATATATATATATATATATATATATATATATACATATATACATATATACATATATATATATATATATATATATATATATATATATATATATATATATATATAATATACATATATATATATATACATATACATATATACATATATACATATATACATATATACATATATACATATATACATATATATATATATATATATATATATATATATATATATATATATGTATACATGTGTACGTATGTATGTATGTACTAATGTATGAATTAATATATCCTTTCTAGTATACTTTTCACTCACATACAGGTGTGATACGAATGCTACAGAAACAATCCCACGTCATCAATAAGGTGCAAGTAGATGTGACAGCGATGAAACCACGCCAATGGCAGCCAGTGGTAGAAGGCCCATTGGAGGAGCGTGTTGTTCTTCTATCCGGCCTGTCACCGAAGTGCCAAGAATATGACTTGGAGAGGTTCTTCTCAACAGCGAACGACTGCGGTGAAATGGAGCGTTTGATCTTTAGTCAGGAGGCTGGCGTTGTCCTGGTGCAGTTCACACAACCTCCAGGTAATCAACATTATTACAATCAAGTCATCTAGTAAATAAATGATCAGATGCCATTAAATAGCTAAGACATGTTGATGTCTACGTTTTCCGTGCACAATGTCCCTTTGCATTGAAATATAAGCCGACAATTATAATTATTTAAACTATGAAATTAAATTATATGATGTCCGTGACGAAGTGACAAGAATAAAAAAAATACTGCAATTTGTCTAGAGAACATTTGGCGGGTAATTTTAAATTGATATTCGACTTAATACCACAATAATTACTCGTTTTTGTCGATGAACGTGGCCAATTTTGTTTGTGCTGAAGGAACCATTTCCATACACATTTAATATATGTTTGGTGTTACGATTGCTGCTGATTAATTAATTCACCCTTAATTGGTTCCAGTGATTTTAATTCCCTCTACGTCGTAGTTAACGAATAGAATTGCAGATTATGATCGTTTGAGACAACTGTGCGTCACAAAACCTCTACGGGGAAAACTGATGAACCTGCAGAGAGTAACACAGACCAGGACCATCCAAGTCCACAACATCGGTGATGTAACTGAGGATGATCTCAGGGTGTACTTCGAGAACAGCACAATGACATGCATAGACTTCTGCCCAGAAGATAATTACGCACTAGTCGAAGTTGCAGAACATGAAAGTGAGTTTCTGCAGTGACAAATAAATATTGGGTGGGTTCGCGCAGTATATTTGGTGGATTCGGCCAGTGTATCGGGTGTTGTTATCTTCCAGATGCTAAATTTCAGGAGGCTAAATCTGACTATTTAGGACCGTTAATTGTAACTCCGAAAATGGTAGCTAAGAAAATAAAGGCAATGAAGAACCACCTGGAGTGGATGGAATTCCTCCAAAACTACTAATGGAAAGAGTAGAACAAACCAGTAAACCACTTGCAAGATTGTTCAACTTTTCATTAAAAGAGGGAGATTCCTCTTGAATGGAAAGAAGCAAACATTATACCATTATTTAAAAAGGGTTTGAGAAATAAGTCAGATAATTACAGACCAGTGAATTTAACGTCTGTGATTTGTAAATTATTAGAAAGGTTAATTAAAGACCATATGGTGGATTTCCTTCTTAGGCATAAATTATAAAATTCATCACAACATGAATTCCTAAAAGCGAGGTCATGCTTATCGAATATGTTATGTTTTTTGGGAAAAACCACTTAGTGAATAGACGAGGGATCGCCAGTAGATATTATCTACTTAGATTTTTAGAAAGCTTTTGACAAAGTGCCACATCAAAGATTGCTACTTAAATTAAAAGCCCATGGTATCGGGGATAGCATAACTGACTGGATAGAACAATGGCTGACTGACAGAAGACAACGAGTTGTAGTAGATGGAGAAGTTTCAAATTGGAAATCTGTTTTGAGTGGGGTACCTCAAGGATCAGTATTAGGACCTATATTATTCTTAATTTATATCAATGACTTGGACGACAGTATAACAAGTAACGTACTGAAATTTGCGGATGACACAAAAGTGTTTAGAAAGGTTAACACTGATGGCATTTACAAAACTATCTAGACAGATTAGTGAAGTGGTCTGACAAATGGCAGATGTTGTTCAATTTTGGGAAATGTAAATGCCTACATACATGACATGGGAACGCTGATATGAAAGTTTCAGAGCAGTGTGGTACTGCAGCTTCAAAGGGTAATACAATTTTTGGGTTGATTAGGAGAAACATAACATACAAGTAAAAAGCTAATTATACCTCTGTATAAAGCAATAGTTAGACCTCATTTAGAATACTGTATACAAGCATGGAAACCATATAGTAAGAAGGACATAGATACGCTTGAACGCATACAGAGGAGAGCAACAAAAATTATTCCAGAACTGAGAGACCTTAGTTATGAAGAACGCCTGAAAGAATGTGGAAGAACAACTCTAGAGACAAGGAGGTTAAGAGGAGATCAGATTGAAGTTTTTAAGATATTGAATGGATATGAAAATATTAATAGAAACTTGTTTTTTTTCACCCAAGAAAGATAACAGAACCAGAGGACATGAAGTAAAATTAGTAAAGGATCAGTGTAGATTGGATACGAGGAAGTACTCGTTATCACAGAGGAAAATAAATTAATGGAACAAATTGTCTACGGATTGTGTAACTGCTAGCAGCGTGAATATGTTTAAAAACAAGGTTGACACATATCTCAGGAGGGCGGGTTACACGTAGATGAACATTGTTGGACTCTCGATAAGCCAATGGCTTCCTTGTCCACTTGTCATCTGGGCCTTTGGCTTGGATGGTAAATCTTGTTAAATCTTGAACATATTTGATCTTGTAGTAGACTATAGATTGCACATCCTATGCGAATAGTTATGTGTTTTATATATGTTTATATTTGCAAAAATTTTGCAAGAATTCGTTTCTGTATTATACATGTGGTTAAATGTGTTTCATATATGTATATCTTATATTCAGAAGAAAAATTCCATTTGTATCTATCAGCATTTTAAGCGCTGTAGTTCCCATGCAGTAGTATAATATCCAATATCATAAGTATAATGTCCAATACATGTTTAAACTATTTGCAGGTCTCCGTAACATCCTTGCCAAAGAATATCACGAAGTAGACGGTCGAGAGCTGGAGGTATCAAGATACTATGATTGCCTGGGTCTGATTCCGCCTCACCATGATGCAAGAAAACCTGGTTGTCGGATCCCGAAGAGCGTTAGAGTAACAGGATTCAATCCACGTGTGCTTGGCTTCATCCAACGTTCTCGCACCTGTCAGAAATTTGTGAACGAAAAAATGAACCAGGTTGAAGCTATAGTTGAATGGCAGGATTACAATGACACATCTAATGACATTGTGATGACGTGCACCATTAAAAACGCGATGGAAAATGCCTTCGAACTAGCCGACAATTGGAAGCAGACTGCTCCAAATACCTTCCTGGATGTACTTAAGGAAGACTTCGCCTTTGAACAAATTGATGCTTCGGAGGACGTTTGGCAGATGTACTGTGGGCGCATTTTTTACGTACAAGATCACGACCACAACAAAGTCCTGGTTGACATCAACCCATATGACTACGTTGTGAGTGTAGTTGGTCGGATAAGTGAAGTTGTGGAGATATCGGCACGCTTAAGAGATGATCTCTTGAAGGCACACGAAGACATCAAAAGAGCCGCAATGGAGATCACTGAGACCATGTCAGGTTTCACATTACCCGATCTGAGGATGCTATATGCAAGTGGGCTCGTATCAAAGCAACGGGAAAAGAAAGTAAAGGTGGACGTTGACATGGAACGTCTGGAAGTTAGCTTTACTGGTTTGCCTGACGATGTCAGGTCAGCGGAGATTGCAATGTATAATGATACGTTAAACAGAATGACAAAACAGATGGTTGACATGTCTTGCCCACTTATCAGCCAAATGAAAAATATCGCGATGATGAAATATATGTCAAAGAAATTTCGCGAAAGGAAGGTTGTTGGGGTGTATGATTTCGTGGGAGACAGCACATTAGCTGTGTATGCCCTCAGTGTAGATCATCTCAGAGTCGCCATTGAAACTGTCAAGCATGAAACATACGAGAAAACAGTTGCCGTTCCTCCTTCCGATATACTTGCTACAGAAACATGGAACGGGCTGATAAAGGACGTTCAGTCACAATACGTAGGATTATGCACAGTCAGTGTAGATACAGACGGCGTCACCTTGACGGGAGCAGCTCGAATAGTGGAGAAGGCTGTGGTGAAAATCAACAAGTTTCTGGACGAAAACACGACGTTAAATGAGTCGATGAGCGTAGAGTGCGGCAAGGTTGAATACATGACGAGGTGCATGGAGAAAGAAATAGATGGAATCAGACAGACATCGCATCCTGATTCTGTCGAGATTATAGGGACGATGGACGAACCGTGTGGCTTTGTCGTTACAGGAACTCGGCAGAGTGTTCCAGAAGCCGTCCGGAAATTGCAGACGTTGGCTACTGAAATTAAAGTTGAACAGATCTCGGCTGACAAGCCAGGCATGTCGTATTTCCTGGCTAGTCCCGTCGGACAACTTTCCCTATCTCGAATCGAAAGCCAACAACCCGTAATGATCAAATCTGGCGAAAAACATGTACAGAATGGTTCATCTACCGATGTTACTACGCTGAAGACGCCAGAGGGTGTTGTGATGTCGTTGTGTGAATCCCTCATTGAAAGTGAACAGGTATAGTTCGGCGTGTACTCCACATAGAGTTGAAAGGTCAAGTTGGCCTATGTGTCTTTGATTTATATTGCATGCTAGTCTCCTGTAGTGTTTCATTGTAAGCAAATGCATAATTCTGAAGTGAAATAGACTACCAAATAATAGGTTTGTAGTATAGCAACAGGTTGTTTGGCAAGAACAATTAATTCGGTTTAGTTTTGCCATTCGTCATACATCGCTCCTGCACGTTCCTTCAATTTGCGTAGTTCCAGTGTTTCCATGGCAAAACATTTGCTATTGTTGAGGCTGGGAGAATTTACTGCTAGTTACTAATGAATAAATGTCATGCCGCCTTATATGTGACACTCTAATTTGTGCAGGTCGACGCGATTTTCAATCCTTCAAACTGCGGGCTTCAACTGAACAGTGGTGCTCTGTCCAAGGCACTCTTGAAGAAGGGAGGGCAAACCCTTCAGCAAGAATGTCAACAGAATGCAACCAACGGCATCCTAGTTGGAGAAGTGGTCGTGACGTCTGGTGGTCAATTGAACTGCCAATGTGTAGTACACGGGGCCTGCTGGAAAAATGGAGCTACAAATAGCGACCAGGTATACTTATTTAATGACAACTCATAACACACTAAACGTTTTGTTTCTATTTATTCTGCGTAGTTCGCGTAGGGCTCGGTAGTTTTGTACTTAGAATATTGGGAATCGTGCACTCAAGCAAATAACATATTGCATTTTGTGGCACGGTGATATCAAGGCAAATATAGTAATGAAACTTCAAAAGAAAGCACAGCAAGTTATGACTAGACACACACACACACACACACACACACACACACACACACACACACACACACACACACACACACACACACACACACACACACACACACACACACACACACACACACACAGTAGTGTGCGATGCTTCCCAAATTATGCAAGAGCTGTATATTATAAAGTACATTTTGCTTTTTCGTCTCGGACATATCATAGCATGCAAAAAGGGCCAAAACATGGCCTTGTTCTCAATCGTCTTCTTTTACTTGTTCTACATGGGATACGTCGTTTTATGACCATAGGATTACCTTTTTATCCCATTATTTTAACATATGTATCACGCTGTGTGTAACAAGCAGGCAGAAATGAAAATTAGCGTATATTACGTATATTTTGGTTTATATTATGACCCATTTTCTCAAACTATGCGGCATAACTTCATTGGAATTCACTGTGATATGTGATAACACAGATAACACAGATAACACAAATAACACAGATACACCTGTTTTATGAATGTTATTGACATTCACCGCCTGGATTATAACTACTGTTTCAGCATGTGCGTGTAGTTCGTTTTGCAAATCATGTATTCGCAACTTGTAAATCAAAGATAAGGAGACAAAGGGTAAAACACTGTACGTACTGACCTTGTGTAATCATACTATATGTATGTTTTATGTTTCACCTGTTTTTTATTTACATTATGTTGTGAGCTGTTGTGTATGAGTAAATGGACCTATATTTGTATCATTATATGTGTATTTGTGTCTGAATAAAAAAAAATTATTGAATTGAATTGCAGTCTAAACAGATTTTGTTAATGTGGCATGTAAGAATATATATATTGTCTTGCGTGTAGATACTGAGAAGGTTGCTCTGCAACTGTTTGCTGGCCGTGCACGACAAGAACCTGACGTCCGTGGCCATTCCACCGATAGGCACTGGTGCACTAAAGTTCCCCCCTCAGCGCGCTGCTAAAGTCATGCTTGAGGAAGTCCATGAATTCAGTCGTCGGTACCCGGAAACATCACTCAAACACGTGCGATTCGTAGTGCATCCAAAGTCACGTGATTCTGTATTACACGTGAGTACAATAAGAGTAGAATAATGTTTGGTCTGTTATTTACACACGTTGCGATTATCTCTCATTTACAACAGTGAACTTATAAACATTCTGAAATTGTGGTCGTTTAGTTAGTTTGTGAAAACAATATGTGAAATAGAGCCAGTACTTTTGGCACTGTCACAATATTATATACGTTCCTCTTTAAGGCTAATTTGAAATAAACCATCATGTATGCTTGTGCAGTCCTACAATCTGTACAATCCAGTGTACGTAAACATACAGTCCGTATATACCAATATGAGCACTCGTACACTGCGAATACGCATGCGTATGCACATCAATAATTTGAAAGTATACATATTCCAAATAGGTATGTTCTGTTTTCAAACAAACGACCAAACAGGAAACGTTTATATATTATACTAATTCTCGTCCTGGTTATTGATCGTTTTGTGCCGGCAAACCAGTCATAATTATGGTTACCGGTGAATTAACGTTGAAAGTATTATTTCCTTGCGAATCGCTTCCATATCCAATTGTACGTCCGTTCTCCTACTTGTATCGTTTAGAACACTAAATTGCCAGGCATTATGTCAAAATGTGTCAGTTCATTATCAATTCATATGTCTGCTATTATCTGCTATGTTATACAATTCCAACATTTTGTACGTGTGATCCGTATTTATTTTAGGCATTCAAGAAGGAGTTTGATGACAAGCGTGTCACGCGTAAAAGGGCGCGGGTACTGCTTAGATCAGGTGGAGGTATGTAGGCCTACCTTCATTCCAGTCTTTATTTCTCTATATCTAAATGTGAAGCAATATTTTCCATACAATTCAAGCTGTGTCATTGTCCCTAGATATAGTATGCAATTGTCTATGATGGTGATACGTGTGTCGCCTAACGCAATGTTCCGTGGTCACGTCGTTTAACTACACGCACATTACACTAAGTCAAAGTAATAATGTAATAATAAGGCAAACTCCACATTAAATAACAATGAGATTTATTGTAGGAAATCGTCCACTGCACAACAACTGCACCACCTTCAACATCTACGCCAGGACAGCAGAAGCCATCCGCTGTACACGGGATATCATTGAACAGCAATGGAACCACGAACGCAAGGAGACGGTCCTTGACAGCGATCGAGACCAAGTAATCATCGCGACGTTGACCGAGGTGGAGGTGAGGCCTGTGAAACTACATTTTTAATATACATGTATATATGTTCTGCCATGTTGGTTTCTTCCTTGGCTTAACAAATCTCCCTCTCTATTCGGGGACAGGTGCTGATACCTTGCACTAAGGGAGATGTTAATGTTCTTCTTGAAACGGTCTCTGTTCCTGCTGGTAACTATTTCATCTGGGAGCTAGTTCCAAAGGCGGTTGATGGGAATGTCCTCTTATAGCCAGTTGTGTTTGAGGATGGATTTACCGCGGTTGCTGTGTGGTTAGATATTGATGCATTGGTGGTTCGTCGCACTAGAGGAGGAGGATATGGTAAATTGCTAGTAAGTAGTGTTATTGCATCTCTATGGTATATCCGGTGGAACAAGGTGAGTGCATCAATCTGTCTTCTCTGTGCTAATGATTGAATGGCATATGTATTCAAATAAAGATGTATGCGCACTATATATATATATATATATATATATATATATATATAATTTTTTTTATTCGTGTAAATGCATATTTTTTTTCATTATTTGTTATTTTTTTGGGTCAAAAAGGTTATTCTTGTTCTTGTTCTTGCATTCCTGATCATGAAGTAGCACCGACGCATTTGGGCGAACCTTGTGCGTGTTGCGCCGTGTTACGGTTGTCACCAGTTTTAGTTCAGAATTAGCCCGCTCCACTCCAGCACATGTGACCGATATTACATTTTATTGGCATCAGCAAGTGAAACATGCGGAACACGTTTGGGCAGCTGTTGTACTCATTGTTCCCACACACACACACACACACACACACACACACACACACACACACACACACACACACACACACACACACACACACACACACACACACACACACACACACACACACACACACACACACACACACACACACACACACACACACACACACACACACACACACACACACACACACACACACACACACACACACACACACACACACACACACACACACACACACACACATCAAAACTATTAAGTCTCACGTTTTGGCTTCCATTTCACACTTTGTAAATCTCACGCATATTGGCTGTTTCAATGAATATTTAACACAAACAAGCTTATTTCCGTGCACGTGCTGATAAATGATTATTTCCATGCACGCTTATACCGCAGAACGTCCAGGGGATCCCCGAGGTTATTCGTATCATCATCGGTGACGTCGCGCGTAAACGCCACTTATGGGTTCACTCGTGATTATCGACAGACATCCCACGTGATAGCCTTGATCGTGTTGAGCATATATAATACATTGTATTGTAATTGACGTGTATTCGACAAATAAGCCTACGTATATTCTTGGCGTTACCGATATCGCGTGGATGTCTACAACACAGAAGAATGTTTTATGAAAACAATTTACCTAAATAAATAATGCTAACTTGTCGACTTAACGCATAAACACTGTTGGACAAGTATTCGCTATAGTACGAAACCAAACCACATAATTTTCCCTAGACGCCGCCTGACATTTTTCGTACAGTTTATGTCAAACTACTGTAGCTGTAGCTAGTATGTATGAAGTGTATATGAGAGGTTTGCACGAAGAGGCTGCGAACAATGTCTTGACGGTAAAAAAATGGAAACTGGTTCTAAAGTATAATATCTTGCAGATTGCCCAGATGCGATCGGTTGGGAAGGAGCTGGATGTCACAGTGGTAATTGACAAGAGTTCGGCAAGAAAACGTGTCCGCATCCTGGGGTGGCCGGCCAACGTGGCTCAAGCAACGGCAAAGATCAGCGATATCTTGAGGAATGTCGCCATTGCAAACGAGGTGTGTGCGTGCGTGCGTGCGTGCGTGCGTGCGTGCGTGCGTGCGTGCGTGCGTGCGTGCGTGCGTGCGTGCGTGCGTGCGTGCATGCGAGTGTGTCCATATTAAATATATCTACTATAATCTGAACACAGATAAAGAATATACCTGACAACATCTTAACCAATGTTCATTTTCTTCATCGAAAATATATCCTTATTTAGTGCGGCTTCACATTGAGGAAGTGTCATTTGCTATGCACTGAATAGGATACCAACCACCGCATACAGACATCATACAAATGCTATGACCAATTCAACTTGGGAAACGCTGTAGACTGGAAACAGGTGACCTTGAATTTATCTGCACAAGTGGATTGACACGAAGTCCAACCAACATTGTGTGAATATGTCTAATCAAACCCAATTGTGTGTATGACGTCCTGTTTCTCAAACATATATATAATCAAATTTGAAAATCAGTCATATGACTTCTAAAAATGGGTCACTATATTCGCTTTAGGATACACCTTTATCAAAAAGCAGAGCAATTGTTAACGCACATACTAGATGTGCCACCGAGTCCTTATGATTGTCCCATTGCGTTGCATTATTTGATTACAGCCCCTTGCACACTCTGCATAGAATTGCAAGGGCTGGATGACAGGATGAAAAGCAACGCAGGCCTGGGAATTGATAACTCAGTAATATTTTGGGAATATTTACATAGGAACAAAGTACACTCTTATAAACATAATTATTAACATACTTTTTTAAGTAATTGCTCAGCAGAATGAAAATATTCTGAAATTAAATATCCTGGGTGCGAAGTATGTGTAGAACTTTTGCGTTTGTTTACAATGGGACACATTGTGTTGCGCTGTAGGTGCAGTGGGTGTATACCGAGGACGAAGACTTCGACACCTACCCAGCTGAAATCAACGCTTTGCTAGAAAGTGCTTATGCTGATGCCACGAAACCTTCCGTTGAATGGAAGGAAGACAACGGTGAAACGTACACTGTACACTTCAACAGAATGGTCGAGACCAGCAACAGCACCGACACTGAGATCAACGTGACACGATCTGTCACTGGTGGTAGATATATTTATGCGTAATCCTAAAACATGTAGACAAGTTACGAAGATCGATAATGTTTTATTTTTATCTGGTTATGTGCCAGTTTCACTACTATAATAGGTTACCGTTCTATATGTATGTATGAGGAAAAGTTATGGAAGCAACATTTTAATGAAAACAAATTGAATGCTGCTTGGTAAGTGCATATTTGCTTGTGTGCTTGTGTGCTTCCTAAATTCGTGCACAAGGAAACGCAATTATGTAATTATTATTGTTGGAGTAATGCGTCATTTAATGTTTTCCTTATGTATAGTCTTTCAATGCAGGTGACATTGAACTGCCCCAACACTGGTCTTCCATGAGCGATAATGACGTTAACTTAGAGGTCCTGTCGCCAACCAGCAATGAGTACCAGAGAGTAGAGAAGATGTTCATATGTACAGCAGGAAACAGCGTTCAAGGCATCGATAAGGTACAGAAGAGTACATGTTTTCATCAACAACAAAACACAATGGGTTTGAAACAGCGTAATGGAATGCAATTTATTTTATTGATTATGCAGTAGCAGAATGTATGATTTCGAGTGTTGTTTCAGATATAGGGATGGCAGAAATAAAATAACATTACATGTGCCTATTACACAGTTCACGCCGATAAGATCCCGGTTTCACTACATCACGTCTGGTTTTAAGAGATTATGTATTACTGTTAATATCAGTGTTTGTTGGTGATTCAAATGAATATAGAGTGAAGCGGCGCATGACGCCCGGGGTTCCGGGACATCGGAAGCTGGAAAGAATCATATGGGTATAAATTGTCTATGTTTTATATTTCGTTTGATAACATGTACCTTGTTCTCTGACAAAAGTTGTAACTATTTTAGCAGAAGTCCTAAATATTGGCGTTGTTTATAGAAACGGTCTACGATCTTCGCAGCGTACATTAGTCCTGTACATTAGTCCTGTATGTTTCAGATTGAAAGGGTTCAGAATCCAGGCCCGTACCGCAAATATGTAATGCGCAGAGCCGAGATACAGGGGCGCAGTAGACAACAAGAACCCATTGAACGCAACCTCTGGCATGGCACAAATGCTAGTGGCATCAGCCGTATCAACAATGGTTGTTTCAGCTGTGGCAAGAATGGTTAGTAGCCTAGTACGCCTCCTGTGACAATAACTGACAAACAAATATAGCATGTAGTTCGGTTGTTAGCACGCACGCACGCACGCACGCACGCACGCACGCACGCACGCACGCACGCACGCACGCACACACACACACACACACACACACACACATTGTCTGGTGTAATACATCTAGAATCTTTGATCGCTTGATTTTGACACAGGAATTAGTTAGCCACATTCAGTAAACACGTTTAGACAGAACTTTCTGTATGGCAGCGTAGAACAACGAGTGCAACAATGTATAACGCACATACAGAGTTCTGAGCTGAAATGGAAGAAGAAAACGAAGGTGTCGAAGGCCTGCGACGATTCAGTACCCATTGTGTAGAAATCCCCTTGTTTGGACACAGTCCGAGACACTAGCATACGGTGGGCCCATACAATGTCCGCGTTTGAAACCGCTCTGGCAGGCTCCAGTGACGCGGTCGATCCTGTCTCTTGGTTGTGGCACAAGGTACCATCGGATAGTATCTCCCGGATGCTGTTTAGGAACGCGATATGCTGCAGGTTTGTTGGGAAGCTCAATACGTGTACCATGAACAACAGCATCGATGGGAAGGGATTGCAAGAAAGCAGGGTTGATGGTGTGTGAGCGTATGTGTGCGTGTGTGTGCGTGCGTGTGTGTGTGCGTGTGCTCGCATGTGCGCGTGTGTGCGCGCGTGCGTGTGTACATGTGCGTGTGTGTGTGTGTGTGTGTGTGTGTGTGTGTGCGTGCGTGCGTGCGTGCGTGCGTGCGTGCGTGCGTGCGTGCGTGCGTGTGTGTGTGTGAGATTGGTTTGGAAATTGTCCTTTGCAAATTTAGTAATTCATAGTTTACGCCACTCGGTCCAGATACTCTTCCGTTTTCATCGTTTTAGGTGCTTTCTCAATTTATGTTATTTTTTATTTGTGTACGTAGCTGTCTGGAGTCATATATGAAAGGGTGTAAGTTGTTGTAACTGTAACTCGAATCGTTCGTTGATCACACTGGCCTTTCCCTGGTCAGTTACTATACAATATCCGTCAGAGTTGTGCAGGCGAGTAGCGGTGGAGAACCATCAGTGGCAGTAATCCCACCTGCCACAGAGTCCGCTTGTAGGATGTACGTACATACTTCCGTGCGACACAGAAGTAATCCCACCTGCCAGAGAGTCCGCTTGTAGGATGTACGTACATACTTCCGTGCGACACAGAAGTAATCCCACCTGCCAGAGAGTCCGCTTGTAGGATGTACGCACATACTTCCGTGCGACACAGAAGTAATCCCACCTGCCAGAGAGTCCGCTTGTAGGATGTACGTACATACTTCCGTGCGACACAGAAGTAATCCCACCTGCCAGAGAGTCCGCTTGTAGGATGTACGTACATACTTCCGTGCGACACAGAAGTAATCCCACCTGCCAGAGAGTCCGCTTGTATGATGTACGCACATACTTCCGTGCGACACAGAAGTAATCCCACCTGCCACAGAGTCCGCTTGTAGGATGTACGTACATACTTCCGTGCGACACAGAAGTAATCCCACCTGCCAGAGAGTCCGCTTGTAGGATGTACGCACATACTTCCGTACGACACAGAAGTAATCCCACCTGCCAGAGAGTCCGCTTGTAGGATGTACGTACATACTTCCGTGCGACACAGAAGTAATCCCACCTGCCAGAGAGTCCGCTTGTAGGATGTACGTACATACTTCCGTGCGACACAGAAGTAAGAAGACAACTTATGAAACATAGCTGTAACATGGCTGCAAGAATATTGCTTTATTTTAATAACATTTTGCTGAAGGCGGAGTGTAAGTGTTTATATTTGTTCAAATTGTTATGTTTACTTTCCATTTCAGCTAGTGAAATTGGCGAGGGTGTCTGCTTTGCCGTGAACTCAGAGTACTCAAACAGCGCACATGCTCTTCCTGATGCTACAGGTGCAAAACGTGTCTACCTAGCACAGGTGTTAACAGGTGACTATGCCACAGGCCATGATAATCCCAATAAAACAGGGATTGAGTTTGACTCAGTCGTTGACAATGTTGACACTCCAAGTACGTTTGTCATATTCTTTGACAACCAAGCTTACCCGAATTACTTAATCACATTTTGGTGAAATACACCGAGACGAACACGGACGGACCACGCCTTACAAATACACCGAGACGAACTCGGACGGACCACGCCTTACAAACGGCTGATGTAGGGCAATTCCCTTCGGTTTTTGCTCAATACTGTATATCGTTCTTGTCAAAAAAACGTTACATGTTGGTACATTATGAATGCATTTTGCGTTAAGGTACAATGAAACATCTCAGGTTTAATAGTAATTAATTGATTCTATAGACAAGGAAATTATCACGCAACTTAGCAGAATTGCACAATACTTTAGTGGAAATAAAAATAATTTGGCTTTGCTTAACAACGAGTAGTGCACACAAGTAAACTACTGTAATGATATTATTTCCAACCATCGATAAGCAAAATATGTTAGGTAATGTATTTATTGATCTTGATTATATTATTATATTCTTTTGTTCATATATTAAGCATTTGTATCTTGCATCTATGTAGAGTGGGCCTTGGTCTACGATAACTATCATGTATGATCATATTAGCAGTATAACCGATATTATCATTAGTCCAACGGGCATTTAAAGAATCATTCAAATTGACTGTGGCGGCCATTTTTAAATTACTAAATTGGGACTAGGGGCACGAAGTGCACAAACGTTTGTACATTTATCACACTTTGAATAGCTTATGTTTTGTCGCTTATTTGCAGAACCAGATCTAGCGACACATTATCATCTTGTTAACGTAAACTAAATCAAAATGTTTTAGTTAGATTTTTGCGTCAACAATATAATATGATTTAGTTATGTTACTTTGATGCGTGTATCTATATGTGTGTGTGTGTGTGTGTGTGTGTGTGTGTGTGTGTGTGTGTGTGTGCGTGCGTGCGTGCGTGCGTGCGTGCGTGCGTGCGTGCGTGCGTGCGTGCGTGCGTGCGTGCGAGCGTGCGTTCGTGCGTGTGCATTTGTATGATTTATTACTATGTATGTACATGTATATCTCCAGAACATTTATTAGCACCTTTGATCAATGATTTATATATGCACCGCTATCATCGTTAAATGGTTATATATTAATGCAAGCCAGGATAGGAGTCCTCGCGTGCTATATGTGGTCTACATTGTTATATGGTAGTGAAACGTGTGGAATGAATATGTGTATTTAGGATACATGAACAACACAATTATTGTTACTGATGAGAATAAAAAGCTGTTCTTGAAAACAAAACATTACAAATAAAGAGGTTCTACAAAGAGCTGGACAGGAAAGGCGATTGCTGGAAACAATAAGAAGAAAATTCTAGGACATGTGTTGAGAAACAGTAAGACAAAACCGTCACTGAAAGAAAAATCTATTGCCGCAAAAATAGAGGCACTTAAATATAAACATTCATTAATAGTTTGAACAAATGTTGGAAGTCTAGCCAATAGCATGAACACGCCCCAGACATAACAATTATGGTTGAACAATCCCTCTCTAGACACCCTTAGCGAATGGACAAAAGCCAATGATTAAAAAGTGGTGTGGCAAGGGTCACAACCTCCCACCTCCCATTTGTTTTGGGGGCCATCCTCCCAACTCCCACCTGTCTGCGGGATCAACCTCCCATCTCTCAACATTTCTGAGTGTCCATCTCCCACTAATCCCACCTCCCACCAATTGTTAGGGCCACCCTCCCAAACATACTATTTATGGTCTAACTGCTTGAAGTCTCTTGCATGAAATTCAACTTTTGAAGTCTCTTGCATGAAATGCAACGTTTGGACTATAAAGTCGGACAGTAATGGTGGTATAATTGCATGTTTTATTAACCATTAGTATGATTCAAACTTAAAAAGACGAAGGTAAGTAGTAGACCAAACTCCCCACCAGTGGCGCCACATAGTGAATGTAATGTAAGTCACTCACAATTTCACCACTGCCACAACTTTCATTTGATGTGCGGATTCTGCACATCGTAATTTCATCATTTTAAACTCCTATTTGTTGTCAATAAATCTTTCTATTTCAACTGCATACAAATGTGCATGTTGTTTGCGTTGAAACTGTTTATAGGAACAAACTAAAGTTAGTTTTTTTTTAAACTATGTTACTTATACTCAAATGCACAGTTGTAGTGACGTAACAAATCGTAAATAACAATCGCGTTGCCCAGACAACATACCACTCCGCACTGTCCATGGTTAATTTATAATCTAGCTGTGGCAGTGGTGATATGCTGAGTGGCGCCACTGTCGGGAAGTTTGACTCTAGACAAGCTAGCACGCCATCTAGCGAATGCACCGACGACATTCTAGTTTTTGCCGAGCGCCACTGCCAGGACGGCCAAAGCCTCCGTGAGACGGCAAATTCGTTTTACACCTTGCTGCGGCACAGAAGGCAGCGCCAGACGTAGCGGCAGATGGCACGGACGTCACCAACCTCTTCTTGCGGCCCGACGCAGCCGAGCAGCGTGCTGAACAAGACGAGCGAGTAGAGCGTCGAACAGAGGATCGTGGAGAAGGTGAAGACGCCGAACTCGGCGACAACGTTGAGCCGGGCGAACATGAGGAAGAACGAGGCACCGATAGACGTGAGTCCGCCGTAGACAACCGACACGCCAACCTTGCGAAGGGTGTCGTGAACGCGGTGGAACCGTCCGGGCGCGACTGAACGACGGTAGCCCACGGTCATCATGACGGCGTAGTTGACCGACAGCCCGACAATGAGCATCAGGTTGAGGGACTCGAACACCTGGTTGTACGAGGAAACGACACATATATTAACAATTTTTCGCCGGATTACGGTTCGGTCGAACCAAAATAAATGTCACAGTTTGTTCGATTATATGAATTACCAGGGACGGAGACGTCAACACAGATGTACGAGATAAAGCAGGTGTCAAATAAATAATTACATGACAACAGATGGACCAACAACAGAACAACAGACTGGACACGAAGAATACAAGTAAGGAGCAGACGAAACAAAGTAGAATGTGGCGAGGTGAAACCAGATAGCACGGCGGCATATAATGGAAACAACTGTCCGAAGATATGGTAGCCAAGAAGGGTATTGAAATAGGCTGTCAAGACATTTGACAACACTTAAGGCCGGTTTACACGAGCGATTACAGACACGATGTCGCATGATATCATTGTACAAGAATCGGTCGTATAAACATCCTCGCGAGACTGATTAGAGAGTCCAATTTGTTGCTAAGGTCGAATTGGGGTTAGTCTCAATTTGACAAACAGTCGGTGGCGATTTGTTTTCAAACCAGCGACAGCAGATGCACCCGTCGTGATCTTTCATCAAAGTTCTAATCGAACACGGCGCGAGTCAATATGGCGTAGTCGCAGTCTAGACACGTCGGTTGTCTAAACGCACACGATAATTAGCGGCGCACTGTCATACCAAACGGTGTCGCACAATAAAAACAGGGCACACATCGCTCGTGTAAACCGGTCGTTATACTGGGAAAGACCCAACAGAGCTCACCCCGATCTTGAGTCCGGCCAGAGGCGAGATAGCGACGACCGTGACAAGGATGAAGAGGATGTTGAACGTCGCGAACACGCCCAGAATGATGTTGCCTGTCGCCGCGATGCAGATGGGCAGCGACACCCCCAGTCCGACGAAGGTCCCCGCCAACGCCCACAACTGAATGTCCTGCAATTCATACGTTATAGATCACACACTGGGCGGTGTATTAAGCATTGTTGGAATTTTCATTTATAGTAACTGAACATTTTTCAATCTAGATTTAC
>OY759262.1:58048206-58053206 GCA_963662155.1 Lamellibrachia columna
GAGACCAAGATACTAAGAGGACACCAAGCGACTAAGAGGAGACCAGGCGACTAAGAGGAGACCAAGCGACTAAGAGGATACCAAGCGACTAAGAGGAGACCAAGCGACTAAGAGGATACCAAGCGACTAAGAGGACACCAAGCGACTAAGAGGAGACCAAGCGACTAAGAGGATACCAAGCGACTAAGAGGACACCAAGCGACTAAGAGGACACCAAGCGACTAAGTGGACACCAAGCGACTAAGAGGAGACCAAGCGACTAAGAGGACACCAAGCGACTAAGAAGACACCAAGCGACTGAGAGGACACCAAGCGACTGAGAGGAGACCAAGCGACTAAGAGGACACCAAGATACTAAGAGGAGACCAAGCGACTAAGAGGAGACCAAGAGCCAACCAGACAGCACGTGAACACATGCAAGCAAATGTACGCACGAACGATGCCATGAGCTGCTCGTACAGTTCCCGGACTTCCTCGCCAGGTCGGTAGCGCACGGTGCTCTGGTGCAGAGTCGTGTTGATGGCGATTGCAACAAATGCGAGTCGCTGGTGGAAATACACTGAAAAATCGATTCACGAAACAATGAGTCGAGTGACACTGTTCAGTGAATTCGGCATGCATCCGTTTCCCCTAGGCTGTTTGTGAAATGCATAGAAATTCAACCGCAAAAAATCTCGAAAACGCCCAGGACAACCACATGTAAATAATACCCACTGTTCATAGATAAGGTATGGAAGAATCAGTTTTTGTTTCGTACCTACCCATATGGATGAATCAGTTCGTTTTAGTTTCGTACCTATCCAGAAATCATGATGCAATTTCTACAACCATTTACAACAACGACACACAGTGTACCGATACCAAGATGCCTTGTATTTGCCAACTACCGAATAACAGTACACTATTCTGGGTAGCCTCTATCAACCTATTGAAGTAGTTATGAAGAAAGAGCTAGAAGACATGGAAGTTGGAGTGAAAGTAAAATAATTGGGAATTCTGCCAACATCAGAAGATGGGTTTCAGAACAAATTATAAGAATTTTTTAAAAATTTTGCAATGTAGGAATAAATAAATATTATTAATGAAAACGTGAGGATTCTGAAAGCATCGGAAACGTATTTTAAACAAAGGCCAGATGCGCCTTACGAAAATAATGATTCAAATGCTAAAGGAAAGACCAGTAAATGTGTACAACAATCATGGTGTGGCATGTCCCACAGACACCAACAATGAGAAGAAACCCTTGGAAATCGCTTAGATGTGGATACACAGGAGGGTGGAGTAAATACGCGGGAGAGAAAGAGTAAATACGCGGGAGAGAAAGAGTAAATACGCGAGAGAGAAAGAGTAAATACGCGGGAGAGAAAGAGTAAGCAGTGATGAGGTATTAAACATGGCAAGAGAAGACAGACACTTGTTAGGACACGTCTTAAGAAGCGAAAGCACGCTTACACAACAACCAAGTACTTACCGTAATGTACATGGTGTTCAGCATAGTCTTTGTTATGAACAATTCCTAGCAAGTCGTTGTATTCACAACTATGTTCCATTGAGATGGCCCAAAACCACACGACCACCTGAAAGCGACAAGCGGTCGCGATAACGTATTGTACCTTTGACATCGCCTCGCTAAACAGGTCAACTGCACACTGCGGGCGAATTCACGTAGAAGGGATTGTAGAGGAGACCGGGGCTAGTTGTAACAAAAACAGTATATATTTCAGGATTGCGTTTCGAATTGTTACCCGATCGAAACTGCTTTAAAGACAACGAAACCACAAATATCTCCCGCAGATAGCAAGTGCATAAATAAATAAATGTTTAATACAAAGTTCATTAGGGCAATTACACGTTTACGCTTTCTAAAAGTATTGAAATTTACCCCGACGGGGGACAAGTTCCAACATGTTTTACGATTGCGGCAAAATGTATTTACTAATTTAATCGTTTTACTGCATATCTTGGAAATATGACTAGCTCATAAGACCTAATAGGCCCTATGCCTAACATATTTATATAAAACGTAATGGGCAGATTCCGTATTAGAATACTATGCAAAAACTGTAATGAACATAATCATGTTTATTACAACATGTTTATTATCTCTATCCGATTCACAATGGATGGCCCTTTCCCAACGCTTCCTCCACCGGGTGACATTATTCGCTTGATACCGCGATGTTACAAATTTTATTCGGGGAAATGTTACAACTTGCCCCGGGAATTGTTATAACTTGCCCGGGGAAATGTCACAACTTGCCCGGGAAATGCTACAACTTGCCCCAGCACCATCTCATTCACAACACCTGTTATCATATGAAAACATACTTAAAACATTGATTATAGGCCTGTATAACAGCTAGAGCATATAATCATGACTAGAACTACTAGAACTAAGGAAGAACAGCGTATGTAATGTGCACACACCTTTAACAAGTAGACAAACAAATGTTTTACAAATACCGATTTTTCTTTTAAATGGTCCTGCTTTTTACCTTGTCAACGGATACACGTGATATATATTTATTTTATGTGGGCTTCTTCCTTTGCTTAGCAGCGGTCCCTCTCCCTCTCCCGCAAAGGAAGGTGTTGATTTCTTTCTTGAAACGTTCTCTCTCATTGATTGCAACAATTGCCTCCGGGAGTTCATTCCAGAGGCGGTCGGCGGTCGGTAAGAATGTCCCCGTATGGCCAGCTGTGTTTGATGATGGAATTGCCACAGCAGCTGCGTGATGAGATGTTGATGCTCTGGCGGTTTTTCGCACTACAGTGACCTCCTATTCAATAGAGCTGGTGCATATCCTTGGTAAGTCCGGCGGAACAAGATGAGTGCATCAACTTGTCGTCTTTGTGCTAGTGGTTGGGTGGCATCCCTGCTCAGAGAAGCCGCGCTGGCATAGCCATAATTTCGACAGCTCGCCCCTGCGTGGCATTGTGCATGTCTGGTGGTGTTTCAGAGGTTGCCATCCAATCAAATGAGACCCACCAAGCTCATGTAGATCATAACCCGCTGGTTTCCATCATTAACATTCGTGTCCTACTAATTACTTCGTGTCATAGTGTGTGTGTGTGTGTGTGTGTGTGTGTGTGTGTGTGTGCGTGCGTGCGTGCGTGCGTGCGTGCGTGCGTGCGTGCGTGCGTGCGTGCGTGCGTGCGTGCGTGCGTGCGTGCGTGACATACCTCAAAATACCTGTCATATCCAGTGGGCATGCTTTGTGGGAAGAATTTCGGATTGTTCTTCACGATTAGCTCTACTTCCTCCCGTCCCACTGGAATTGACAAATTTGTGCCGACTGGATACACCCTGGAGGCGTTCCCTGTCCCAGGATCGAGGATCAATCGGTTTTGTTCCTTCTGAAATGCAATCAAAGCAAAGGTGGAGACTCGAAGCTCGTCCTTGTTTTTATATGATCATTATATCAACCAACCAGCGAGTGATTCTTAGGAAAAAGGATTTCACAATTCATCACCGCATCATTTGTAAACAAATTACAAAGTTCTTCAGTTCCATGTTTCATTTTGATTAAGGATTCAGTATCTTGATATAACATATTTATTCTTAATGTAGATGTTGTGGTTTTTGTGTGGTGTACTACGGAAAAGGGATGCAGTGTATTTATAAAGCCATGCTTACACCCAAATATATGTATGGATAACACTTCGGTAATCGAAAGCTAGAATCGCCTGATTCGTTTGGGAATTGATATTGGCACAGGGGAAAAATAATGAATACTTGTGTTTTGTTATATTTTACAACACTTGTTTTCCAGGCAGGTGTCGTAAGAAACATTTTGAAACGGTGTCGAAATAAATACAGTTTACTTCACTTGCACGTTGTGGCTAGAATTATATTAATTATGTAGGTGTAATGGGATACGTTTGACATTATTGATATGGACTATTTATGTCGTGTCTTGTCTAAGCTCTAGAATCGGTAGTGTTGGAGAAAACGGGTATCGTACTAGCCATTTCTTAACGAGGTCCCTCCCGTTTTTTACTTTTGATATATATTATTATCGCGCATTTATACTCCAATCTAGCAAACTTTCAGATCCATAAGTGATAGTGGATTAATTAGGCACTTAAACTGCTTTTAGGAGACATTTTCTAAGCATGCTGTTCATAGAGAATATGTAACATAATAGTATATTTTATCTTCGGACAATATTTTCTCATGCTAATTCTAGTACGAATAGGAACAGTTGAAACTGTACTTTTGCTCAGTGTTTTATTTATCAAATTCATTGCAATTTTGTACTATTAGATCTGCATACAAATGTGATGATGTGCGCTTCAGAACGTTAACAAATGCGAAGACTACCTATTTGTTCATTGGTACACATTTAGAAATGATTGCCCTTAGGACGGATAGCTAAAACGCACAACCGTCTCTCTAGCCGGCTTAGCTATCCCTTTTAGCTAGCAGTATTAATTTAGCTAGCAGTATTAATTTAGCTAGCATTATTAATGTGTTCAGACTGATTTTACCCGTCCTACGTTTTGGCCAGTCCAAAGTTAGGGCGGCTAATCCCTTCCGTATGAACGGAGCATTAGATAACCTCCTGAGCAAACACTGAATGAATCACATGTTGAAGTGAATTGATAATAATATTATAATAGGCTAACGTATCAACGTGTGTACGTTTTTAGAAGAAAAAAAATCAGATTTGGATATTCTATTGTAGCATTTTTACCATATGTTGAGTACAAATGTGGGCAATATATTTGCGTTTAATTTAAAGCCGAAACTGATCGTCTAGCTCTACAGTCTTCAGACCTATTAGAATGTCCAATGGGCGGACGTGTGTGTCTTTCACAGAGTATGCATTAAGACAATTATTTTCAAAATACGTTAATAATTTTTAAACCGTGGCATTTTCATAGCGACAATACCTGTAGAAGTTTGTTGACGTCGTCAATGAAGCATTTCAATTCTGGTTGTCTTGTGTAGAAATGCTTTCTGATGTGTAAACGTTCGATGTCTGCTGCTAACAAGTTCT
>OY759262.1:58058206-58061132 GCA_963662155.1 Lamellibrachia columna
GAGCCACCGCTGATATCCATTAACTTCGCTAAGTATGTATACTCTGTTATACCATCTGCATAATGGTCGTCAAGAAGTAAAAGAAATGTGCTCCAAATAAGGCGAGTCTGTTGCCTGGCCCTAACCTAGGCCGCTGCCAACTGTGTAAACGTTCACCCCTTGGCTTCTCTTGGAATTCAAAGCTGTTTTCAGCTCGCCATTCTGTAACCCTAACCCTGCTTTGTTTTGACAAAGACTCAAACTCTAAAGCTGCGTTCACACTTACACTTTTAAAACGGTTTAGTTAAAACGTTTTAACTAATCCGTCCGAAAACACACGTGTGAACGCGATTTAGCGCTAAAACGTTTTAGCTGAACCGCTTCAGTAGGTGGTTTAGTTAAACCGTTTTAGCTAAAACGGTTTAAGTTGCAAGTGTGAACGCAACCGTATTAGCTAAAACGTTTTAAGTACGTCACAGTCATGCGCATTCGATCTCGCGCCTCGTCGCTTCTTGTTTGAAACATAAACAAACAACATTTTCGCGCCACCATGTCTTCGGTCGAAGAAAAATGCAAAGAAACGCAACGGCGCGATGGGGAAGTTCGAATAGCATTGGAGGTTGTGGGAGATGATCGTGTGCAGGCCTATTTAGAAGGAACAAGCCGAAATATAACCAATTTATTTCGGGCACGACGTCCTTCTGCGTGAAGCTGGCATCGTTAACAATAGCAATTGCATGGCGGGTAACGGTATCGTCGGCCATTTTGTTATGCTAGCTTGCGCATGTGCGCATACCAACTTCCTCCTTAAAACGGTTTAGCTATTGCATGTTTGAACGCTCACAACTTTCAAACGTAAAACCGGTTTAACTAAAACGGTTTGCTAAACCGTTTTAATTATGTAGGTGTGAATGCAGCATAACTCTCAGAAGCCAAGTTCCAACCAGTGGACCGCATACAATTCGTTTTAATTACGTCACTCGGCGGCTTTATCATTTTGTAAGATATATGCCTCCCTCTTAAATTCTTATCTTCTTCGGGGCAGCACGCAATGGTCCGGGAGGCATTTCTCACATATGTAGATGTGTTTTAATTGTCTTCTTTGCGCTCGCCAATTCGAGATTTATAATTGAATTTGTACTCACTCGACCAATGAGTACACAGAGTACTACAGAAGTGTAGTCAACGCATTGTTCTCCAGGTTGGAAGCGATTTTAATCGTGTTCAATCAGACGGCCACATACACAGTAGCAGTATAATCACTCACGATGACAATGAAAAGAACAGTGAATATAGATATCACTGTAAACCGTAAAGAAAAGTAGTGAATGTAAACATCACTTAAAATGTATGTAGACTATTAAAGTCTAGAAGATTTGACAAGTACATTCTGCCCGGAATGTTTTTAATATAATGCTAACACACGCACGGGCCCGCCAAGACCACCCTTACTGAAAAATTTTGATGCTAAAATTCGCAATGACTTCACACATCAGTGTGAATTTTAAATAGTCCTTGCCCGCCCCTTGTAAACGCTCCTCCGGGGTATTTATAATCTCGGTTTCCCCAAATCAGACGCCGTCACTGGAGGCGCTGTGATTGCTTAGAAACCCAATATGCTTTACCATTGGTCAACTTTAAATCCACCCACCCTCTCAACCGCTGGACAATGACATCTACCAGCACCTTCTTGCCCAGTTTGCAAGTTAAACTTTTGAACTCTTTTAGCTGGGCCAAATCCAGGGTGCCTAGGGCTGCTCTCAGTTCCCTAATTACGTTGACTTCCGAGGTCACAGCAATTTAGCAAATGTCAGGATTAAAGGGCGGCACCCGTCTTCCACTAAGGGAAGACTGAAAGGTCTAAAACATTACCATCAATCTTTGGCACCATTTGGATTTTGTCCATATCAAATTGGGTGGTTTAACTATAAACTTTTCGAAACCTGCTTTTCTGTTGCTAATCTAGGCTTAATACATGGATTAAACACCTCCTAATGACTTAGTAACATTAGCTATTAAAAACTAATTAAATCAAACTGCTCAAATTGGCATATATATATTATATATATATATATATATATATATATATATATATATATATATATATATATATATATATATATATATATATATATATGTTCGTAGAGGGGTCAAAGAAATGGTGATTACATACGTCAACTGATTTCCATGCACTGGAAATGCAGTAACGATGTGTGATTAATGACATTTTCACCAACAATGTTTATGGCCAGGTATATATATATATATATATATATATATATATATATATATATTATGGACAGATGTCCGTTATGGATAATTTGTTTAAATGCCATTATAATTTGCTACAGTCGCTTGTTCATACTGTCCGTAAACGGTTCAATGTTACGGTTAATAAAACAATATATATATATATATATATATATATAATATATATATATATATATATATATATGTATATATGTATATATGTGTATATATATATATATATATATATATTATATATATATATATATATATATATATATATGATATATATGTGTATATATATGTTGTATATGTGTGTGTGTGTGTGTGTGTGTGTGTGTGTGCGTGCGTGCGTGCGTGCGTGCGTGCGTGCGTGCGTGTCGTGCGTGCGTGCGTGCGTGCGTGCGTGCGTGCGTGTGTGGCTCAGCTAGGTTGACTTCCCTGTCCACATCCACATTGGTCAGGTGGCCGCTATGAGCAGGTAGCGGACAGGGCAAACTATTATCAAGTAATTCGGGACTTTCAAAATGTTCGTAATAGACATCAGTCCGTTATGGACAGGTGTCCGCTAAGGTTTTAATATGGTGCTTTTGTAAATATCATCACTATTTCTAATACTAGCGATACTGTAGACGGACTGACCTGGCGGAGAGCCGGTGAGCGAGGGAGGCGTGATGGTGACGGCCGGCGTCCATCCAGG
>OY759262.1:58061332-58066332 GCA_963662155.1 Lamellibrachia columna
ATATATATATATATATATATATATATATATATATATATATATATATATATATATATATATATATATATATATATATATATATATATATATATATATATATATATATATATATATACTATATATATATATATATATATATATATATATATATATATATATATATATATATATATATATATATATATATATATATACATATATATATATATATATATATATATATGTATATATATATATATATATATATATATACATATATATATATATATATATATATATGTATATATATATATATATATATATATACATATATATATATATATATATATATATATATATATATATATATATATATATATATATATATATATATATATATATATATATATATATATATATATATATATATATATATATATATATATATATATATATATATATATATATATATATATATATATATATATATATATATATATATATATATATATATATATATATATATATATATATATATATATATATATATATATATATATATATATATATATATATATATATATATATATATATGTATGTATATATATATATATATATATATATGTATGTATATATATATATACATACATATATATATATATATATATATATATATATATATATATATATATATATATACATATATATATATATATATATATATATATATATATATTTATATATATATATATATTTATATATATATATATATATATATATATATATATATATATATATATATATATTTCATTCATAAATAAGGCACACTTCGTCAATGGGGACGAGAAAGGGAAGAGAAAGAGAGATAGGTGAAGGAGAGGGAGCGATATAGGGAGAGGCTCTGGGAGAGGGGTGGGGGAGAGAGAGAAATAGACAGACACAACGACATAGAGAGGGGGACGGAGACGTAGCGGGAAGGGAAGAGAGAGAGAGGGGGGGGGCACCTTGGCTTCAGTGATGATGCCGGCGAGGAAGAGCAAAGGACTGTTGTAGTAGAAGGCCATGTTGCCGACCCCTTCGTTGTGGTACGACACGGCGAGTGGCTGGAAGTGTTTCTTGAGGAACGTCACGATCTTCCTGTTCTGTTCCTTCTCCCCGTCCTTCGTGCTGTCGTATCCCTTCGACAATATTTCACACATTAATTTCTAATTTAATTGTAAACAGGGGTGTAGATATAAATTCCTGTGGAAGCACACATCTAAGAGCTCTGGGTGTCCATTTTAAGCTTAACTTTGAAGTGCATATTTATGCAAGTCAAAATAAAACAAAAAAGAATGCCCCTTCAACCATGCAGAAAAAGCACTCTGTTCGACACCCAAACCAGCCATGGAGAAAACATGACCACTCTATCGACACCCGTCCCAGCCATGGAGAAAACATGACCACTCTATCGACACCCATCCCAGCCATGGAGAAAACATGACCACTCTATCGACACCCATCCCAGCCATGGAGAAAACATGACCACTCTATCGACACCCATCCCAGCCATGGAGAAAACATGACCACTCTATCGACACCCGTCCCAGCCATGGAGAAAACATGACCACTCTATCGACACTCATCCCAGCCATGGAGAAAACATGACCACTCTATCGACACCCATCCCAGCCATGGAGAAAACATGACCACTCTATCGACACTCATCCCAGCCATGGAGAAAACATGACCACTCTATCGACACCCATCCCAGCCATGGAGAAAACATGACCACTCTATCGACACCCATCCCAGCCATGGAGAAAACATGATCACTCTATTTTACCCTCATCCCTGGTAAAAGGTGGATATCAATCTTAAGTATATGATATATGATATATGTATAACAATGACATAGTTTTGATGTGGTACGATTTTGCAGTTTACTAAGATTGTCTACATGCTTCAATTACCAATTCGCTGTGTAACAGCACAAGTAATTACAACAGCTGATAACGCATTATCACAATACATCTACATGTGTACAACAATAACATTCAAAATAATTTAAAAACTTGTACTATGATTACCAACAAACACAAACCCTGTACAACAATACCAGCCATTTAATCCTAAGTCAGTAACGCCTGTAGGCAATGCTATTGCCTCGGTAATGAGTGTTTACAGTCTATCATATCTACAGTAAGGGTTCAGTTACTACCTTCTCTTTCATTCGGGAGGAATTTTCTTTTTGACGACTGAACTGGTGGATGATGCATTCTGCATCCAACTGCATGTCCTTATGGACACGTGTATGGACCCACCCAAACACGCGCTAAGTTGTCACAGTGTATTGGAGTTAGTCATTGTAACACTGAATGACCGGCCTGTTGTAGCAGCCGAAACATACATCAGTAGTAGTACCATGACTGATATATACCTGCTAGGGTACATATGATGTATACCTGCTAGGGTACATATGATGTATACCTGCTAGGGTACATATGATGTATACCTGCTAGGGTACATATGATGTATACCTGCTAGGGTACATATGATGTATACCTGCTAGGGTACATATGATGTATACCTGCTAGGGTTCATATGATGTATACCTGCTAGGGTACATATGATGTATACCTGCTAGGGTACATATGATGTATACCTGCTAGGGTACATATGATGTATACCTGCTAGGGTACATATGATGTATACCTGCTAGGGTACATATGATGTATACCTGCTAGGGTTCATATGATGTATACCTGCTAGGGTACATATGATGTATACCTGCTAGGGTACATATGATGTATACCTGCTAGAGTACATATGATGTATACCTGCTAGGGTACAGAACATGAATTATTTCATGTGTCGTATCATCGAGTGTGTTGGGTCTCTCAAAAACATCCACCATCTCCCATCTTACTTTCCATTGTTTAGCTGAAGCAGATCACCTGGCATGTCATATTGGAACACCTCTTACAGCTGGACATTTATTTCTGGTGTCAGATTCACCCGCTCTCGTGGTATGAGGTACTGATCCACGCCCGGCTGGTCCCGTCCTCATCTTCTTCCAAATATTCCAGGGCAGTGACTACAGCAGACTAATGTACACAGAGCGTTCGCACGACTGGACCATCTTCCTCCCCGTATAAGTCCGTTGCAGGATCCATATTCATTGAGTGCTGTTGTCATTTGTGCTCGCAGTGGATTTTCTTTCATACGGAGGCTGTGACAGCTGTAAATAAATCCTTCTACTGCGTCGGTGTTGTTCTTACGCGTGGGCCAACTCCCGGCATTGTACAGCAACACAGACACCACCAGCGACCGGAACAATCCCGACTTCAGCTTCAATCCCACACTTTGCCCAGTGTGACAAACACAGCACCGGCCATTCCAATCCGCCGCCGGACCTTCTTCGTGGTGTCCCCATCTCGAGGTACACAAATACCGCCACTTGTTCAACAGCTGTGCCATCCGCATACTCCAGTTTCACTGGGATCACACCTCGGATATCGTCTTTCCGCCATGCCACCCTCTCCCTGGCCTGCCTACGTGTGCGTTGTTGCCGAGTATTCATTAATGTTACTGGGATACACCACCGGCTTGCAGTGAGACTGCATACATATATTCCCTGTGACCCAGTTTGGTGACTATGTGTGCATCACCATCGCCATCACGTAGCCACCCGCCTGCCTTGACCTGGTGTCAGCTCCCCGTCATCGTACAGTAACAGGTGTGAGGGTTGAACAACCCTGAGACATCAGTGTTCAGGCATCGTTCCTGCTCCTCGTTGATCACCACGGATCGGGCCTCCCAGTCAACAACCCAGCCCTCATAGCGACCGTCATCCCACTGCACAATCACGCGTTCCCGCTGCGCCTCGGTCCTCCGCACCGCTGCAGCTTCTTCACCACTCACTCCCATGTACTTTGTCTTGTTCACCACTCGCTCCCATGTACTTGGTCTTCTTCACCACTCACTCCCATGTACTTGGTCTTCTTCACCACTCAATCCCATGCACTTGATCTTCTTCACCACTCATTCCCATGTATTTTGTCTTGTTCACCACTCACTTCCATGTACTTGATCTTCTTCCCCACTCATTCCCATGTACTTGGTCTTGTTCACCACTCACTCCCATGTACTTGGTCTTGTTCACCACTCACTCCCATGTACTTGGTCTTATTCACCACTCACTCCCATGTACTTTGTCTTGTTCACCACTCACTCCCATGTACTTGGTCTTCTTCACCACTCACTCCCATGCACTTGATCTTCTTCACCACTCATTCCCATGTACTTGGTCTTGTTCACCAATCACTCCCATGCACTTGGTCTTGTTCACCACTCACTCCCATGCACTTGGTCTTGTTCACCACTCACTCCCATGCACTTGGTCTTGTTCACAACTCACTCCCATGTACTTGGTCTTGTTCACCACTCACTCCCATGCATTTGGTCTTGTTCACCGCCCACTCCCATGTACTTGGTCTTGTTCACCACTCACTCCCATGTACTTGGTTTTGTTCACCACTCACTCCCATGTATTTGTTCATGTTCACCACCCATTTCCATGCATTTGGTCTTGTTCACCACTCACTCCCATGCATTTGGTCTTGTTCACCACTCACTCCCATGCACTTGGTCTTGTTCACCACTCACTCCCATGTACTTGGTCTTGTTCACCACTCACTCCCATGTACTTGGTCTTGTTCACCACTCACTCCTATGTACTTGGTCTTGTTGACCACTCACTCCCATGTACTTGGTCTTGTTGACCACTCACTCCCATGTACTTGGTCTTGTTCACCACTCACTCCCATGTACTTGGTCTTGTTCACCACTCACTCCCATGCATTTGGTCTTGTTCACCACTCACTCCCATGTACTTGGTCTTGTTCACCACTCACTCCCATGTACTTGGTCTTGCTCACCACTCACTCCCATGCACTTGGTCTTGTTCACCACTCACTCCCATGTACTTGGTCTTGTTCACCACTCACTCCCATGTACTTGGTCTTGTTCACCACTCACTC
>OY759262.1:58071332-58221332 GCA_963662155.1 Lamellibrachia columna
ATGCACCGTGTCGCATGACAAAGCGCAAATAAATGTTTGCTAGACAATTTAGCCGCGCCAATCCCGACAACACAACGCGAGGCGCGACTTTCAACTCGCGCCAAGAGCTGATGAAATGTCACGACGAATACAATTCTTGTAGGACCCGAATACGGTGCTAAATATTAAATCAGTTTTACTTCATTATGTCGGGTGTTGGTTGCTCACCGAAGGAAGGCCACGGGTAGAGGACGATCCACCGACAGAAGAAGAGCGGCGACGCCTCGACGGTAGTCGGCAGAGACAGGCTCGAATCTTTGAGAGTGTTCGGACTAGGAGTTCGCATTGCATTAACACTGTAGCGAGGTAGTAGTCGCTGTTCGTTAAGAACAGCGTCAGACGGCGCGTCAAGGCTGTCTTTGCTAAGTGGTTTCATGAGTATTGTTCGTACGAGTTGACCATCTGAATCTTTCGGAACAGGTCCCGCTTGGTCGCCTCCGTCCGTCGCCGTAAAAGACACTCGTTGATCGACTGTAGAGGCGGGCTCGCCTATGTGCAGTTGGTCCCTCGAAACAGATTTGTCTTGAAGAGGTACGCGTTGAAGTAGGCGCTGTTCGCTATAAACATCGTCAGACGGCGCGTCAAGGCTGCCTTTGCTACGTGGCTTCACGAGTATTGTTCGTACGAGTTGACCATCTGAATCTTCCGGAACAAGTCCCCCTTGGTCGCCTCCGACCGTCGCCGTAAAAGACACACGTAGATTGACTTTAGAGGCTGGCTCGCTTAGGTGAATTTGGTCCCTCGAAACAGATTCGTCTTGAAGAGGTACGTCCACCGAGAGACGCTCGTCCTTGGATACGGTTATTAGTTGTAAAGACAAATCATTGAATCAAATTTCCTAATTCTGAAGACGGTCACTACATATCATTCTTACAATATCCTTGTTCACAACATATCCTTCTTACACCGTGCCCTGTTCATTACATAGGTTGCTTACGACATATCCAACTTAGGGCAGGATGATTCACTCTGGACAAATTAACTGCATATATCATGGTGTCAAAATATTCGCCTGTCAGCCTGCCTGCTTGCCTGTCTGTTAGTATGTCAGTATGTCTTGTGGAAGCGGTTATCATTCTACTAATCAAAAGCGACCGAGATTTCGAAGATTTAGCTATTAACTCATTTCGAATGTACAATGTGTCGGGTGGCTCTAATAACACCTGCAAGAAAATACCCAATTAGACTTTTAAGAGCGCGTGACGTCTGGGATTTAGCATTCTGCGCTTAAAAAGCCATATTGGACTGCCTTCGACACAACTGCTCAATACCACCCCGACACACGCCAGCCTACCTGCTTATTGTGATTATCGTTCATGGTGAATACCTTTCTTGGGAGGCGCTAGGACACCAAACTAATGGGGGGAAGATTTTTATCTGAAGCGCCTAAAATTAAATTAACGTCTGCAGATATTCGGTTCAGCTGAAGTTATTGTTACGTCACAAAGTTCGGCTTTATTGTTACGACACAATTCAATATAGCTACAAGAGGTTTGTGTTTTCATCAACAAATTGACATATTAGCAGATAGATGAATAATTATCGGACTGTCTTTTATTTGAATTGCAATCTTGCTAAACCTGGAAGCTACAAGGATCGCGATCAGCTAAACCGATCAAAGCCATCTTCGAAGGCATGATGTAGGATCAAGGAAGGAGAGGAAGGCCGCTAAGAAGACGGAGAACGATGTAAAGGTGAAATGAACTAAGCATAAAATAAACATCGTGTAGTGTGGAACACATGTTGAAACGTCAGCGAAAGCGGAAAAAGTTAAGAGAGAGCGTTGATTGAAGCCACCGGAAGTGTTTTGGCGCCATATTGTTTCATCCTAGTTACGCCACTCGAGTTGTATTATAATACCGTATATTATTATTATTGTCATCATCGTAACCGGAGAGTGTCCTAAGCCCAATGATGTCCATCGCAGTAGTAAAAGTGATCAGCAGAGAAACGAGTACGAAGAACAATCTCCGCAAGTTGTTATACACAGATGACCTAACGGTAGTAGTGGACTGTGAGGCAGACTTTCAAGAATGGTTGGTGGAATTGAAGGCGATTTCTGGCAGAGAGTATAGTTGTACGGCGAAACGACGACACGGAAACGGAAATTCGCAGGAGAATACCAACTGGGGCGAAAGCGTAGAGGAAAGTGGATGGGGTGATTGTAGAAAGATTATATGTATCTTGGAAACTCAAAGGAAAGGTGCGTAACACCAGTCTACCTATGCGGCCTAGAGACCATGGCGATGGCGGAAACCAACAAGAGAAAGTCCACGTTTGCGAAAAATGAGAGAGTAAGAAAGGTGAGAATAATTGCGGGAGTGAAAATAATAGGCAAGCGAAGAATGCAGGAGATGGGGGAGGAGGCTGGGGTGAGAGATAGTTTCGGGAGAAAGCTGATGATGAGCCGGTTAAAGTGGGCTGGACATGTGGAACTAATGGAAGGGGAACGGTTGAAGAAGAGAGCGGATGCCCTCAGGGTGGATGGTAGAAAGAGAAGAGGAAAACTTAGACTGAGATGGGAGGAATGTGTAAAGAGAGATTTGGCGGGAGAGCGAGGAAAGTGGAGATCGAGAGCGAGGGATAGGGGGAGGTAGACGGGTGGTGGAGAAACGGGAACAGTGACGAAGACCAGGGATAAAGAGGAGAACAAAATTATTATTACTAGCAAAAATAGCCATCCTCCGGACGGGATAACAACATTATGACAACATTATCACAGAAACATCCAGCTATGCCTTGGTACTTGGTACTGCCAGTTAATATATTGATGGCTTCTTGGAATTCCAGCTCTCGAAATAATAGTAATAGTATAGTTATAGTAACGTCTAGCGACATGTTGCCCTTATAAAACGTAACTTGGAACAATCTTAGAAAAGACGCATTAGCATACTGAATGCCTGTGTAATAAAACATGTGTGTGTGTGTGTGTGTGTGTGTGTGTGTGTGTGTGTGTGTGTGTGTGTGTGCGTGCGTGCGTGCGTGCGTGCGTGTGTGTGTGCGTGCGTGCGTGCGTGCGTGCGTGCGTGTGCGTGTGCGTGTGCGTGTGCGTGTGCGTGTGCGTGTGCGTGTGCGTGTGCGTGTGCGTGTGCGTGTGCGTGTGCGTGTGCGTGTGCGTGTGCGTGTGCGTGTGCGTGTGCGTGTGCGTGTGCGTGTGTGTGTGTCATGACACGTAATCTCAATCGACGAACAGTGCAACTGGCAAGTACCACAAAATGCCAAGTACATTCATAGCTTAATCAATGAAAATATTGCATATACCAAGTTTATTACATGTATTTGTAGTCGATACCGATCCCAGTGTTACAGCTCTCTCATTAATAAATCATATTATATGCACGATTCATAATTTTTCAGATCCTATAATCAGGTGGACTACTAGCAGAAAAAAAGACCAAAAATATCCCACAACATGAAAACATACTGTGCTGCTGCTGCTGCTGCTGCTGCTGCTGCTGCTGCTGCTGCTGCTGCTGCTGCTGCTGCTGCTGCTGCTGCTGCTGCTGCTGCTGCTGCTGCTGCTGCTGCTGCTGCTGCTGCTGCAGAGATAACATCATGAGGGATCACTAGAATATGATTAGTGAAAGATAATGATCCGGTGTAACAGTATATCTCCCCCTAGATAGCTCCCCCAGGGGGAAGATGCCCTAGGATATCCTCCCGCACCCTGAATATCTTACCCTCCTTCCAATACCCAAGTTGTCTTGACTCCAAACTATTTTCCCCAACAACTAAAATCAAGAACATGGTGCAATTGCATCAATATTTATTATAAATGTCTTGAGAAAAGAGCTGTGTTTTGTTGTTAAGGAGGCCGATCATTAACTCAGTGCCTCGCTGAGAGACTTATCATGATTAACTCAGGAATCACTTCATATCATTCATTAATTCGTAAATTTATAACGTAATAAATATAAACACACACCATTTTCTTTCAGGATAACATACAGTAGATATTATTATGTCTCATATTTGCCAATTATAAACTTTCTTGCTTAAGAACGTACACACACACACACGCACACACACGCACGCACGCACGCACGCACGCACGCACGCACGCACGCACGCACGCACGCACGCACGCACGCACGCACACACACACATTTATAAGGGTATCCAGGGAGGGGGAAGATACCCTAGGATATCTTCTCCCCTGGGGGAGATATATCTCCCCCGGTGGAAGATACCCCTAGGGGGAGATATCCAAGGGGAGATACCCTGCCCCACCGGCATATATACAATCGTGGTTTTAAGGCCATTCATACGGGCTAAATAAAAAACCTGCCAAGCCAGTATGAAATTTTTTTATCATCAGTTTTAATATATAATATTAGATTTAAACTAGGAAAAGAACAACTTCATCTAATAACTTCCTCAGGCATTGCGACAAAAACCGCCCAATCACATTTGTGTGCGTAGCAGCCAGCCAGCCAGCCAGCCAGCCAGCCAGCCAGCCAGCCAGCCAGCCAGCCAGCCAGCCAGCCAGCCAGCCAGCCAGCCAGCCAGCCAGCCAGCCAGCCAGCCAGCCAGCCAGCCAGCCAGCCAGCCAGCCAGCCAGCCAGCCTGCCGGCAGTTGTTTTTTAATGCTGCCGTTCGGCTATTTATAAACCGATCGGGTTCACGAACAGAACGAAATTCGACAAAGAGGCAATATAGTAATGTTGTGTCCCATCATGTTGATCGTTGCATCGTATGTTGTCAGTAGGAAAATAAAAAAAAATTAAATTGTATTTTGTTAGTAGGATCATAATTTTATTGCTAAGCACATATTTGTGTGAAAGAGTTTGAAATCTTTCATGTGTTGGTTTTGCATTATTTTGAATTGAAACAAAAACATTCCAGTCACAATTCACAAAACACAATTGGTAGCTATCCTAAATATTAATATTTTTATATTTTCATGCACATTGACAAACAAACATGTGCATAATAGTGAAAAGTAGCCATCAGTATTGGATAATTGTCTTAGTGAAGCAAAATTAATAAACATTTGCTTCTCTGGTTTGATGGTAATGTCTAATGACATAGGAATTTTTTTAGCATGGTGAAGTTCACGTCTGTTTTTTCGTCAATATTCTCCAAAGTTCGCTTCATTATTTAAAATTAAATGATTGTAACACAGCAATTATGACAGCATTTTTCATTCACAGATTCAGCGGTTGTTGGGATGTACTCATTGTGCTGCAAGCAACGCGCGACATAAAGCACAATGTGTGACCATCTTTATGTAAACCAGTTGTCAAAAAATTTTGCCCGTATGAAATTTCGCACTATTCCTATGAGCTTAACCTTAAAAAAATCCTGTACACAATTATATTAATAATTAAATGAATTTTCGCGGTTTTTAAAAGACTAGAAATTTGCTAAAAACTTCATTGTTATACAAAAAGAAACGAGTTTTTTAAGTTTCTATACAAACGCTGGGATTGATCCCGTGGGATGTCATCTCGGCTTGAATTTAGCGAAAGATCGACAAAGTATTAGGCCCTACTGACACAACAAACATCTCCGGAAATGCCACTTTTTATTAACGTACACATACGTTTATTATATGCATATTAATGCATCGAATCGTGTAAGTGTCGTGAGAATCCCGACACATATTGACATATGCGCTCACTTTAAAGCGTATTTAATCGCTCTGTTTAAACAGACGAAGCGGAGACACAGCGGTTCACAAGGGACCTCTTACCCCCGTCGATTCACCCAGCGGTTCACAGGGGACCTCGTACCCCCGTCGATTCACCCAGCGGTTCACAAGGGACCTCGTACCCCCGTCGATTCACCCAGCGGTTCACAGGGGACCTCGTACCCCCGTCGATTCACCCAGCGGTTCACAGGGTACCTCGTACCCCCGTCGATTCACCCAGCGGTTCACAGGGGACCTCGTACCCCCGTCGATTCACCCAGCGGTTCACAAGGGACCTCGTACCCCCGTCGATTCACCCAGCGCTTCACAGGGTACCTCGTACCCCCGTCGATTCACCCAGCGGTTCACAGGGTACCTCGTACCCCCGTCGATTCACCCAGCGGTTCACATGGTACCTCGTACCCCCGTCGATTCACCCAGCGGCTCACATGGTACCTCGTACCCCCGTCGATTCACCCAGCGGCTCACAGGGTACCTCGTACCCCCGTCGATTCACCCAGCGGCTCACAGGGTACCTCGTACCCCCGTCGATTCACCCAGCGGCTCACAGGGTACCTCGTACCCCCGTCGATTCACCCAGCGGCTCACAGGGTACCTCGTATCCCCGTCGATTCACCGATCACGCCAGAGAGAGCGTAGTGCAAGGTCGCCTGGCGCCCATCAAGAACTACGTCCAACTGTGCGCCAATGCACTCAGAGTTGGCCACAGCGCACCAAATATAATCATGATTATGTTACTAACCGACACTAGTTCGTTAGTTCGTTTCTTCGCGAGCCCTGGTTTCTGCCACTGCGAGAGCGCTTTTTGTTGGTTCTTTTAGTTGACGTTGACATAGAGACAACCGTAAATTACCTATTTATCCCTGCGTGAAATCGTTACGAATCTACTTTGCCTGACATCTAGACACCAGGTGACAGGACGGTTTTTTATTTTACAGAGACTGTGACGATAGAAAACACGGTCCCCCACCTTCAATTTGCTAATATCATTATGCTGCTGCTGCTGCTGCTGCTGCTGCTGCTGCTGCTGCTGCTGCTGCTGCTGCTGCTGCTGCTGCTGCTGCAGAGATAACATCATGAGGGATCACTAGAATATGATTAGTGAAAGATAATGATCCGGTGTAACAGTATATCTCCCCCTAGATAGCTCCCCCAGGGGGAAGATGCCCTAGGATATCCTCCCCCACCCTGAATATCTTACCCCCCTTCCAATACCCAAGTTGTCTTGACTCCAAACTATTTTCCCCAACAACTAAAATCAAGAACATGGTGCAATTGCATCAATATTTATTATAAATGTCTTGAGAAAAGAGCTGTGTTTTGTTGTTAAGGAGGCCGATCATTAACTCAGTGCCTCGCTGAGAGACTTATCATGATTAACTCAGGAATCACTTCATATCATTCATTAATTCGTAAATTTATAACGTAATAAATATAAACACACACCATTTTCTTTCAGGATAACATACAGTAGATATTATTATGTCTCATATTTGCCAATTATAAACTGTCTTGCTTAAGAACGTACACACACACGCACGCACGCACGCACGCACGCACGCACGCACGCACGCACGCACGCACGCACGCACGCACGCACGCACGCACGCACACACACACACACACACACACACACATTTATAAGGGTATCCAGGGAGGGGGAAGATACCCTAGGATATCTTCTCCCCTGGGGGAGATATATCTCCCCCGGTGGAAGATACCCCTAGGGGGAGATATCCAAGGGGAGATACCCTGCCCCACCGGCATATATACAATCGTGGTTTTAAGGCCATTCATACGGGCTAAATAAAAAACCTGCCAAGCCAGTATGAAATTTTTGTATCATCAGTTTTAATATATAATATTAGATTTAAACTAGGAAAAGAACAACTTCATCTAATAACTTCCTCAGGCATTGCGACAAAAACCGCCCAATCACATTTGTGTGCGTAGCAGCCAGCCAGCCAGCCAGCCAGCCAGCCAGCCAGCCAGCCAGCCAGCCAGCCAGCCAGCCAGCCAGCCAGCCAGCCAGCCAGCCAGCCAGCCTGCCGGCAGTTGTTTTTAATGCTGCCGTTCGGCTATTTATAACCCGATCGGGTTCACGAACAGAACGAAATTCGACAAAGAGGCAATATAGTAATGTTGTGTCCCGTCATGTTGATCGTTGCATCGTATGTTGTCAGTAGGAACATTAAAAAAAATTAAATTGTATTTTGTTAGTAGGATCATAATTTTATTGCTCAGCACATTATTGTGTGATTTGTGTGAAAGAGTTTGCAATCTTTCATGTGTTGGTTTTGCATTATTTTGAATTGAAACAAAAACATTCCAGTCACAATTCACAAAACACAATTGGTAGCTATCCTAAAAATTAATATTTTTATATTTTCATGCACATTGACAAACAAACATGTACATAATAGTGAAAAGTAGCCATCAGTATTGCATAATTGTCTTAGTGAAGCAAAATTAATAAACATTTGCTTCTCTGGTTTGATGGTAATGTCTAATGACATAGGAATTTTTTTAGCATGGTGAAGTTCACGTCTGTTTTTTCGTCAATATTCTCCAAAGTTCGCTTCATTATTTAAAATTAAATGATTGTAACACAGCAATTATGACAGCATTTTTCATTCACAGATTCAGCGGTTGTTGGGATGTACTCATTGTGCTGCAAGCAACGCGCGACATAAAGCACAATGTGTGACCATCTTTATGTAAACCAGTTGTCAAAAAATTTTGCCCGTATGAAATTTCGCACTATTCCTATGAGCTTAACCTTAAAAAAACCCTGTACACAATTATATTAATAATTAAATGAATTTTCGCGGTTTTTAAAAGACTAGAAATTTGCTAAAAACTTCATTGTGATACAAAAAGAAACGAGTTTTTTAAGTTTCTATACAAACGCTGGGATTGATCCCGTGGGATGTCATCTCGGCTTGAATTTAGCGAAAGATCGCCAAAGTATTAGGCCCTACTGACACAACAAACATCTCCGGAAATGCCACTTTTTATTAACGTACACATACGTTTATTATATGCATATTAATGCATCGAATCGTGTAAGTGTCGTGAGAATCCCGACACATATTGACATATGCGCTCACTTTAAAGCGTATTTAATCGCTCTGTTTAAACAGACGAAGCGGAGACACAGCGGTTCACAAGGGACCTCTTACCCCCGTCGATTCACCCAGCGGTTCACAGGGGACCTCGTACCCCCGTCGATTCACCCAGCGGTTCACAAGGGACCTCGTATCCCCGTCGATTCACCCAGCGGTTCACAGGGGACCTCGTACCCCCGTCGATTCACCCAGCGGTTCACAGGGTACCTCGTACCCCCGTCGATTCACCCAGCGGTTCACAGGGGACCTCGTACCCCCGTCGATTCACCCAGCGGTTCACAAGGGACCTCGTACCCCCGTCGATTCACCCAGCGCTTCACAGGGTACCTCGTACCCCCGTCGATTCACCCAGCGGTTCACAGGGTACCTCGTACCCCCGTCGATTCACCCAGCGGTTCACAGGGTACCTCGTACCCCCGTCGATTCACCCAGCGGCTCACATGGTACCTCGTACCCCCGTCGATTCACCCAGCGGCTCACAGGGTACCTCGTATCCCCGTCGATTCACCCAGCGGCTCACAGGGTACCTCGTATCCCCGTCGATTCACCGATCACGCCAGAGAGAGCGTAGTGCAAGGTCGCCTGGCGCCCATCAAGAACTACGTCCAACTGTGCGCCAATGCACTCAGAGTTGGCCACAGCGCACCAAATATAATCATGATTATGTTACTAACCGACACTAGTTCGTTAGTTCGTTTCTTCGCGAGCCCTGGTTTCTGCCACTGCGAGAGCGCTTTTTGTTGGTTCTTTTAGTTGACGTAGACATAGAGACAACCGTAAATTACCTATTTATCCCTGCGTGAAATCGTTACGAATCTACTTTGCCTGACATCTAGACACCAGGTGACAGGACGGTTTTTTATTTTACAGAGACTGTGACGACAGAAAACACGGTCCCCCACCTTCAATTTGCTAATATCATTATGCGTGTGAAATAAATATAAAATGGTCCATTTGCGATCGGCAATCCCCCTTTAACGGTTCTCGACGGCTGCCGGAGGAGCAAAAAAAAAAATCGGATATAGTTACATCACCTGAAAGGCATATATAAAAAAAAATCCGTTTATCAGATGCTATGTAGGTATAAAATTGGATAAGTAAATTACCTAATGTTTATTAAGCACCCACGGGTCGCCAGTGCGAGATTCTGGTAGAATTATCTGTTCGCAAGCCACTGAGCTTTCATGCCAAGTATCAAAACCCGTATGAACCCATTAAAGATACACCTGATCGTAATGTAATAGTATAAAATATATCTACTCTACCACCTTCACCAAATGTGTTTTAAAGAACCAAGATTGTTTAATATCGGTTGACCATGTTATGTTAAATTTGAATGTTTCGCCCCGAATAACAAGTTCACATTGCATGCTTAACGGCAAAGTCTGTATTCATGAACATAACGATCAAATTATATTCTAAACATGAGGTTCACTAAAATATATTATTCAAATTGTTAGAATATTATAGTTGATACCACATGACTTGATTTCACAATAAAAACCATCAAAGTGTATACCTTTGATGGTTGCAATATCTAATAGAGTTAATGTTTCATGCTCCTTAAAGTAGTCATGGCTTTATGGCTCGCTAGCACAAAGTTATCGAACGAACTATTGTGATATTCGCCGCAACCCGCGGTGGATCGCTCTGTTTGCGATTCGCTATTGCGGAGCTGCGGGAGGCGGCGAACTGAATAAATGCCAAATGCCAACACGCATTGTTTACATTGCGCCGCAACGAGGCTGGCTCGCTCGAGGCCGGCGCGTACGGGCCGCTTTGTTTACCGTTGCTAGGTCACGCAGCTGCGACTAGGAGCGGTGCTTTAGGCTAACAGGTCCTCCTGTCCCGTGCGTGAACTTTTTAGATCGGACTTGGCGATGTTATCGGACGGAAACTGTCCTGCTGTTAGTTAAGTTAGTTAGTATGCTCTTCGTTGGGACAGCGTGTGGAACACAAGGCGCAGAATATATCAATGAATTTGGTCGGGTCGATTGGAGACGGTAAGTAGTATAGCCTACTTCACACTTCTTAATCAGACGCCGCTTAATATCACCCAGGCTGGGGTCAGATCACGGTTTAAGGTCACTAGACTTACACGTACACCGAGCAACGCTACCCAGATCTGCCACATTTGATGGGAGTGTTAGCAGTTAACTCATTGTAGGCCCTTTTGTGTAACTTTTACTGATGTTTCAGAATAATCGCCCATATGAGTAACTTTAATTGATATTAGCTAGCACCATGCACATGTATATCAAAGAATATGACAGACAAATATTGGGTCGCCGAACTGGTATATCAGGAGTCGAAGTATCGCTCAAAGTAATTTTCGAAGATCGGTACATTCCCTTGGTGAACTATACTTCGATTGTGTCATCCCATATATGCAATGCTGTCTTGTCCAATGAAGTCGCACCTGGCTATCATGGCGTGTATACAGACTGACCAAACCTGGCAAAACGAGCCGACTGCCGGACACTAAATTAGAGACGTAATTAAATACACAATAAGCAATAACGCACGTGTAGGACGCTGACGTTACTTTTAAAATAAGGTAGTAAATAGTCTCATGACATTAAATCCCGTGTTGGTATGTACACTATTTTGCCGCGTTTTGCGATGCCAAATATCGTTTATCGGGCGTCGAGAAACTTACAGACCAGTTGTTGCGGTGACATTAAGGTCAGGACCTATTTCGAATGATTGTGTTTTACAGCTTGTAGTTGCTCAGATATTTATCGAAGACCACAGCGTCAGTGTTCTACATATCCGGTCTGTAATCCACCCCTGTAATCCACCCCTGACACGATGCTGTGGTTGTGAAGCGAGTACGTTATATACTGTTTGGTCGGCAACTGACCATGCATTTCTCCGTGTGGAAAAAAACCGACCTTTAACGCAGTAGCCCAGTGGAGAACGCGGGACTCTTAGTAGAGAGGATGATGAATATAATTATGTGAACGAATATTCTTCGCGCAGTAATCGCAAAGTGGTTGAATGCTTTCCAGAGAAGTTGAGGTGGTGTTGGAACGTATAGGTGTCTTCATATAATGGAAGCATTGGCTTAACTTTCTATATCGATGATATTGTTGTTTCGGCAGATCACCAACGGAAGTCTATATATTACGATAATAGAACAGCAAGCCGTCCGTATTCGTATGTCAGATAATCGGTCGCTAACGGATCGCACAGTGCAGTGACACTAGACCCCCACGACGAGTGTAGCCTATATATCCTGTCAGGAATGTATCACACAGTATGACGACGCGTTAGCAACACGTCGATATGTATATAATCGGTCGGCGTAAAATGCATTTAGCCCACAAAAAAATAGTTATTACAATTGTCACATTTATCATATAACGCGTGTCGACGTTGTACGCACGAACACAACATACACATTGTACAGGTTTAATCACTTTCTTGTCAGCAAATGTTTAAGCTGCACATGACACTTCAAAATACTCTTTATTCCAGTGAGCTGAAACTGAGACGAGTGAAGGATACCTAGTAACGAGCACCAACAAAGCACGTCCCACACCTAAGTAAATAAGCTAATGTTGACAGTATAAAGACTACCTCTCAAACGCTTCGGTTATTATACATATATAAAGAGCTTCAGCCGTACGTAGCCGTAAAGCAGTTTCAGCTAAAAGTTTGAAGCAGTTTCCAATACCGCTTCGAACGCGATGTCTGCACGTTTCTGAAGGCGCACCATTTGTATGTGTTACTATTACATTGTATGTGTTACTATTTCATTGTATGTGTTACTATTACATTGTATGTGTAGTGTTGTGTTAGAGACATGTTATGCGAACTAATACATCGCCTTCCTTGCCGTCTTGGCCTAGTTCTGTCTCGAGTCTATTGGTTGTTTTATCAACGATTTCTTCTGACGAGGAGCCGGCTAAAGTGGGCTGGACACATGGAAAGTATGGAAGGAGAACGGTTGACGAAGAGAGCGGATGCGCTTACAGTGGAGGGTAGAAGGAGAAGAGGAAGGCCGAGACTGAGATGGGAGGACAGAGTGAAGAGAGATTTGGCGGAAGTGGGAGGGGAGGGGAAACTGAGAACGAGGGATGGAGACGGGTGGTGGAGACGACAGTGAATCGGGATCAGTGAAGAAGAAGAAGGGAAAACAAAACTCGACGACCGGTATCGGTTCAAGCCTCATACCGGACTCCAGGGATAAACAGTTTGTCACGTATTTTGTGTTTTGTGTGAAGTCAAATGGAAGACGTATGACATAAGGATTACTTGCTAAAACGGCCGGCCTTCATAATAATGGTATAATATTTTGTATTCAGCGTGACTCGCGTGTTCTATCGTTTCTTGGTCCTTCCAAATCTGCTTCTGCTGAATCTAAGAAATACGTTAGATACTTGCTTACTTACGTGCGTCGAGTGAGTTTTTATTGGAATTACAATCCGTTGTAATTGATTGTTCTACGTCACATATGGCAGTAAACACGAACTTAAAAACATTAAGTTTCTACACAAAAGTGGAAATACCGCGTCCAACCACTTATGCTGCTCCACCAGCTTTCGACGCGTGCAGATCGCACATGTACCATTTTATATTTATTTCACACGCCTAATGATTTTTTTGCAAATTCTAAATTGGGAATATTTTATATCGTCACAGTCGATTGTCGGTTTTAAAACATTTCAAGCCATAAAGATGTAATATAGACCAGAGAGGTTATCGTCTATCTTTACGTAAAGATACGGCGGGACAAAACACCCAAGGTGCAAGACATCGGATGTTGAGAAACGAATCCTTTGGTTATATATCGTCTATGTGTGTTTAATGATCTAGTTCATTATCTTTGGCTTAGTCATTGTGTTTACCGTACCTAGTCTCTGATAAAAGTTGTCATGTTAGTGGAGGTTTATGCATCTGTCAAAAAGATACCCATTTCACGTGCAGCGGATTGGAATAGGCATATCCACATTTTTTCGTGGATGGGAGTCACATTCCACAAGTTAGGGAACAGTACAACCATTTCAAGTTGATAAAGTAAAACAAAATACATACCATTTAAGGATTGCAAAATATACATTGTTTAATGATATGTGATTATAGTATAATTTATTAACATATTTTATTCGGAGATTAGTATTAACCAAAGTTACCTAAAGTTCCACTGAAATGAGATACGTCAAACTATATACCCTTAATTACCCAATTAGTGAGATTTAATATCCTCAACACGGTGCGTGAGTTACGTGCGTGGGACACATAAAACATATCAATTAAACATGGAATCTGTTTCATCTTAGTTGGAACGAACGCTGGATAATCGTGCAGATATACGTTTTGTGTTTTGGAACTTCAAGATGGCCGACGCACGTAATCGCAAATTACCTCGTAATCGCTCACGTCCGATTACGAAATCATAATTGCACCTCTGCATTGGACAGGGCATGTTGTATGCGTGTGGCATATCAATGAATTTCGTTGTTAGTTCCCAAGTCCCTAATATATCTAAAAAGATTACCATCCAATGCAAAACACCGAGACGGCAAGTGGACAAGGAAGCCACTGGCTTATCGAGAGTCCAACGATTTCTCATCTATGTGTAGCCCGCCCTTCGAAGACATTCTGGAGAGCGCGTTTATCGAAATGTCACTAACCGATACTGCGAGTGACTTCGTCAATTCAAGTATGAATGTAATTTGGTCGAGGTGTTGTGGAATATTTCGCCTTAAGTCAAATGCGATTTGTCTGTATAATGCAATTATAGGTATTACTGTTGTCAGAGTCGGTCGACTCGTTCCATTCGATTAGGACACCTATGGACCGTTTGACCTGCGATGACCGTCGGCTCTGCTTGACTTGACCGAACGGCCCTTGTTTTCTTGGATGCAGAGTCATAAAAGCACGGCCTTATTCATAAGTAGGCCTTACAAAACTGTAAACGTATTACAAAGATAATGTTTTGTTCTGGTAAAGCTGTAAACATGTGGAATTCTTGCAGCATTTTCTTCATGGATTTAATTATATTGCATAACGTTCTGTGGTTTCCCAGAAGGATTACAACAAATCATGTCAGTCAATACCTTTTTAGTGTTTTGTTTTAATTTAGCAGGCCATGTTCGGTGTCAGCCTTTTAACCACCAGCATAAATGTGTGATTCATTCCTCTCAGTGCACCTTTTGATATTGAAAGTAGTTATATTCTGACGCCAATCCCCAGTTAATATACTATAGATTATAATTAGTATATTAATGTTGGATCCATACGCGTCATTGTGAATTATTTGACAATATTTCAGAACACTACGTTGAAAACACTAATTCATGATACATCATATTCACAAGTAAAATTCTTTCATATTGGCTTGATATCGTTTCTTCAGAAACACTACCGGAGTGTCTTCTAGGGGTAATGGTTTGAACTGTTTAAACTGTCATCAAAAACTTAAACCATTTATATAGCGAGCCGTCCGTATAAAATGATATTGTATTTCGCAGTCACCATTTTCAGCTATCGCATTTGCTATGTGTACGTGTTGGTACTTGCGATATTCGATCTGAAACATTATAAAACAGGACAAATTACAAAGATCGTAGATCTACACGACCCATCAGTGAACCAGCAAAGAGGCTGTTATTGTTTGACACCTGAACTAACGTTCGATATTTATTGGTTTTAATTAGCATTTGGCTAATCCTGCTTACACCCACATGGACCCCGATTCGACGGAAACATCCATAAATAACACTGGACTGACATTACAAAAGGATATTCAAAGCTTCTGTGAAAACCTCATGAAATAGGCATAGGCAAATAATTAATTACATGAATAATATAACGATGTCTTGCGAAAATACTGGGTAAAATCAAACGTTCACGAGATGCGTCATTAGGTCTACATCGTCCAGTATTCACAAGAGATGTGTTCAAACTATGAGTGGATGTCAGCGTAGTATATTTATAATATGCGCATCTGTTCACAAGGCAAGTGGATGACGATGTACATTGGTTACACTGTGAGTGGATGACGATGTACATTGATTACACTGTGAGTGGATAACGATGTACATTGGTTACACTGTGAGTGGATGACGATATACATTGGTTACACTGTGAGTGGATGACGATGTACATTGGTTACACTGTGAGTGGATAACGATGTACATTGGTTACACTGTGAGTGGATAACGATGTACATTGGTTACACTGTGAGTGGATGACGATGTACATTGATTACACTGTGAGTGGATGACGATGTACATTGGTTACACTGTGAGTGGATAACGATGTACATTGGTTACACTGTGAGTGGATGACGATGTACATTGCTGTGAGTTGATAACGATGTACATTTGTTACACTGTGAGTGGATGACGATATACATTGGTTACACTGTGAGTGGATAACGATGTACATTGGTTACACTGTGAGTGGATGACGACGTACATTGATTACACTGTGAGTGGATGACGATATACATTGGTTACACTGTGAGTGGATGACGATGTACATTGATTACACTGTGAGTGGATGACGATGTACATTGGTTACAATGTGAGTGGATGACGATGTACATTGGTTACACTGTGAGTGGATAACGATGTACATTGGTTACACTGTGAGTGGATGACGATGTACATTGGTTACACTGTGAGTGGATGACGATGTACATTGGTTACACTGTGATTGGATGACGACGTACATTGATTACACTGTGAGTGGATAACGATGTACATTGGTTACACTGTGAGTGGATGACGATGTACATTGGTTACACTGTGAGTGGATGACGATGTACATTGGTTACACTGTGAGTGGATGACGATGTACATTGGTTACACTCTGAGTGGATGACGATGTACATTGATTACACTGTGAGTGGATGACGATGTACATTGGTTACACTGTGAGTGGATGACGATGTACATTGGTTACACTGTGAGTGGATGACGATGTACATTGGTTACACTGTGAGTGGATGACGATGTACATTGATTACACTGTGAGTGGATGACGATGTACATTGGTTACACTGTGAGTGGATGACGATGTACATCGATTACACTGTGAGTGGATAACGATGTACATTGGTTACACTGTGAGTGGATGACGATATACATTGGTTACACTGTGAGTGGATGACGATGTACATTGGTTACACTGTGAGTGGATTACGATGTACATTGGCTACACTGTGAGTGGATGACGATGTACATTGGTTACACTGCGAGTGGATGACGATGTACATCGGTTACACTGCGAGTGGATGACGATGTACATCGGTTACACTGCGAGTGGATGACGATGTACATCGGTTACACTGCGAGTGGATGACGATGTACATCGGTTACACTGCGAGTGGATGACGATGTACATCGGTTACACTGCGAGTGGATGACGATGTACATCGGTTACACTGCGAGTGGATGACGATGTACATCGGTTACACTGCGAGTGGATGACGATGTACATTGGTTACACTGCGAGTGGATGACGATGTACATTGGTTACACTGTGAGTGGATGACGATATACATTGGTTACACTGTGAGTGGATGACGATGTACATTGGTTACACTGTGAGTGGATGACGATGTACATCGGTTACACTGTGAGTGGATGACGATGTACATCGGTTAAACTGTGAATGGATGACGATGTACATCGGTTACACTGTGAGTGGGTGACGATGTACATCGGTTACACTGTGAGTGGATGACGATGTACATCGGTTACATACACGTCCGTTGGTTACATGACGAGTGGAAGGTAGTGTCTACGAAAGTGTCCAGCACCCACAGAACGACTGGATGAAAGTACAAAGAGTTCACGTTAAACGTCGATCTCACTTCGCTCCCGCTGGTGCAGAAGGCGCCAACAAATCTCTTTCAGCCAGCACGGTCTTGGCCGAGCCAGTTGAGTTCATTCCAGCTCTTCCCAGCCAGCTTCCACAGTCCTTCTCCAGGTGCCCAGTGGTCTGCCTCTTTCCCCTTTCCCAGGTGATGTCAATTTCAAAGCGGCATGTTGAAGCCTATCTCTGTCCATGCAGAGAACATGACCAAACCACGTTCTTTGCTTCGCCTCACTGACGACGTAGTTGATGGAGGATCCAGAGATTTCCTTGTTGGTCACACGCTGCTCCCAATGTATTCTGGGAATTCGTCTGTACAGTGTTCACAACACGGCGTGTGTGGCACATAAGTACCAACTTCGATGGTGCACACATACATGTAAGACAGGCAATAAAAATCCTTAAGACCGCAAACAAACCCGTATGATTATCTACGTTCATCAAAAGGAACTCGTCGTGCAAATTGGGATATATTGATTGGATCTCGCGAGACTTTGGCGCAGCTGACTGCTCACAGCTAAATATTCGCGAGAGTTGCTCTTCGGACGTGTTTTGAACTAACGATTTATTTATTACTCGCATGCCGTTGGGCAAACCGCGGGCCGGATCCCGTAACACAAAACCGTAAGGACTGTCTCCCGGTAAACCGTACGCATTGGCACCTATTGTATGCAGTGACTGCGTCCGTAAGAGCCGGTGATATTCATTTTCTGCCTACAGCCTGGAAACCTACTGTCAGTGCTTACAGCATAGAGAGAGGGGGTATCATTGTCCTCGTTCATGCAATGTCCATAGACGTCTAACCAGGCGGATCCCGATATGAAGGCCTTCCGTTCAAACGAATACAAAACCGGCAATTACCGCCAGGCGAGACGGCTGCTATTAGCGGCAATATGTGAATGCTGACAATTAACGAGATCCGAGTATGTATCAGTGTTGTCTACAATGTTCGGCAATTACTCGCACACGATATATCAAGCACAATATTAGTACTGATTAAATGTTGTGTGATAAAGCCATGTGGACCCCGTGAACGAATGACTAAAGGGTTACGGCTCCTTACATAAAGTATGTCAGGAAGTCATTGCAGAAGGGGCATTTGGTGCGTTCTTGGAAACATGAAATTACATGACGAATAATACATTTAACTAATTATGAGTATTTTTTGCGCCACTGGAATATCCTCTCCAGGGCGAACGTATGACAGATGTGCTTGGAGATTCTGCCCGGTCGTCATGATCCTTCTCTCTGTCTCACTAGTGGAATACATAGGGATAGGAGCTTCCGGAAGGATGACAAGGTTTACTTCAGACCGCCTTCGGGACAAACGAGCGTGATCTTTCACCACTATTCACAACTCTGTACGATTTGCCCATAGATGGAGACTGGAATAGTGAGCGTCGGGTCGTGTCCACACTAGTCCACACGCCCTGCACACTGCACCTCCGAGATCCCTGGCACATTCGCCTCGTGCCGCAAAGTGCCCACTATTCACAGTGTATCACGACCATAAGGCTGCAGTGCTCCTTATTCAGTTCGTTATGTCTCTGGCCATCTGATTTGCGTCGTTCAACAACTACCGTAGTTCACGTCTTTCTTTTTCTATTGTTTTTGCCAGGTTTCGTTGACTAACAAAAGGCATTAGCATTACAATAGATGCTGTGCATATTTGCATAGGTAAAGGCGTTGCATGTGTAGCGAAAATTATTCAGCCGCATTGACTGCATATTCATCGGACAGTAATAGCACCTACGTTATTGCCATAACGGTAAATAAATAACTGTAGCTTCATACCGCATCGCTAGACTTTAATGACTACCTCTGCAAAGAAACGACGCGCCTTAATCTACAGATTGGTGAACTATAACACTATGTTTACCACCGGCTATGCCTATTTCCATAGCTGCAACCTAATTTATGTAAACCGAAGCACACCGATACACACATCATAATCGCTAATGTAGATATATAATATGCCTTTAACGGGACGAAGTTTCTGTGTCTATAAACGTGGACGACGCCATCACGTGACTGTAGCTCCGCATTGAATGTACCATTGTGACGAAAAACAACATTATGTTTATTGCAGTCAAAACTGGTATCTTCAAAATCGAACAAAAGCGCAGCGAACTTGCCTGTTGCCCGACAAAGACAGTCTAAATTCATTTTGTAAATTGTTTCCTCTCGACCAGAACAAACAGGATTGTTTGTGGCAGCGGCGTTCTGAGCGTGCATGCTCTCCGCCGTAGCCTCGGAGAAAGTGCGTGCACGAAATTCGCCAGTGAGTGAGGCCGCCTGGCGTCTCATCGACGATGGCTCGCTGCCGCTCGCCCGTGACACCGATCAGACAGGCCAATCTGTGAAAGACGTAAGCTCGATTCTTAAAGTCAGCCTTATATGCCCAGTAAGCAGAAAGATATAGTGGTATTATGTTAGCCATATTAGTGACGTACATGTACCGCAAAACTGGTTGTGTATTTTTTCAAGCTCCAAAATGGGAGAAGGACACCACAGTTGTCTTCGGAACGGTGACGGCGGCTTGTAGAATAGCAGGAGAGAGACTTCGGTTTCACTTGAGTCGATTTGGACAGCGACGTCCTGAACAGGATATGCAGATTGAAGAAACTGTGTTAGTTGATGAAATAGCTACTGCACGCCTTCCCCGAGTGTCACAAAGAAAAGGTCACGAGACAGTCCTAGAAGACGCAGTCTTGATAATAATACTATAAAGGATACTGGTTCTAGAACCATTCTAACTGTAATCGCTAATTCTATGGATCACAGTGTTTCACGACCACACGTGTCGCTTCTACGGTGTGCCGATGGACACCGATTATGGGACAGTGGACGCCTCACGTTACTGACTTCGTCTATTGTGCAGTTTTCATAGGGGCCGACAGCATTATTTTTCAGCCTAATGGCTGCTGCCTACTGCGAGTGGTCACAGCGTAGCGAACGAGAAAGAATGGAATTTATGATTGTTCTAGTTTGGTGCGATGTGCGTTGATGCCTAACAAAGTGGATCCCGCAGATACCGTTCTAACGAATGCAAAATGGCAATTACTGTCAGACGAGATGCCTATTATTAGTGACAATATCAGAATGTAGTCCATTATGAATGTACTTGGCATGTTGTGGTACTTGCCAGTTGCACTGTTCGTCGATAGCGTAACTACATTTAAAAGCAAATTTGACAAATATATCAGGAGGGCGGGTTACACACGGATGATCGTTGAATTCTCGATAAGCTAGTGGCTGCAGATGGTTATCTTGTCAAATGCATATTTTCACCGTTCTTGTTTCATTTTGCAGGCTGCGGCACGGAATAACGTGGACGATCGAGGAGCCGAGGTCGACTTGACGGACTGAGCGACACACGGCCGCACGATGAGTCGCAAGAAGGACGAGAAGCCCATCCCGCCGACGGGGCCGGGCAGCAAGGTGGTCGCGCTGCCCGACTCCATCAAACGATTCATCATCCCGCGTACGGATAAGGTGGTCGGCTTCAACCTGATGTGGTCGACGACGAGCGTGAAGGCGCTGCCGAAGGAGATCTACGAGAACGAAGAGCTGCTGAACTTCGCCCGCAGCTTCGATGTGGAGAACAACCGCCTCAAGAAAGTGCCGGGGGCCATCTCGGGGATGACGAACCTGGAGCTGGTGAATGTGCGCAACAACTTGCTCACGAAGCTGCCGCCGGCCATCGCGAAGCTGAAGGAGATGCAGGAATTAGACGTGTCCGGGAACTCGCTTAAGGCGCTGCCAAAGACGCTCAACAAGGCGACGATGTTACTCGAGGTGCGAGCGTCGCGGAACAAGTTGAAGAGCATCCCGGCGAAGCTGGGCACGGCGCCGAACCTAAAGCGGCTGGACCTGTCGAACAACGCCATCAAGAAGCTCAACAAGAACATCTACAAAGTGCCGATGATCCTCAACGCGTCGCACAACAAGATTCGCGAGCTGCCGCCGGCGACCATCAAGAACCCAGAGATCCACTCGATCGATCTGTCGTACAACGATATCGAGGAGCTGCCGCCCACCATACAGAACCTGCAGTGCCTCGTCGACTTGAACCTCGAGCACAACGTGCTGGCGTCACTTCCGCCGGAAATCGGCCGCATGAAGTACCTGTACACCCTCAATATCGCCCACAACAATTTGACGGAGCTGCCGGACGAGTTCTGCAACATCGCGTACGGTCTAGTTAACCTGCGCGTCGACCACAACCAGCTGGGCGCTCTACCGGAAAGCTTCTACAGTCTCGTGCTGCTCGCCAACTTCGACGCGTCGCACAACCAGCTCGAGGGTCTCCCGCCTCGCTTTGACGAGCTGCGCTCCCTACGCTTCATCGACGTGTCCCACAACCACATCAACAACATCGACCTGATGGTCGGACTCAAGTCGGTCGAGCAGTTCATCGCGACGGACAACGAGATCGTTTCACTCCCAGCAGACATCGACCAGATGAAGGCGCTGATCAGCATCGACGTGTCGAGGAACCAGCTGAGGTCGATCCCGGACATCTTGGGCAAAATGCGAACGCTGAAAGAGATCAGAGTGGCGAGCAACACGCTGACGGCGCTGCCGGAGACACTGGGCGACGAACAACTGCTGACGCTCGTCGACGCGTCCCACAACCAACTGGACGCCGTGCCGGCCGACATGCGCAAGCTGCGCTGTCTCGAAACCTTGCTGTTGGCCGACAACCAACTGAGCGCGCTGCCGAAGAGCATGGACTGGCTGCACACGCTCTTCGTCTTCGACGTCTCCGCCAACCAGTTCACGACGCTCTACATCCCGAAGACGGTCTGCGCGCTCGACCTGTCGGCCAACCCCCTCCACACGCCACAGGACGACCCGCGGGGCTCCGTGCTCATCCACATCGGCGACGACACCCACGCCCGCTGCATGACGCAGCTAACGCTATCCAACCTCGGCCTGGAGGAGATCCCGGCCGCTGTCTGCTTGCTGCGACTCATGACCGTCCTCGACGTGTCGCACAACTCCATCGCCTCCTGTCCTGAGAAGATCACGAGGCTGAAGCAACTGCGGATGTTGATTCTCCACCACAACCAACTGTCTGAGCTTCCCGACATGAAGCACTTCCACTACCTCGAACGACTCGAACTTCAGGTATTTATTTTTACAATGCCAATGGGTACATTTAGGGATGTCTTTGTACGCTTATTGCGCAATATATACATTGTTTATACTAATTATGTAATTTACACCTTTCACCCAGGCCTTGATAATTGTAGTTATGTAATTTTGTATGCTAAATATTAAATAATTTTTTACCCCGTTTAGACAGATTTGTATTACTAGATTCTTATTGTTTAATTTAACTGAATTCATTCAACATAAACATACATACAAGGCGCAGCAATACATAAGATATTATCTCGATTGAACCAAAACACAGCAGTCAGGATGCTGAGAATACATAAAATCTAAATAATCATCTTACAAATATGTTGAAAAGAAATGCATGAAGTTATAAAACTTATAATTTGCATTCCCTATTAATAACTTACAATCTTATTTCTTAAATTAAATAATCACAATTGACAAGTTTTACAGTTTTGCAACATTTACATATAAACTGCTAAGTATGCTGGCTATTAGAGTATATAGAGGCATACATCAACCAATATATAGTACAATGTACACACACACGCACGCGCGCGCGCAAAAAAAAAAAACACACACACACACACAAAATAAATGCTAAATTGATGAATGATATTAATCCAACTGTTCATATCTTTGTAGGAACATTCTTTTATAATGATTTTTGAACTGATAAACAGTTCTGCATGTCTGCAGGTCCGGACGTAATTGATTACAAAACTTAGGACCATTAATACTAATACAAGCAGCTTTTTGTGACGTTTTTGTAACTGTTGTTTTTGTTGCGAACATTATGATTGTGACTATCACATACTCTCTTAAAGTTACACAATAGACGATCTGGAAGCAAATTGTTGTGAATCTTAAGCATGTTGTTGTAGTCTATCATATCATACACATACAGAGTTTTAAAGTAGTTATAATTGGTCTTATGTTCCAATATCAAACAATATCATGAAATATAATTAACACATCTCTTTTAGACTTTCTTGTAGTATTAGCTAGTGTGTTTGTTAAACAGAGACTGATTTCATGTGTGTCATTATACATCTATTTAGTCACTGTAGTAATAGGCCTTTTCAATGTGTATTAACACATCTCTTTTAGACTTTCTTGTAGTATTAGCTAGTGTGTTTGTTAAACAGAGACTGATTTCATGTGTGTGATTATACATATATTTAGTCACTGTAGTAACAGGCCTTTTCAATGTGTATTCAGATGGTCAGTTTCTAATTATCGACTGTGTTTTAATCGCTCTGTATTTTTCAATACGGTGGCACCCATGATAGCATCGTTTCAGTGTCTTACTGGAAGTGCCACGACGGTACACGTATATGTTTCTATATTATTGGGCCCAGACCACAGTTCAGTTTCACAATTGGTGGCTGTGTTAACGTTTTGCGTCACTACAAGAAAATGTGTTCATCAAACATTATAAATGAGTGTTGTCAAAATCACATACCTCCAGTTGTTTTAATCACGTCGCAAACGCACTTACCCTCAAAATTGGCAGTTTTCGCATCATAATTATTAATACGCCTACTGCAGTTGCGGGGGTTTCACCGCGAAAATACCCACGAGTCTTCAAATACGCTTCATATTACAACCCCCACTATCAAAGTTGCGAAATTTCAAGCGTTCTAACATTGCTGGGGTGAATACAGTTGCTTCTTGACAAAATAAAATCACGGCTTAGTTGCGCATTTTTTGGCGTTGCATTCCCTATACATGTACGTATAAATGCAACAGTCAAATAAATAAATAAATATCAATTTCAGAACAACGAGCTGACGGAGTTCCCGGTCAGTCTGACAACGTTGCAGCGGGTCGAGTACGTCAACATGTCGGACAACAAGATCGAGACGATGCCGGAGAACTTCGGCCTGCTCAACCAGCTGGCGGAGCTTGTGCTCGCTGGCAACGAGCTGCTCAACTTCCCGAACGACCGCATCGACGTGCTGTCTTCGCTGCTCAAGCTCGACCTGTCCCGCAACCACATCGACTACATGCCCGAGGACATGCCGTACCTCTACCGCGTCCGTGTGCTCCTGCTCTTCTCCAACGACCTGCTGGAGCTCCCGAAGGACATCGACAAGATGAAGGGGTTGAACGTGTTGGATGTGCACGACAACATACTCGAGGGGCTGCCCGAGAAGCTCAGCAAGATGCCGGCGCTGACCGAGTTGGACGTCACCGATAACAAGATCCGGACGTGGCCCAAGAGCTGGGAGACGGTGCGGAAGAAGGTTGCGAGCGTCGTGTTCGATGGACAGAACCACTACAAGGAACGCGAGCCGCGGGATCGACCCGTGCCCGTCGTCGAGGAACCGCCTCCCAAGAAGGGGAAGGGGAAGGGCGCGAAGGGTGCCAAGGGAGGGAAAGGAAAGAAAGGCGCGAAGGGGGTTAAGCCGCCGGGAACGCCAGCGCCCGCAGAAGACGGAAACAACAACAACAGCACCGCGCGGAAGTCGTCAGCAAAGGCGATTGGGCAGTCGGCAACGGGGAAGAGAGACCAGCAGCAGTGACCTGTGGTCTTGCGGTGGTCACTCTAAAGATCACCTTCTTACCTCTGGGTGATATCACTAACGACATCACTTGGTCACGTCATCACTGCGGTTGACATGAAACGAACAGGTATGTCAATGCTGTGGTTGACGTGAAACGAACACGTGCTTCCGTGAGTATGGGCAGACAAAATGGCTGCCAGCTGGTCGGCGATTGTGTCACCAGTCACGTGGTTGTGGATGACCTCCGCCGTGATGAAGACAACCGCCCCTTTACAGATGAGACCAACATTTTAAAAGTTCATCCACCGAACAAATCATTACTCAAGGAAAGACAATGATATATGGTAGCCACCCTGTATTACATATGTGGCACCAGTTGACTGGGGCTGGGGTATATTCTCGTGGAAAAGTACAAAAACATATTTTTTGTTTTAATAATGTCTTTTGTTTATTTAGCTGATTTAATTAATCTAATTGATTTAATTAATTTAATTTCAGTTGCTTTGACACAAAATATTTTTTTTCTTAAATGTTCTCATAACGTATTTGAAATTATAACCACCTTTATTTAAATGAGAAAATACAAATTTTCAAAATAGTATTCAGTTAATTAGTAGTGTACATTGCTAATACCCAGTGTTAACATTGCACTATCAAGTTGTATATATCTACGACGTAGCCTGCCAAAAGTACACCGTGGACACAATGTTCTGCATGGTGCCACTTACCTAGATGTTCTGCATGGTGCCACTTACCTAGATGTGGCAAGGTGTCAACTTTATAAGTTGGGCTGCCAAATTAACACACGAGGACTAAATGTTCTGGACGTCACCAATCGCATGGATGTGGCAATGTGTCAACTTTATAAGTTGAACCGTAGTGTCACTAATGTATTCCAAATTATAACCTCACACTTGCTGTAATATCACTTGTGCCTATGCGTATGTAAATACAATCTATTGCGTTTCTGGAGGCATCTTGCAAGACGGCAGACCGACTTTAACCAGAGCGTTTGTTAGGTAATTGAAATAACACACCTATGCAAAATATTAACGCGGACATCTATGCAAACTATGAACAAATGTATAACTTATAGCGATTGCTGCAACAGTATATTTTACGCTTGAATTATAGCTGCCAAAAACACAAAGTGGTAAGACTTAACAATCATGCTGACTACAACCAAGTGTACAAAACAAACTTGCCATAGCGGACAGCTAGTCATAAGGAACACCTGTTTTAAAAGGACGTGTTAATTACACTTACAACACCTTTCTGTTGTGACCATATTTCAAAATCTCTGTGTCGTCCGTTATTCACAAGTTTGACTGTGTTAACTCAATCAGTTAATTTTACTGTTAACATCAGCCATTTCAGAATTGTATTGAAAGTACGGATTAAGTCACATAATAATATATTATGTTAATGTTTGGCCATGGTGATCACGGATAAGGGGCATTAGACCACATGGAATCAGACTTAACGGTAACTGGCCAAAACAAGGCTCAAAACGTTTTTTTTTTTTTTACTAGTATCATTTGAATGAATTATTAACAAAGATATGGTGCATTTAATATTCAAAATTTGAACAAAATGCATCACAATAAAAAAGTAAAAAATTTAGCGTTAATCTTCAGATGGTTTGGTTTCAAAATTGCATAAAGAGCAACTTGGTTAGAGCCACTTACTCATGGTCCACCTCAACATCGGTTGTTAGCTCTACATTAAAAGTGAAGAGTTGTCATCTTAGTAGGAATTATTTCTTGTCATGGTTCTTTATTATTTATTTAAACACATAATTTTTCATAAATTATTTCTTGCAGAAAGTAGTAAACTTGTTAGTAATTTCTTGAGAATTACTGGCTTCGAGGCTTTTCTGAATCTTTATTAATAATTAATGTATCATTTAAATAAAACTTTGGGCTTTCTACATAGCTTTGCATCTGGCAGTAGTTTTATCTTATTTGATGTGTCAGATATTTGCATGAAACCTTTTAATTGTACATAGCATTAGATATGATTGCTTAAATTGATGAATAGACTCTCCAGAGAGCAGTAGTGTTTCTTATGCCTGGCATTAGTTCTTCTATTTAGCAGGGTCTCATCTGCTTAACAAACATAACACAATTAGAAGCTTTATAGGATTTATTTATTTCATCTGTCAGGGCTGCTTGACGTATATTTATAACAGAATGTCATTGTTCCAAGGTGTTCAACTGACTGAAGTGCCTTTGTAAAGACGTTTGTTACAACTCTTTTGTAGACTTATCAAACAAAGACTTACCCTAGGTAATTCTGAAATAAACTCGGTGTGCTGTTGTTAGAGTAAATACAAATGTATGAACAAAGGCTTGAAAAAACATTGCCTCTGTATTCTTGTCTGTTGTCAACATCTAATTTTCAGATGAAAATAAAATTTTATGTAAACCATGAAAACAGTTGAGATATCCGTATGACTTCTTCACACTGCGTGTTACATCAATGCAAGAGAAGACAAAACATAGACAACAATGCTTAATTGTATTCCTTTATTTGTCTGACCAACAGATAACAATCCATGTTGTAATAGGTAAAAATAAATTATGCTAAGATGTAGTAGTGTTTATCTATGTACAATCTAACATTTCTATCATTACTGTTAATTACCCCTTCATGTTGTACACCCTAGTATCAAAATACAGTTCTAATGGTTTCAATGTCGCCACCCCAAATGCTAAAAGTATTTACAAACAGACAAACATGCTAACATAAATACAAACATGTGCATCTTTTTCTTAATCTGCAAATGCTACACCATCAAAATCCGCACACTAATCCCCAGTTATCAGACGGTGTCAGAATGCCAATTCAGTATTGCACACTTTCTGTTTGCCGGAAATAAGTCGATTGTGCTCTTTTATCGACCCAGCTGACTTGATGTAACATTTGCCACAGCTAAAAACATATCACGACTCAGTGTTAGTGACCAAATAGTAATTGTGAAATTATAAACATCGTCTGAAAAGTAGTCATGTTTCACTAATAAAACCAGTTTCCAGTTTGAAGCACGGACGTTTTAACATTTATAAAACCTTTAGACCTGCATCTGCTTGAACATGTGCTTGAATATCTTTGCGAAGTACATTTAATAATATAAGACAAGTTTAGATCGAATCTCGCGGCTATCTTCCGACCTGTGGACAGTCATGTGACATGGACGGCTAACGCTCCCCTAGTGACAAGCAGCCGGGACCCGTCCAATACCTTCGGGCAGCTGATATTGCTGCTGGCTCGGCTCAGGTAGACTTGTATATTTATATATATATATACTTATTTACACATACCCATAATAGTTATCTATCATGGTAGTGGAAGATATAAAATAACACCTAAATGCAAAGGTAACCTCAAAGTGTGACCGTGTTGTAACAGTGGAAACAGGTAAATGGATCGTGGTTTGATTCAGAAGTTTGGTTATGGTATAATTGTATGAATATAAAATCAGATCATACAGTGTCTTTGATATGGAAACTTCATGATGACACGGGCATAATATAACTGTACAAATCAAGGTTCACCATAGGTGATCATTATCTAGAGGTGCCCTAATAAACAGGTTGTATCGTTTGTCTAAACATACAAGGGGTATTATTATAGACCTTGTTATAACAATCATTATATTATTATAACTATCATTTCACAGCGACAACATTTGTATGGTACAATAGCAACATTATCAATTGAATTAAAATGCTTGAAATTCCAAGCAGGAAAGGGTACCTGAAATCAAAGAATATCCAAAAAAAAGCCTGACATTTTTCGTACTCCAAAATTTTTTGTGTCCTTTGGAAATGTCTATAAAATACATTCTCTAGAAACGTTAAAAAGTACCCGACAAACATTTAGTAACTATTGCAGTTACCAGATGGTAGCACCTGTTTGGCAGTTATGACAGTCATCACCAGGTGACCAACTTTTATATAATGGCTTGTTCCAGCATGTAATGCCACTGCGTCTGAGGACGGATGGCTAGACGGTTGCACTGTATTACTGTATTGACTTAAACGTTCATTGTCTGTCAATCGTGTTGAAGAACCACTCGGTGAACTGGCGGAGTTGCGTCGCAGCCTTCCGAGACTCTTCTTGAAGCCCGATGTTTTCCTGCTGCAACTGCTGCACTTGAGTCTGCAGCAGGCACTTCTCCGATCGCTCCTGAAGGTCACACAGAGGTCAGGCACAGGTCAGACAGACGACCTAACACTTGCAAACAACATCGCATCAAACAAATTATCACCAATATGGAGGCATTCGTAGAGGACAAAAATGGCCAACTAAAATGTCTTTAAAATTATTTTTGTCCAAGGTTGGTTCAGAAAAAAATTGTTAAGCCTAGAAACACAAATACATAAGACATGGCATCACTAAAAACCAGTAGTTGTTCTTATATAGAGCAAAGGTCGGTTTACATGGACGATTTTTTGTTGCTGTGTTGCACAATAACGAAACAAAACAAAACATTGCATGCAATTAGACAATCAACATGTCTAGACCACCCAAATCTTCACTTATATCTTGGTTGGCTAAACACAATACCCGTACAAAACGTTATTATCGTGACATTTGACCTCTTGATATTTTTTTAAGACATGATATACAATTAATTAATTTTTACAACAAACATAGAGACCACTCGACGGCAATTAAAGATAGAGCAATAAATATTCGCTGTTGAAGGTGAAATACAATGTTTTTCATCGAATGATTTACTGGTCTGTTCAATTCGCATTTTATACTATTTATAACAGTAATCACACTACATCAATAAAGATTAAAACATGGAAATATAACATCCTTAATTTCAATGCACTTTGAGATCGAAAATTCACAGAATCTGGGTATTTCAATATTTTTAGAAAGAAGCCCCAACCAACTAATGAGAATCATTGTACATAGCCTTTACGCCCAGTGCTGCTGGAGCCTGGCTCCATCTACTCGCTCCACCTACTCACTCCACCTACTCACTCCACCTACTCGCTCCACCTACTCACTCCACCTACTCACTCCACCTACTCACTCCACCTACTCGCTCCACCTACTCGCTCCACCTACTCGCTCCACCTGCTCGCTCCATCTACTCGCTCCACCTACTCGCTCCACCTACTCACTCCACCTACTCACTCCACCTACTCACTCCACCTACTCGCTCCACCTACTCGCTCCACCTACTCGCTCCACCTACTCACTCCACCTACTCGCTCCACCTACTCGCTCCACCTACTCACTCCACCTACTCGCTCCACCTACTCGCTCCACTTACTTGCTCCACCTATTCGCCCCACCTACTCACTCCACCTACTCGCTCCACTTACTCGCTCCAGCTCCTGCTCCACCTGATTCAGTCGGATCTCCAGCTCCTCTACCCGCTGGGCCGTGCTGCCACTACTGCTCCGCCATGCACTGCCACTGTGCAAACACAACACAACACTTCCTCCTCAATTCATCGAGCCCTTCGTGAATCAGGTTCGCTGGCATTCAAGTCTGTAGCGTGTTTAATAAAAGACCACTTTATTTATTAAACTAATTTAATAGTTTGCCTGATAATTTCATAAAAAATAAATAAAAAATTTCCAAATTTTTTTTTAGTTTAACCAATCATTGGATAAACTAATCAATTAGTTGTGGCCAAAATGAATCAAAAAGGGCAAAATGACGAATATGTGGGCTCGAGGCTAAATTCACTTTTGCAAGTTATCTGTTCTACGATGAACAAAAGTACTGTATAACATGATTTTTTTACAAAAGTTATCAGATTTTGTATTAAGCCCCCGACAGAAATCAGACAACCAAGGAGATGATATTGCTAAATAAATTATTATAATAATTTATTTTATATTACAAACAATGTCACTACATATAAGTAATGCCTAAGCCTGCTTGTATCCATGAAAACAAATACTACAGGGTACATACCTGGATTTACTGGTAGATGCAGCAGCCCTAATGGGGGGTGGCGGTGGGTGCCCCCCATGTAGGGCATCAGATGGATGACTGTTGCTACCCCTTCTGCGCTCAGTCGAATTGTGTGACTCGACAATATTTGATCGACTGCCTGGTTTCATGGCTGCTTCAGTCCCTGTTTGACACACAACACATGATGATTTAACCAATTTTAACCAGATTTTACAAGACTGCCATCCATCCAGCTACAAGCTCAAGATGGCAAGTGGGCAAGGCAAGTGGGCAAGGCAAGTGGGCAAGGCAATTGGGCAAGGCAAGTGGGCAAGGCAAGTGGGCAAGGCAAGTGGACAAGGCAAGTGGGCAAGGCAAGTGGGCAAGGCAAGTGGGCAAGGCAAGTGGGCAAGGCAAGTGGACAAGGCAAGTGGACAAGGCAAGTGGGCAAGGCAAGTGGGCAAGGCAAGTAGGCAAGGCAAGTGGGCAAGGCAAGTGGACAAGGCAAGTGGACAAGGCAAGTGGACAAGGCAAGTGGGCAAGGCAAGTGGACAAGGCAAGTGGGCAAGGCAAGTGGGCAAGGCAATTGGGCAAGGCAAGTGGGCAAGGCAAGTGGGCAAGGCAAGTGGACAAGGCAAGTGGGCAAGGCAAGTGGGCAAGGCAAGTGGACAAGGCAAGTGGACAAGGCAAGTGGGCAAGGCAAGTGGGCAAGGCAAGTAGGCAAGGCAAGTGGGCAAGGCAAGTGGACAAGGCAAGTGGGCAAGGCAAGTGGACAAGGCAAGTGGGCAAGGCAAGTGGACAAGGCAAGTGGACAAGGCAAGTGGGCTAGGGAGCATGGGAGCCATTGGCTTATTGAGCGTTCAACAATGTTTCCTCATGTATTGTTCATCCCTAGCGGATACCTGTCAGTTTTACTATTAAACATACTTTATTCACACTGGTAGCATGGACATGATCATTAGATGATTTGTTCCAATCATATCTCTTTCTCTGTAAGAATGAGTACTGTCTCATATCCAATCTACACTGTTCTTTTACCAATACCATTTTGTGCCCTACAGTTCTACTACCTTCTTTAAGTTTGTGTGTCGGAAAACATGCTTCAACACTATAAATGTATTGGGTGGAAAGACGAGAAGACAATGAAAGTTGATGTTACATACATTTTACAAATAAACACTCAATTCAAATCAATATTACTGACTTGAGTCTGAGATATCATGAGCGAAAAATTTAATTGAGGAGACAGTTTTAATCCCTTCAATATATTTACATATCTTACCCTCGAATGCTCTGGCTGCGTCAACCAGGTTGGTCCAGTCGATGCCGGCTGAGTCGGGTAGGGGAAGAATGGGACTAGCGGGTGGCTGACTGGTTCCATTCATCCGCAGACAACTTCTGTCCGTCCGCGCTCGCGGAGACAGCCTGAAGAAAGTGAACAGATCCCTCATCTTCATTCATGCTAAGCCTTTGTTTTTGGCAGAATTAAACTTTATCTGACAAAATCATGCTCAACTTTCTGTCAAAAAAATATTTGAGCATTGTCATCCGGTAGATGGGAACTACTTTGTGCTGCGGAATAACACACCTGGAATGTGTGAACTTGTTTACATGCGTTGATTACCCACAAATACACAGGTAAATCTACCAAGAAAGACAACAACCAAGACACTTGATGCTCAAGTTGGTAGTGTATGAATAGCTTTGGTAATACGCACAGTTGGTTTAACAAGAGAGTGCGTACATTTGTAAAATTATCGAAAGAATTGACGTGATGAAACTGAATGCGCCACCTGGTGGATGTTTACAAAATTTAATGCGTCACCTGGTGGATATGACCAACATGACAAAACCGACTCATACCGTGGATCACTGAAGAAATGTTCCCTGCTGGAGCCTGTTGCCTCAGCAGGGATGGCGGTCGTACAGATGACGTCGTTCACATCTCGATATTGCTTGCTAGCCACTGCACCACACATACTCTCGTCAGATAGGGTGCGCTGTAAGCGGGACGGTCGACCTCTGAACTTGCGATGACTGTTGGTGGAGGCAGCGGTCCTGGTCAGAGGAGCATCACCCTGACAAATACAACATCACCCTGACAAATACAACATCATCCTGACAAATACAACATCACCATGACAAATACAACATCATCCTGACAAATACAACATCACCATGACAAATACAACATTAGTCACAATACATGTGGGGCATCAGTGCATCGTTTGGTATGTAATTCCAGATGCAAATACTGACATTCTTTCTTTGATGAAAAACTAAATTTCCTACATATCACCTGCACTTGTATAAGGGAGGAGAAAAGGTCAACTTTTCCCTAAATATGATCCCCCTTTGAAAGCTGGGTTACAGATTTAGAATGTCCTGGTTCATGAGTAAAATACAAAAAATTTCTGGAGAAAACACCTTGATGAGATAGAAAGCATTATTAATACAAGGATGCTCATAACTGCAAGTAAACATTCCACAAATTTAAACAATGTGGCTATGTTAAAATATATTTTATTCTTCATCCTCGTCATTCCCCTTACAAAGGCTAGGCTAGCGTTACCAGTGGCCATTTGGGCCATAGACCACATGACATTACATTTGGCTAAACAAAAGTTACCCATTTGAGCCAATTTGGCCACCAGCATTTTCATTGACAAGCATGCAGAATACATGAGCATTTGTCATTGTCTTGATGCGCATTAAACACATTTGGCTAAAACAATTTGTATTTAGCTAAATTTAGCTGGGAACTTTAGAACATCACAGTTTACAACATCAGAGCCAGCCCAGAAAGTACTGCTGCACCGCTGCCCCGCCGTTATCCCTTTCCATTTCTCCCTATCGGCAGCCTTCTCCCTCCACTTGTCTTCCTCTGCCTCACACCCCTCTTAAAGCACTATTCCCATTTTAATTGTGGTCTGTCCCCTTTCCTGCGGTCTGAATGTTTCACTGTCTCTTTGGTAGTCACTCCACATTCTCCTCCTCCATCTGCACCAAGTGACCTGCCCACATCGTCCTCCTCCATCTGCACCAAGTGACCTGCCCACATCGTCCTCCTCCATCTGCACCAAGTGACCTGCCCACATCGTCCTCCTCCATCTGCACCAAGTGACCTGCCCACATCGTCCTCCTCCATCTGCACCAAGTGACCTGCCCACATCGTCTTCCTCCATCTGCACCAAGTGACCTGCCCACATCGTCCTCCTCCATCTGCACCAAGTGACCTGCCCACATCGTCCTCCTCCATCTGCACCAAGTGACCTGCCCACATTCTCCTCCATCTGCACCAAGTGACCTGCCCACATCGTCCTCCTCCATCTGCACCAAGTGACCTGCCCACATCGTCCTCCTCCATCTGCACCAAGTGACCTGCCCACATCGTCCTCCTCCATCTGCACCAAGTGACCTGCCCACATCGTCCTCCTCCATCTGCACCAAGTGACTTGCCCACATCGTCCTCCTCCATCTGCACCAAGTGACCTGCCCACATCGTCCTCCTCCATCTGCACCAAGTGACCTGCCCACATCCTCCTCCTCCTCCATCTGCACCAAGTGACCTGCCCACATCGTCCTCCTCCATCTGCACCAAGTGACCTGCCCACATCGTCCTCCTCCATCTGCACCAAGTGACCTGCCCACATCGTCCTCCTCCTTCTGCACCAAGTGACCTGCCCACATCGTCCTCCTCCATCTGCACCAAGTGACCTGCCCACATCCTCCTCCTCCATCTGCACCAAGTGACCTGCCCACATCGTCCTCCTCCATCTGCACCAAGTGACCTGCCCACATCATCTGGCTTGTTACTGTTCTCCTGGTTGCGTTAAATTCACTTTAGTAAACACACCACCTGTAATACACTGATCAGTGGGTAAAACCATCTGCAATTGGACTAGTCTACCTGCCCGGGGGGTGATGCAACAATTGGACTAGTCTACCTGCCCGGGGGGTGATGCAACAATGATAGCACTCATCAAAGCATACTACTTATTAGTGGGGTAAATCACCCGTGTATAAACCCATTCACCCATTAGTAATATCTGTCAGTGAAGGAAACCCCATCTGTTAGCCTCATGAAAGCATCGACCACTGTGAGAAAGATATTGATCACTCATTAAAACAAACCATTGTTAACAATCTCTTTAAAGAAAGACATCTCTATTTCAATGTAGACATGTATCACGTAGACATGTGGATGTACCAAATGCTATTAACATAAGACAAAAACAACAATGCAACTGGAATGTAGGCTTACATAATACTCACATCTAAACACTGAAGCCTAGAATCAATGACCACATAGGGAACTAGTATCTATGATCATCATTCTGTGCAAGATTTTACTCATATACACTCTCGTTTTTGTTAGACCTTGATACGTAATATTTGGCCGTGGCTCTCAGCACCACTGCCTGTTATAGGATGTAATACTTGGCCATGGCTCTCAGCACCACTGCCTGTTGTAGGATGTAATACTTGGCTGTGGCTCTCAGCACCACTGCCTGTTGTAGGATGTAATACTTGGCCTTGACTCTCAGCACCACTGCCTGTTGTAGGATGTAATACTTGGCCGTGGCTCTCAGCACCAGTGCCTGTTGTAGGATGTAATACTTGGCTGTGGCTCTCAGCACCACTGCCTGTTGAAGGATGTAATACTTGGCTGTGGCTCTCAGCACCAATGCCTGTTGTAGGATGTAATACTTGTCTTGTGCTCTCAGCACCACTGCCTGTTGTAGGATGTAATACTTGGCTGTGGCTCTCAGCACCACTGCCTGTTGTAGGATGTAATACTTGGCCTTGGCTCTCAGCACCACTGCCTGTTGTAGGATGTAATACTTGGCTGTGGCTCTCAGCACCACTGCCTGTTGTAGGATGTAATACTTGGCCTTGGCTCTCAGCACCACTGCCTGTTGTAGGATGTAATACTTGGCTGTGGCTCTCAGCACCACTGCCTGTTGTAGGATGTAATACTTGGCCTTGGCTCTCAGCACCACAGCCTGTTGTAGGATGTAATACTTGGCCTTGGCTCTCAGCACCACTGCCTGTTGTAGGATGTAATACTTGGCCTTGGCTCTCAGCACCACAGCCTGTTGTAGGATGTAATACTTGGCCTTGGCTCTCAGCACCACTGCCTGTTGTAGGATGTAATACTTGGCCTTGGCTCTCAGCACCACAGCCTGTTGTAGGATGTAATACTTGGCCTTGGCTCTCAGCACCACTGCCTGTTGTAGGATGTAATACTTGGCCTTGGCTCTCAGCACCACTGCCTGTTGTAGGATGTTTTTACGCAGTCGCTAATGCAGCATATCCTATTTCAGATTATAGTCCATGTGTTCACAGCAGGCTACACATTTACCCTCTGTGTGGGATCTTTTATTTCCCCTGATATAGAGGCCATGTAGAAAGGGGTCAGCCATTCACCAGGACTCGTTCCCACCTACCTTCCTTGGTCAGTTCCCAGATACACAAGCTGTGCGTGTTTTATCTGACCACTCCGCAGTGCCAATATGTGTTGTGTACGAATAAGTGACAATAATATAGCCGAACATTTCCAGCAGCTACGATGAGGGCCGGATGAAGAATGTGCTTCTAGGAAGCGCAGACATTGTTGATTATAAGACTGCAGGCCGCATTGTTAGAGACTGGCACAGGAAACTCTTCCTCATTAGCTAAATACTCATGACGCAGGAAGATGCTAACGATGACGTCATACAGCACAGCATGGACATTGCATATATCAACCACAGCTGGTCCATTTTAATTGGCATAAACGTGGTGGTAATTAATCAGCAAAATGCTTTTTTTCTCTTTAAAATGATATTATTAATAAGACTTACTGAACTGAATGACATACCATTGTTCACAAGGTTTATTGAACTGAATGATACACCATTATCCACAAGACTTACTGAACTGAATGACACACCACTGTCCACTGAACTGAATGATACACAAGTATTCACAAGACTTACGGAACTGAAAGATACACCATTGTTCACAAGACTAACTGAATGATAACTAGTATTCACAAGTCATACTGAACAGAGAACTAAATGATACTTGAGTGTTCACAAGTATTCACAAGACTTGTACCAAATGATACACCAGTATTCACAAGACTTACTGAATGATACACCAGTATTAACAAGACTTACCAAATGATACACCAGGATTCACAAGACTTACCAAATGATACACCAGTATTCACAAGACTGACTGAATGATACACCAGTGTGAACAAATATGAGTAACCCTACTCGATCATATCACGATGTTCACCAAGACTTACCAAATGATACACCAGTATTCACAAGACTGACTGAATGATACACCAGTGTGAACAAATATGAGTAACCCTACTCTATCATATCACGATGTTCACCAAGACTTACCAAATGATACACCAGTATTCACAAGACTGACTGAATGATACACCAGTGTGAACAAACATGAGTAACCCTACTCTATCATATCACGATGTTCACCAAGACTTACCTTGTGTGTGCGATCCTTCTCATTGAAGGACGTGTCTGGGTTGATAAGCCTCATTAAGTCTTCTTGGAAAGTGCTTGCCTTGCTCGACGCGTCATTGTGTCGGTAACTCGACATGTCACCACTACACTTGCCAGCGTGATGACGACCGGAGAGGTTCTCATCCGACAGAGCTGATGTGACACCCCTGTGGGACACCAAGCAGATCCACATGGCTCAACACAATGGATGGGGGGCTCACAGTCATTGTTTCTAGAGTGCAACAACATGCGGGGTGGCCCACTCCCTATATATAATTCTCACTGTCTATGCCTGATGCTGGCGGTAAACAGTTCCCAACTGAAAGTTGAAGTGACACAAAGTGAGCATTTATTCTGCTAATATTGTAGACACCTAAGGCAGCTCAAGCCACAAAATGCTGTTTTGCTGTAATGCAAGCAAATCCTGATGTCTTAGGCATTACCACAAGTATAGTCAATCACACTTCTGCGACATCCACAAAACAAAATCAATGCCGCTGACGTCATGTAGATCCATCGCCATGGAAACCAACACAACAACCACTCAATTATAAAAAACACTGCCAATCATTTGACTTCGTTTTTTCGACTGTCCAGTAGTCATCATCTGTCAGCAATCCCACACTTGGTTACATCACATCGACATGTCACAGACACAGCACACTGTAATCGCTCATCAGTGTCATTCTTCAAACCCCAGCTGACTACTTCCTCTGTAACATCCAAACAGCCTTTTTGCCACCAAATTCCCACATGATCGCCATCTAATTCAGGGACTACACTTTCCCTAGACGTAGATCTCATCCAAAGTAGAACATTGAAAAATGTTGCCACTACAAACTTCCTACATTACATAACACAGCGCTGTCTTGAATGCAGACGTTCACTTTGTTCTGTCGCCAGCCAGACAATACTCTTTGTCCGCTTCCTGGAATAATTGCCGCTCACAATTTGCAGCCTCCAGCCAAGCCAACACAGCTTAATCGCCACTTATATACAAACTATCATTAATCCAGTCTTGAGTATGTTAACGTGTATTATCTAGTTGTGGCACCATTGAGTGGTGGCACTATGGAGCCATGCTGTTTCACTCACACACACACACACACATGTGAAAGGTCTCCTGCACATCAAATGTACTGTGGCTTGGTTTCTATGACGATGTGGTAACAAAGCAATCTGTCACAGGCTTCACTATGTCAACAATGATGACTTCATTGTACCACCCGGTGCTGTATTGATTCCAACACAATCCATCTACTACTGTGTGCACCGGAGGGCTACGGAGGCAGGCACTGGCTGGCAATTAACAGAGTCAGTAACAAGGGGTTTGGGTTTAAGTAGTGTCGATGTCAGTCCTGATGTCAGTCCTGATGGGGATTTATACAAAATCACAATATGAATATGAATACTTCTATTTCAGATAAAAACCCATATACATATAAATACGCATTAAAAATATAGATACATTAAAAATATAGATTCATAAAAAGTAGACACATTAAAAACATAAATAAGCTAAAGTAAAAGTAAATAAAAAAAGTATCATAATATAAATAAGTAAAAAGTGTATATATAGTGAAATTCCTAATTTTTCCAACTATGGGGAGTTACATCTGACCTTTGGGAGGATTTGTTTAATAAAAATTAATATATAACCTTTGCAGTCTACAGGATTTAAATGAGAAACGGATTGATATGCAAGTGATTCATGACCAAGTATCTAAACTGACATTATTTTTAATAATGACTAAATAAGCATTGTTGTTTAAAAAAATATAATTTAACAATATACGACAATAATCTAAATATACAACTATAAAAAAAACATATTGCAATCTTCATACCACACTCGAACAAAAATAAAGGAATTTAAAGGAATGATTTTTTTTACAAAAATAAAGGAATATCTATTTTTAAAGGGATGTTGTGTCAAATACATGTCAAACATGACTACCAGGTACTTTCTACCAAATTATTCCTAGAAATATGCTGACTCAACTGTTCACCTGGTCAAATTTAGGCATGTTCACACAAAATAAGAAATTAGCAATAGATCATTCAACCATGAGAAAATGTGTTTCATGATTAAGTACTTCTTAAGGAATTTCCTTTATATTAATTATGGTATGACCACATAGGACACGGTCAAAAGCTGTTACACTGAAGGCCAGAGGACCGTAAGGGTCTACTCCGGGGGGCCAGACACCTCCTGCTGCTCTTCAGACGAGAGAAGTTATAAAATGTAATTAACCAATTTTATTGGTTTTATTTGCTAAGAAGTAACTGCAGTCCCCAGCAAGTTGTATAAACTTGGTACTTTACAAGGTGGATATTATTATTATTATTATATCGGAATTTATATAGCGCCCGAATCCAATTAAGATAAAATGTTCTCAGGCGCTTTACATGAAATTACATAAATTAAATAAAACCATAAAATGTAGATTAATTTAAAAGTGTAAAGGATAGTGTAAAGGAACTGATTTAAATATAACAAATAAATAAACACAGATATTACACTTATAGTACACACACGAAAAAAACATTACGGATAAGTCATAAATCTTAGGTGGTGATTTATTAGAAATATAAGACGGCACATTAAAAGGAATGTGCAATGATTAACACTGCGTAACTGATACGGAGTGTGGTATTTAGAAATTGTATAAAATGAGAATCTTGCAGAGCAATAAATCACCCAGTGAAAAACATTATATTTCAACTTCAAGGTGAAGATTTATAATTGGTCTGTCTTTAGTTGCGGTAAAGTGGTCTCTATGTGTGTAAAAATTATTGGTCATCTCAGTAATACAGTCACCTCACCATTATGGTCACCTCACCATTATGGTCACCCCAGTAATACAGCCACCTCACCATTATGGTCACCCCAGTAATACAGCCACCTCACCATTATGGTCACCTCAGTCATACATCCACCTCACCATTATGGTTACCTCAGTAATACAGCCACCTCACCATTATGGTCAACTCAGTAATACAGCCACCTCACCATTATGGTCACCTCAGTCGTACAGCCACCTCACCATTATGGTCACCTCAGTCATACAGCCACCTCACTATGATGGTCACCTCAGTAATACAGCCACGTCACCATTATGGTCAACCTGGGACAACCCAAATTATTTCGACAACAGCAAAGTATCAGACATTAGTCCCGCTAATACGGTCACCTTGCTCATCCGGTCACTTAGGCCCAGTCCTGAGAATGACTTTAATAGTGAGGTCTCAATGGGTTGAACTGCATTTTAATTCATTGTCAAATTGTGTATTTTTTTAAATATTAAGAGGTGAAAGATCACAACAGTAACACGCTTTGTAAACATAAATTTTTAACCAATCGAGATTCAATAAATACTAAAAAATTCAATATTGCATTGTCCTGTAAAACAGTCATTCATTTAACTGAACTAAATCACTGTACATCCCTTTAACATCAGCCTCCACAATTCAAATTTTCACATGCCCCGTCTTAGAATTATTTTGCCGAAAAAAACTAGTATCCACAATGGCATGCTAGCTCATTTCTAGACATGTCTTATTTACTTTTGGTGAAGTCGTCAGATAAACTATGAAATTATTTTTTATCATATGTGGTAAAAATGAGAATCATTGTACAGTTGAGCCTCATTATGACGTGGTGGTCGGGGTCCACGATTTCGAACCGCGCTGTATGCAGAGGCGAGTTAGGTGTTCCTATATCTGCCACCAGGGAGCTACTAAACAACGGCGATCGCCGTCCGCTGCACAAAGTCCAAGAACGCTGTGTGCATCACTGTCTTATACGTCAATACGCAGTGTATAGAGGTTATTAAACGAGTAAACTAGCATCAACGTGTATTATTTTTAAAGGTCACACCCTGTTGAATCTTGAACTGAATAAAATATGATGATGTACACGTACTGGGCCAATAGGCCTACGAATCGAAAATAATAACCTGGATCTGAGCAGCCGAAAACATATATGATTTTACACATGTAGTATGTAAGCTGATTAAACATAGAAAACGACAATAGGTGGAATTAATAATTGTTTCACTTAATTTCTTTGAACCGATCTCAACTGAAGCATAAATTTATGACACACCACTTAACATAGATTTATTATTTCATATACGGACGACAAATTCGTATTGGTATGTTAGATTTACGATTAGCATGCCATTTCACCCCAGCGTTATATCGGTGTTACATACTAAATTGCATTTAAGACTGATTATCTGATTCTTATGCGAGGCATATTTGTGAATCTCGATTGCAATTTACAAACCGCCGAAGCAAAGCCAGCGACAGGATTGATGTCGGTGGCAGAGCAAAACAAACAACATGTTGACACTCGTTCATTGACATTGTTCACCTAATGTTTCTTGAGAATTGTCAAAGCAATTATAAGTAGGTTTAAGCAGGCCCATTTGGCATTTCCCCCGGCGGCAGAACATCAGGGTCCACAACTGATATATGTGAATCCGCGTAATAACGGGGTGCGCAATAACGAGGCGCGACTGTACACACTTTTGACAAGTTACCCACTCTAATGATCAAAGTTAATACTTTCGATGATTTCAACCAAAATACACACTTTTTTATTAAACAGACTGCACATAATACTTAAACTATTCACACGCTACTGCTTACAGTATCAACGAACCTGATTCACGGTTGGGCTAAATGAATTTCAGATGCACCCTAACAGATTCTTGCACACTTGGTTCATTGCTTAGATGCCATTGAAGGAAGGGTATTTACCTCTTGAGTGACCCCCCGGGGCTGCTAGTACTGCTACTCTGAGGGGACACAGCATCCTGACGTCTGTTCTTATGGACGGAGAACGCGAGTTGGCGACGCCGTCCCATTGGCGACACGGCTTCCGAGTGATACCTGCTCACAGGTGTCTCATCTGAAATAGTTTCCAATGCAACTTTAATAAAAGTAGTCAACAAACATTATTTTTTAAATGTGCTATTCAAGCAAGTATCCACCACAGACTTATTGGACGTGATACAAATCCTCTGATATTCCCCTTCTTTCTATGACATAATTTCTGGAAACTTGATTTTAAGTACATTGCGCTCTGTAAGAATTATATACTATTATTACACAGAGACGAATGTTACATGGATGTTAATGATATGTCTATTACGTGATCCCGTGAACGACGGACCCCAATAAACTTTGTCTACAGATGCTGTTCGTTCGCGAATGTACAGAAGAATACGGTTGATATTCATAAACAGAAAACAGTCAATTTTAACATATATTATTCACTCAACATCTCCAGGACACAACATGGAACAGACAGAGAATCACACATGTAGGGAAACACCAAAGATCTCAGACACAAACAGACGGAGGTGAGTCCAATTCGCAGGTCATTGCTCCATAAGTAAAGACATGTTGGGAGAGCTGGTTACTTGGCAACATGAACAAGAAGACCAGAGAGAGACCGTGCCTAACTTATCCTAAACAACTTGCATTTGAATGAGTAATATTTTTACTTATTTCACAGTCAGTTTGCCTTTTTCTTTCCATGAAGTTTCGACTGCTATCAACAATCTTCTTCTGACGACTACTGCTACGTAGCGACACGGTAGTCATTCTACGCAGGTCTATCACTCTGGAATGTGCCCTCCGCAGCCGTGCCTTATTCTATTGCTTCAGGTGTAGGGTCTGCTAGCCAATGCTTTCTCAGCATATTTTTTGTGTTCTTTGATGCGGGTTCCTAGGGTACATTTCGTTTCTCCGATGTATGTGGCATTACAGTTCTTACACATTATGGAATACTTTTGGTCTTACTAGAGAGCTCTTGATGGTGTTGTGAGGCTTCATTGCTTATATTTCTTCATGATCCATGATGTGGTTTCGGATAACCCTTGGACATATGGAAGTACTACAATACCTCTGCTCTTGTCTTTTTCCACTGTCTTTTTCATGATGTTATCTTCCTTCTTTGTTTTCATCTTTCTCTGTACTGTTGATACGGTCCATTGTGGATACCCGCATCTCGTTAGAGCTTCCTCAATGTGTTCTCTTTCTTTCCGTTTATCTTCCTCCTCTGTTGCAAGTGTTTCGCATCTGTCTAGTAACGGATGGATCACTCCCATCTTCTGGTGTAATGGATGGTATGAAGAAAAGTTTAGGTATTGGTCTGTATGGGTATTGGTCTGTGTGGGTATTGGTCTGTATGGGTATTGGTCTGTGTGGGTATTGGTCTGTATGGGTATTGGTCTGTGTGGGTAATGGTCTGTATGGGTATTGGTCTGTGTGGGTATTGGTCTGTGTGGGTATTCTTCTGGAAGATTAGTAGTTCCACCTCTACCGATTCCTTCCTCATTAGTAAAGTGTCCAAAATGGTATCGTTCCTTCTGCTTCTTCTTTATGTGTAAATTTGATGCTCTTTGTCTTGTCCATTCTGTTTAGATGGTCGGTCAGGTGTTGTGGCATCCCTGTCTTTATCATTTCTAGTATGTCATCTACATAACATTTCCACATTTTCGGTTGGCAGTTGATCGGGGCTGTGGCAATGGCCTCTTGTTCAAGAAGAGGTTGGCGACGATAGGGGACGCTGGGCTACCCATGGTTATGCCAAATTTCTGTTTGTATACCGTATTTCTGAATGTGAAGTAGCTTGTGTTCAGAACAAAGTCCAATAGTGCCATGATGTCTTCTATTTCCAGTTTCGTCCTGTCTGTTAAGGTGGTGTCTTTCTGTAGTCTGGTCTTAACTATCTCCATAGTCGTAGGTATAGGCATGTTAGTGAAGAGAGACAACATCATGCGATATGAAAATTTCATCTTTGTCTATGGTAATTGATTTCAGTTCATCTGCCAGGTGTCTTGAGTTTTTGACATGGTATCACACCAGAGTTATTTATCTGCGTAGAATGACCATCGTGTCGCCATAGTAGCGGTAGTGAAATAAGTAAAAATATTACTCATTTGAACCATGCAGTGTGATGAACATCTTCACTCAAACTTGCGTTTGAATTCGGAATAACAATTCCTGAACTTGAAAGGGCTGTGCAGGACAAACAATGAAGACGTGGGATGAACAACTATGATCTATCATTGGACCCATCTTCCGGACAACTAGATGATCAATCATGGCTCATTAAAATGCATTTGGGCAATCACGATGTTTGAGTAGATAATACAGTTAATACTATATAATGATTTCATGATAAAAACTGTTCACACCTTTAACTTTACACCTTTCCCATACAGCTATCACCCCGCAGTTTCACCCCTTACAAAACAAAACTTACCCCGTTGGTCAGTTGTCCCACGACCTTGTCTCTTGGAACTATTGCCTTTCGCTGACCACTCCCCAAATGGCCCAAGGTTGGTCAAGCTGGCTGGCAATGGCTCCTGCCTGGTTGGTCGAGTCTCCGTGTCCGAGTGGTACAAGCTGTATGAGGGCGGACTGGCTAGAGAGCTGTTACTGACCGTCTTACGGGTCATCGGGGTGAACGGGTGCTGGAAGAGGTAGCGGTTACCATGGTAATTGAAGCGGTCAGGGATCGGGGGGTTGGCGGGCATGTGGTCAGGGTGTGGGGGGTTGGCGGGCGTGTGGTCATACCAGTGGTTGGCCTCACCCCCTGGAGACTGCGAACCATGTGACAACTGCAAGAAATGAGACACATCGTCATGGACATGTCACCTGCCTGGCCAACAAGTCCTCACCTTTGGAGGTGCAATGCAAAGTTTTTCACGGGACGATTTTATTGGTCTATAAAATTCTCGTTTTATACAATTTCTGATGGTAAATAGACAACATTAATAAAGATTTAATCATGATCAACCCATTGATAATTGGGCATTTTAATTATACAAAACCCTGAATTAGCCCTCTATGAGTCAACCAATGATAATCATTGTAGGTTCCCTTTAATACCTGCTCACGTCCCCATCATATCAGCTTCATGCAAGAGGCGTCACAGCAAAAATTATGACATTATCTGAAAAGTCATGACCAATGTGATGCTAAACCTAAGTCTCACCTGTGACTCCTTGCTGTAGGCAGGGTAGATAGTGACCCGTCCACTCCAATTTGGATTGACCGCAGCTGTCCAACAAAACAAAGCAACAGTAAGTATACAATACAATACAAACACATCTATCGTGCCAAAATCCTCGGAAAACCGAATTCAGAGGCAAAGGGTTAGGAATCTGAACACTGGGACACAGTGTTAAAGTTGCCAACAGATGGATGGATGGATGGATGGATGGATGGATGGATGGATGGATGGATGGAGGGATACACCATGGAGCTAAGTAGGGAAACATGGCTAAAAAGGTAAGTCTTCAGATGAAATTGTTACTGTTTCCTGTTGACCTAACACTACCAGGGATTGAACTCCAAAGAGTTGGTGCAGCAACTGAGAAAGACCTAGTTCCTAATAACAGAAACAGAACTATTTGCTTGTAAACTTAACTATAATGGTTGTCAGACATTTTACTTAAAAAGCTAAAAATTGTTGAATTATCCATTAATGATAAAAATGGTATTTGATGTGTGTGGGCGTGCATGTAATGCTGGATGTAAGGACACCATGATCTCTCGGAAGGATCCACAGAAGCACATGCACCGCCTACCTTCGTAGTCCTTCATGCCAACTCTAGCAGACGGCTGCTTCTCCTCCACCGACACGTAACCATCTGACTTGTGTCCTTCTGAACTGAGATGTTCTGACCCTTGACCTGATGACCTTGACACGATGCTCTCCTGTGACGACTGGACAGCGTGGGACGGCAGTGGCAGTTGACCAAAGTGAGCCTCGAGGTTGACCGCCAGTCCCTTGAGGTCGGTGTGATGCCGCGCTGGATGGTACCGGCTCAGGCTGGTTTGTTGGAGTTCCCCTCTGAAGGATGATCAACAAATTATTATTATTATTTACTAAAGTTTGTAAAGCGCCATATATCAGGAACCAGCCTGTTCCTAGGCACAGACAGTCAGTGCTAAAACATATACCCAATCACAAGAATCATACCTATATATAGCTATAAAATATATATGTTAAATTAAATAAATAGAGTATAAAATTAAGATTAAAAAATAAATAAATAAAATACATGTTCATAAAAAGTGTCTTCATTCACACTTGGTGTATTTCTCAGTGGCAGTAGTCAAGCTTTAAAAGAAGTTTTTAGAAGATTCTGGAACATAGTCAGTGTGTATGTCTTACATGTATGTCTTACATGTTCTGGCAACGAGTTCCAAATAACACATCCTGTAAAAATAAAAAATTCTGTCAATAAAAAAAATCCGCCAATACCGTTATCACAATTGTGTCCTGTAAACATTGTAATGAAAACAAATTAAATGTGGCGCATTTTGCAGATAAACATTTCTTATCAACAACGTAAGATGATATACAGTAGTGAATGGAGCAAGAAGTTGACGTGAAAGCGCTGGAGGCTGCAACAGCTGCTACAGTTGCCATTGAAGCAGAGTTGTCACCCAGTTTTTGCATGACACCAACAGGAACCTCACAAACTGAATCTAAATATCTATTCACTACGGTCAGATGAAGCTTGTTAATCAAAATGTTACTTGTTTCTTATCATTTCAGTCACATAATGCTCATTATAAAAATGGTCACTTGTTTCTTATAGCCATAAGAAGCTTGTTATTTAAACAGTTACTTGTTTCTTATAGCCATAAGAAGCTTGTTATTTAAACAGTTACTTGTTTCTTATAGCCATAAGAAGCCTGTTATTCAAACAGTTACTTGTTTCTTATAGCCATACAAAGCTTGTTATTCAAATGGTTACTTGTTTCTTACAGCCATAAGAAGCTTGTTATTCAAACGGTCACTTGTTTCTTATAGCCATAAGAAGCTTGTTATTGAAACGGTCACTTGTTTTTTATAGCTATAAGAAGTTTGTTATTCAAATGGTCACTTGTTTCTTATAGTCACAAGAAGCTCATCATTCAAACGATCAATTGTTTCTTAGTCACAAGAAGCTTGTCATTCAAACAGTCACTTTTTTATAGCCATAAAAAGCTTGTTATTCGAAAGGTTACTTGTTTCTTATAGCCATAAAAAGCTTGTTATTCAAACAGTCACTTGTTTCTTATAGTCACAAGAAGCTTGTTATTCAAATGATCACTTGTTTCTTATAGTCATGAGAAGCTTGTTATTCAAACGGTCACTTGTTTCTTATAGTCACGAGAAGCTTGTTATTCAAACAGTCACTTGTTTCTTATAACTACAGTCAGATGATGTTTATTATTCAAACCGTCCCCCATTTATAATAACCTACAACCAGTTTGTTTTCATATAACTAATCAAACAAAGTGACGCAACAGTTCTGGGAAACAAGAAAATCATGTGACACTTACCAAAGGGACAGAGAAACATAAGTACAAAATAATCTACATACATGAGACCTGAGTCATGCCAATGACATAACCTGTTTACCTATTGGCAGTGTTGAGAACTGTCACATGACTGCGGGCCGCCCTCGGTGGCAGTGGGGAGGGCGGCTCATCCTCGTGTGGTGAGAAAGGGTCTGTGGCAGCTGAGGATGCACTGCGAGAGGTGAAGGCCGAATAGTTTGGCCACTGGTCCTCAAAGCCTCTACAGAAAGGCGCAGTTAGTGGAAGCAAAAGCAAAAGCGACATGTTTTAAGGCTGTTATATGTTTCACTGGAATACTCTCAAGTGGCATAGTACCAATTTAATCACTATGTGGCACCACATATTTAACATTTGAACTTTGATACCAAAATACATTAATTGGCCAAGAGTAAAAGCACCAAAGCAACCAAGATGTAAAGCAGTGCTGACACAGTGCTGACACAGCGATGATGCACAGCAGCATTGTTTATATAAATATATATATATATATATACACACACAGTATAATTATATTCAACCTATTAAGCGCACATGCCCTAATAAATGTACACCTCATTTTTATTAGTTTTTTCTTTGCAATCTTCAATATCCATATTGTAATTTCTTCTACACCAATGGTGCTGTCATGGCTCTATGATGACAGAAGACTGAAAGTTCCACCTATATCAGCAAACTTTGCAGTGATCTGGTATCCTTTTGGCCAGGCACTCCTGCATGTGACCAATTATATGTCTGTTTTTCTTAGAATGAATGTCACAGTGACTGTTTGGCTACTTCACTACGGCTAACTTGTCTCCAATGTATGACTTATAAGTAGTTAACAAAACATATGGTAACCACAAATAGTTGACCGAAATGTGTGTGTCTCCAATTTGGAACCTAGGGCTTTTAGCAACTATTGTTAATGAGAAAATGGTGGTGCCATCTGCTGTGGGACAGTTGAAAAAGAGGAGTCACCTGGTGTACGCTTATTAGAACATATTATTTTTACCTTTTACCGAGTCTAAGCAAATTCCAAACATACTGTATGCTAAATAAGTCGAATATCGTATGTATACATATATATATATATATATATATATATTGCAACAGTATAGCACTAAGACTGTCATAGAGTGAGCCACAGGCCACTGTATAGCCCATCCTTACCTGCGCGGTGTGCCGTCTTCAAACGGAGGAATTACGACGACTGTCACAGGCACTGACGTCCGCAGCAGGTCAATCATCTGGTCATGTGATAGTGTTGCTGTAGCAACCTTACAGATCTCGACCAATCGGCTGCCTTGTTGCAGGCCTGCCTTCCAGGCGAAGCCATATGGCTCAACATCAGAGACAATGCCGTCGTAGTGGATGTGGAAGCCCAGCTGTCCCACATCATTCCGACGCAGCGTCATCTCCGTTGTCTGAAAGCGACACACAATGTGCATGACACCGACACTATTATCAAATGTCTTAATCAACGCATTAGTCAATACTGTGAGTGTATATTTTCCTGAGTACACATGACAATAGTATCTCATGGATCTCAATGCCACACAATTTTTTACCAATTTAATCAGCAGAAATTGAAAAGTCAAGTACTGTGTATCGTGTTGTGACAGCAGATTAAGAAATGTAACAATCTGGGATAGTACAGGAGAGTTCATAATCACTAGTGCTGGTGGCAGGACATTTGTCGCTGGTCTCATTTTAGAATAATTTTATGACAAGTCAAATTGATCTAGTATCAAGTTATCCAGTCAAAGTAAAATCTTTCGACGATTTTAACAATAGTATGCCCTTTTAATCGACTGCACATATTACTATTCTATTCATGCACTGCAAATCTGTGCATCATTAAACCTAGTACGAGATGGACTAATTGAATTGAGGAGGGAGTTTTTAACATGGTCACACCATCACAAGACCATCTTGGCAGCACAACACACCTCACAGCCATCTGTGACTGTCGTCAGTCGCCTGACAATCTCCTGGATCTCGTCAATGTCAGACTGGTACGTTCTCACTACAATACACTCTCCCTGGTCATAGTACAGGCGCAGGCTGCAAGAAATGGTCACAGTATCGAGGTTATGACAGTAACGGATGCACGCATATTATATCCCTGATTGATTTGTTATAGTCGATTTAAAATCTCACATCCATTCTAACAACTAGGTGTCTGTTTCTGAAAAGCTCAACCTGCGTAAGCGCGCTTTCTCAGTAGTTGCACACAACATCTGGAACAAACTCCCCGTCACTTTAAAATCATCTAAAACTTTTTTAAATTGCCTTTCCACCCCAAGTCCTCGGCAGCCCCTCGCTCTGATGGAGGCTTGTGTGTCCCTGTTCAAGATATCATACTTAATGATTCTGGTTTGCTGTGCCTTTGTGCTCGGAATAAGGCACTACAGAACTTTTATTATTATTATGTAATTATAATTTGTTTATGTAACTTCATTTCTCGGAAACCAACCTGATTGCGTACCATTTTATCCAAGTTGATATATGTCAGGATAACTTATATATTCTGTACCATTCCAGAGAATATCTAATTAATATTTGACTATTTACTTTCATGAAACCAAGTTGAGTTGTGTGCTTATGCTGAAACATACATTAACCACAAAACACATTCTAATTCAAAACAATAATACAATACATTTTTTATTAACAACTGAAAATTCAGGGGGTTCAAATGTGTGTTCAAATTCATAAAAGAAACTCGGACACAGCAACCAAAGCGTGCAGTGCCACCTGTTGTTCTGTGCCGTCCAGCCAATCACAGACTTGCAGCTTGTGGCGAAGATGACTTCTTTGGTGCTGTCGTCAAACACTACAGTCATCTCTGCACCGATTGCCAGGAAGCATTTCATGGTGCAGGAACGGCCAAAGTCATCCACCTTTAAACAAGAATAAGGCAACTGAAGAATAAACAACATCCCCCGTGTTGCAACAATAAACAATGTCCCCCGTGTTGCAACAATAAACAATGTCCCCCGTGTTGCAACAATAAACAATGTCCCCGTGTTGCAACACTAAACAATGTCCCCCGGGATGCAACACTAAACAACATCCCCTGGGATGCAACACTAAACATCATCCCCTGGGATGCAACACTAAACTATGTCCCCCAGGATGCAACACTAAACAACGTCCCCTGTGATGCAACACTAAACAACGTTCCCCAGGATGCAACACTGAATAACATCCCCCAGGATGCAACACTAAACAACGTCCTCCAGGATGCAACACTAAACAACGTCCCCCAGGATGCAACACTAAACAACGTTGTTGCAACACTAAATGTCCCCCGTGTTGCAACACTAAACAACAAAATCTCAATTCTTCTAACCACATCAACACTTAGTGTGCTGCATTAGTTAACTTCTGTAACAGATCTCTTGCTAGATATATCATCTATATGTCTGCCTGCATTTATTTGACTTCTACAATGAAAACACTTTACAAAACTTTGGCAGGATAATGATAATACATAATAATACATAATAATACATTTATTTTATATAGTGCAGTTTCCTTGAAAGATAAATGTGCTTTACAAAAAAAAACACTTAAAATATATAAAGGTACATATAGAAAATATATAGAAAACTGTTAAAACTAATAAAAAAAAATTTACGATCAATTATTAACCCATTAAACCGCACAACGGCCACAGCCGGCTGCTGTGTGCAGTCCTGGAACGGCCGCCGCCAGCCGCATACAGGACCCTCTATTCAAAAAAATCCTGGCGAATAACTACTGAACTAAACACTACCAAATTTTGCCACACCCTAGCTGATACATTTTGCAACAACAACAGCTCATGACGTGCATGTGTTGCCCTTTCGGAAATCTTGATTTTCATCGGTTTCGTTCACGCTATCTCGAAAATATTTATTTCTATATTTGTCATGATAAAATATGGTGTAACCTGAAAAATAACCGTCAGAAATTTGATAATGTTTTCAGTGGTGCAAAGCTAACACATATAGCTACGTTTTCTTCACTGGGTTGCATAGGGTTATAGCATGGGATCATTGTCAAATGTCAGTCACAACTTTCAAAGTTTTAACAAATTTACTATTTTGTCTTTGCAAATTGCGATCAAATGTCAACATTTTATTAATATATCCTATGTCTATGTATACATGCATGTGGAGAAATTACTACTCTTCAAAATAAACACAACTTGTAATTGTCAATATTGAATAGTTTTTTCTACAGATTTTTGAACACAAGGAGGTAAAATCGCAAAAAATTTGCCAGAAATCCTGGGAACAGCGGAGCATGTTTTAATAAAATCCTGGGGCCTAATGGGTTAATTGAACAGCATATCTAACTCAAAATTAGAAGTACAACCAAACTTAATATAGCTAAATACAATTATTTAATATAAAATGTTATCAATAAGTTAAACTAAAAGAAACTTTGGCAAGAATCAAATTATTATATAAATCTTATAGCAAAATTCATTAAAACAATTACAATTACCCCTTTGATGGAACAGGAATATTTTAGGTCTTTCCTGAAAGACACCACCAAAGAGAAACACTAACCTGCACATTCCAGACAAGTCCGCCCCTGGCATGCACGTCGGGAATACTACGAGTTCTCGTCTTCTCCTTCTTGCGGCCACTTCCCAGGGAGAACTTGCCTGAAACCACGGCAACGCTCATCATAATCACATAAAACACACAGGCAGGAAGACTGAAACAAGCGACTATCCTTGGCACAACTGCATAAATACTAAATAAAGTTCCCTGCTCAATTCAGTTGTATCTCTTGTCTTGTTTCAGACTCATTTCGTGAAATATCGAACCTATCCTATGAACCTATGACATGCTAGCTCTAGTACCCACTATGACAGGCTAGCTCTAGTACCCACTATGACATGCTAGCTCTAGTACCCACTATAACAGGCTAGCTCTAGTACCCACTATGACATGCTAGCTCTAGTACCCACTATAACAGGCTAGCTCTAGTACCCACTATGACATGCTAGCTCTAGTACCCACTATAACAGGCTAGCTCTAGTACCCACTATGAAAGGCTAGCTCTAGTACCCACTATGACAGGCTAGCTCATTTGTACAAATGCGTTATTTAGTTTTGGTGAAATCATCAGATAAATAAACCATTAAATTAGACCGGATCCAGTCAAAACATGGAGCAAAAGTAGTCCAGCTCTATACACTGTGACTGACATAATGCTATCCACACTTTCGCAAGTTACCCCACCCGTCTAACAAACCAAATCAATTCTTTTGATGATTCTACCAAAAGTATACACTCGTTTATTAAACCGTTTGTGTATATTACATAAACTAATCATACACTGCAGATTTGAACATCAACAAACTGGATTTGCGATGAGCTATTGAGGAGTGTATTTTAATATTAATAATGTCATGGCAAATCTGTCCAAGTGTGGTCAAATTCTTTTGACTGTAGCATTAAGTACTTACTGAATTTCGACCCGGACTCTACTGATGATGTTGTCACAAAGTTGGTCGCCAGGTCCTTCAGATACTCCTGGCGAGTTCGGACTGCCATCGCAGTGAACTTCTCCGACTTATGCACTGCGTTCTCAGCATTAATGGCTGCAATAATCAACAGAAAACATACAGAAAGTGTCCAAAACTAAATGTCAACTACCTGTAAAAGAAGCAAGATCATACAATGTTATATGGCTGCTTTTATTACATTTTATGTTTTTGTCTGGCCTGTTCGTTGCGTTCTGGTCATTATACACAATTAGGTCAGTTCAAGGTCAGCAGGTGCATTCTAGTCTTGATACACAATTACAGTGTATGTCAATTCAGGGCAGAAGTTTTCATGTACGGCAGAGGTGACTGGTGCACCATACAAAAATCCAGAAAAGAATTAACCTCAAAGGTTCATTACTGGTGTTTTTGCTTTGGTTGGTAACCTTGTTAAATCTAGTTAAATGTGAAGACGTTGTACCTTTGGTGAGAAGGAATTCCTTGAACTCGGTTGAGTTGGTGAAGACTGGGCCCTCAGGAATGGCTGGCCCAAATGTTGGCACGTCCTTTGAACGCGACACGGCCATGCTACAAAAAACAACATCAACAGAATCAATTACAGCATCTGTAATTAATTACAGTGCTCCGTAAACACATTTTCAGGCAAAAAAATTATAGGTGACACACCTTGCCTGACAGCCCTTCCATTCCGACATGTCAACAAATGTTTTGTCGCCACACAAGGCTAGCAGGTGTGACAAGACAGGACACATGATACAAGTAAACGCTGGTGTACGTCGGATTGCTTACAACAAAACATTGCTATCAACAAACAATTTTACAAAACAAACACAAGTGAACAAATACAAAAAATTTACTAATTTCACTGCTAGGAAAATCAACAGTTTCTCAACCGTGTTCAGATCAATACATACAATAACACTGACTTGTACTTGAAATGGTCATGTTGGAGGTCAGAAATGTGACTTGTGACACTGACCTGTATTTGACATGGTCTGTGGTCTGTGTTGGGGTCATCAGAGTGTGACCTTTGACACTGACTTGTACTTGACGTGGTCTGTGTTGGGGCCACTAGAATGTGACCTTTGAAACTTACCTGTACTTGACGTGGTCTGTGTTGGGGTTGTGTGTGCGCACTATGATGAAGACGTGCTGGAAGTGAGAACGCACAGTCTTCGGGGTGAATGGCAGAGCTCCGGGTTCCTGGAACACTATCGTCACGATGTCATTGCCGATGTGCCGTTTCCGTAGCAACTGCAATCCAACAATAAACACACAAGTCAACAATGTGCAACATCTAAGTGCAACCTGAAATGAGTAAAGACAATTTCTGATTACATAATGTAATGCTACACCAGAATGTTCTGGTTGGCGTCATTCACTCGAGCAAGTACGTCACAAACAGCGAGCTGCAGGGGGTGTGGCCAAAACTGTCGGACAAGATCAGAGAGCAAGATGCGTTTTGCAGGCCACTGCTACAGGAGTGAGAATGAGTCAGTGTCTCAACTGACATGCTGGGTACGAAAACACGGAGCGAGGAAACCAGGGGAACCTGCACTCGCATTGAAACAGAGAAAATTAAGACGGCAATGTAAGATAGTAAATACGACAGGCCATTATGATTCGTAGAACTCACTTATAATGTAAGAAGCAATGAATTGGTGATTTTCTGAGCTACCCTGACAGTAACATACCTGTTGCTTGTTACTTGGTGTATATGGCAGCATGGTAGAAACGTGGAACATGATGCCATAGCTGTGGAAGTCCGTGTACAAGGAATGATCTCCTGTTGAATCAGCTGCAACACGACGTCACATCTCTAAAGTCACGCATCAGTGACACAACAAGTTTCTAGCAAACTATATACATCTGGTATTCTATACAACACTGAGAGAGCAAAATCATTTCTAACTCTATCAATATTTTTTATCCTTCAAATTAGTTAAAGTTTAAGTAAATTTACGTTTTAAATAAAAGAAATGTCATGAATGCATATATACAATGAACATGTTTTTAACCAGTAGCAGATTACTCACTTTTACAGTCGAGTCCTCCCCGGTAGTGGTCAAAGTCTTTCAAGACAACTTTCTGGCCAATACAGCTCAGGAATTCCTCAAAGGCTGGACTTGACCATTCTGGAAAAAGGCAGAGAGCTGACCTCTGATGTATGTGCAAAACCTGAATTTATTTAGTGAATAGCTGGTTAATTTGTGTGCATGCGTGCAAGTGTACATGTGTGTGTGCATGTGTGTTTAAACCATTAATTAATTGTAATAAGCTATCAAACTATCAAACAGCTATGCCATATTCAGCTGATTCCCAACAAGATGGCAACATTCATTCGATCTGTTCAAACAAAATGAAGTTTTAATCGGACATCTAGTAATGAAGTTTACACATGAAACCTGGATGGCCAGGAAAACGTAAAAAATTAAAAAACATCACATGTCAAACAGAAAATGCATTCTGATATAATTACTTTTAATTATGAAAATAGTAACTATTCCTGAGAATTCTACTGTGAAACAGATGCAAAATGTAAATAAATTATGTCCAGTTTATCATCCACAGTCCAGCACCCGTCCATAGCAGATTTTATCTTCCTGGAAGTAGCCCGAATGTGGGTCACTCATCAGGGCATGGGAGCCCCAGCCACTCACACAATGTGGGTCACTCATCAGAGCATGGGAGCCCCAGCCACTCACAAAATGTGGGTTACTCATCAGAGCATGGGAGCCCCAGCCACTCATACAATGTGGGTCACTCATCAGAGCATGGGAGCCCCAGCCACTCACACAATGTGGGTCACTCATCAGAGCATGGGAGCCCCAGCCACTCATACAATGTGGGTCACTCATCAGAACATGGGAGCCCCAGCCACTCACACAATGTGGGTCACTCATCAGAGCATGGGAGCCCCAGCCACTCACACAATGTGGGTCACTCATCAGAGCATGGGAGCCCCAGCCACTCACACAATGTGGGTCACTCATCAGAGCACGGGAGCCCCAGCCACTCACACAATGTGGGTCACTCATCAGTGCATGGGAGCCCCAGCCACTCACACAATGTGGGTCACTCATCAGAGCATGGGAGCCCCAGCCACTCACACTATATGCACCACTTATTAACTTAATTACGCGTGTCCTCAAGGCACTCTTAGGCCAACACTCTTCCGAAACTAGGCACTTAACATAGAGACTATCGACGTACATTCGCAGGTCCCAACTTTGGCCCTGAACCTGCATACTTTGACCTATCAAGGTCACATCTCCATCACTGATGTGAACACACTGTGGTGGCATCAGTCATTGAGTTTGCAGTCCAAAAACCATATAGCAGGTGGTGGTGGTTTTATCGTCACCATATTTTGCCAAAGCTCAATTATTCCAATAGCACCACCTAGCTAGTTAAACTGGCATTAATGCACATTGACATTATTGTGAATATGAGACCCAGGCAGCGTGGCGAGTAGTGTCTCGGTAGCCATGTCAGGTCAGTTAAACCATATTAAGCTGCCCATTTTATAGTTCTTATGTGTCATTGCATAAAGCACATACATCAATTGTCATAAGCGAACTAATATAATGGTTTTGTACACCCGGCAAGTTCATTGCATGGAGCGTCACGTTTATGTTTATTCAACTGATTAACAATATGCGCATTATCTGAAACCCAATGCTATGTACAGGGGGCGTGGGCAGGTTTGAACCAATGCGAAATACCATACTTTTTTTTACTTTACAAACTTGTGAGACCATCCCCAACACTAAGAGGGCATTCCAACTGACCGTTGTTGTACATTTCTTCCTCGCTGGACTGACCCTCTCTGCAGTACATTACTCCAATCTTGTAGTTCTTGGTAACCTTGACAACAAAACAAACATATCTATGTCATACTACATAGTATATTGTATACTATCAACTGATTGGCATGTATTGATTTGATTGAGAACCAGACCCAGTGCGATGCTGAAACTTTGTTTTGGAAACCTTTTCAGGAGGTGTGGCAGGAGCTGGCAGCTAGTAGGAACTGGGAGGTGGGCCCTCAGAACTGGTGGGAGATGGGAGGAGGTGTGGCAGGAGCTGGCAGCTAGTAGGAACTGGGAGGTGGGCCCTCAGAACTGGTGAGAGATGGGAGGAGGTGTGGCAGGAGCTGGCAGCTAGTAGGAACTGGGAGGTGGGCCCTCAGAACTGGTGGGAGATGGGAGGAGGTGTGGCAGGAGCTGGCAGCTAGTAGGAACTGGGAGGTGGGCCCCCAGAACTGGTGGGAGGAGGTGTGGCAGGAGCTGGCAGCTAGTAGGAACTGGGAGGTGGGCCCTCAGAACTGGTGAGAGATGGGAGGAGGTGTGGCAGGAGCTGGCAGCTAGTAGGAACTGGGAGGTGGGCCCTCAGAACTGGTGGGAGATGGGAGGAGGTGTGGCAGGAGCTGGCAGCTAGTAGGAACTGGGAGGTGGGCCCCCAGAACTGGTGGGAGATGGGGGTTGAGACTCCTGTCACACCCACTCTCTATGCAAGAAGAAATTTAATGCAAGAATAACTAGCTAGCTAGTAGCTAAATTTACTTGATTTAATACCTTGCTAAATATAGCTTTCATAGTACACACTTGTTATCACCAACAAAAAAGGATAGCAAAAATCATGGCTTAGCCAAATGAATAATAAACACATGAAATATTTCGAAAACACAAAAGTTTTGGGTGAACGTTCTTGTGGATTTAAATGATCAAATCATCACTAACAGTGCATTGCCGATGTAAACAAACCTAAACAAATATCAACTGTACAGACGAATCAACAGTCACACACACACCCCCTGTTCGTCGACCTTCGTCAGCTGTTCACAAGTCTTCGTTCCCGTGAGTGCCTGGCGGAGACACGCGGTGTTCAAGTCAGGAACTACAAAGTCGAGGATCTCCTTGGCGGGCAGACCGCGAGTGCTGCTCAAGCGGGATGTTGACGGGATGACGTCCTCTGCCACACAGCCTCGGAAGGTCGTCAGCTATCGTGTATAGAGGTCACGCATTTCAAGAATACAGCTCAACGTATTTAATTATTATTGTTAACAGATATTAGATTTAGAAGAAGCATGCAGGGATTGCCTGTGCCAACATGTAAAATCTTTCAGATGAATCAGCAGACGTTTAGGTGTTTTAATACAGTAATTAAAATTTCTAAAGGAATTTACTCTCTTGTTGTGGGACATAATATGGTAAAAACAACTTTAAAAAGAATTTAATCTCTGACAGTGTGACATCACAGCATTCTTCTTCCGGCTTTCAACACTGTTATTCACTGCTATTTATCATTGTTAATTATCGACTCTCGAAAAGCATATTTACACATTTATGTACAACACCCTCTGTCTTCATGATCAGACAGAATAGTCTACAGTAATCTCACTTTGAAGAACCCATCACATCAATCTTCCACCCACCTCTGGCGTCCGCACAATGATCCTGTATTGGAAGTAGCCTGTCCCTCCTCCCCCTCCCTCCGTCTTCCTTCCCTCGTTCTCCCATTCATCCACAACCTTCTCCCTCTTAATGCTGACAGCCACTGGACCAAGGTGGTCGTCAATGCCAAACAAGTTCTGGTGATCTGCAGTAGAAAGCAAGATATGCATATTTAATGTTTAATAATTTATAAAGCACTAAGTCTATTCACTGATATTCTATGGTGCTCTACATAATAAAAACTGAATAATAAGATAACAGTATTACATGATACCTAGAATAAAACAATTAATTAAAATGTATGTAATTAATAACTTATTTGTATAACCACTATGTTAAATAACGAATCTTCAATATGCTCTTTAAAAAATTTACATCTCCAATGGTCCTTATATCTTGGGGTAGGCCCTAATGTGTTCCAAAGGTTCAGTGCTGCGACATTGAATGGGTGATGACCCAGAGTCTGGTGTTTTATCCTTGGCACATCAAGGGTTAATATACCACTGGGCATCAGTCCATTTTTTTATATTTCTGACTGTGACCATTTCTGTAAAATACTGGGACCATGACCATGTAATGCAATTGAATGTCAATAAACACATCTTGCATTTGTTTCGGAACTCGACTGGCAGCCAGTGGAGTCATTCATTCATATTTGCCAACTCTACGGAACACCGGGCTGTGTTTTGCTCCAGATCTGTAGTTTAAACATATCTCTACAATGTCACAAATCACACATGACTTTTTTCAGTCCATGACATTCTGAGCATTCTTCTCAAGAACCACATTTCTGTTGTTTTTATGTCTTTTATTTAGTCTTTGATCATGATTCACATAGGGGGTCCATATACAGCAAAACTTATGATTCACACAGGGGGTCCATATACAGCAATACTTGATTCACCCAGGGGGTCCATATACAGCAATACTTATGGGCTCTATATATAGCATTGCAGTACATGTATTCTCACTTCAAATGATATAAATTCTTAGTTAAAATGTTTTTCATGTTCTTGAAAGCTGGTTTGACCTAAGCAATTCATCTCAACATGGATGCTATATACACAGATGGCAAACTAATTTTTGTTTTATTACGCACTACTCATTTTAGGTAAATTTGCATTGCACTGCTGTGTTTTGTTTTACATAAACTGCACGTGCTTCTTTCATAACTACTACCTGCAAATTACGTTGGATTGGTTGTCAGCGGAAATAAAGACACTACAATGGATTGCATCTCACTGGTATGTGAGAAGTTGCAATGGCAATACAGAGTAGCTATTTTTTTGCCATTCAGGATATTGTATCTTCACACTTGTCATCAAGCATAAATGTCAGACATGATATTACTTGGAAGGGAAACACAGTGCCACAGGCATTCCATTTCTCAGGCAAAATTACATAAATGCAGATGAATAGATTGGCCAGGCATTTGACAAAATGAAATAGATTAGAATACACTGGGACACCAGTGAACTAACTGAGACGATGGCTACACATCAACACCAGTGAAATAACTGAGGGGATGGCTACACATCAACACCAGTGAACTAACTGAAGGGATGGCTACACATCAACACCAGTTAACTAACTGAGGTGATGGCTACACATCAACACCAGTGAACTAACTGAGCCGATGGCTACACATCAACACCAGTGAAATAACTGAGGAGATGGCTACACATCAACACCAGTGAACTAACTGAAGGGATGGCTACACATCAACACCAGTTAACTAACTGAGGTGATGGCTACACATCAACACCAGTGAACTAACTGAGACGATGGCTACACATCAACACCAGTGAACTAACTGAGAGGATGGCTACACATCAACACCAATGAACTAACTGAGGGGATGGCTACACATCAACACCAGTGAACTAACTGAAGGGATGGCTACACATCAACACCAGTGAAATAACTGATACGATGGCTACACATCAACACCAGTGAACTAACTGAGACGATGGCTACACATCAACACCAGTGAACTAACTGAGACGATGGCTACACATCAACACCATCATTGACAAGAACTGCCAATGAATGATGAGCCAGACTAACATTGTAACAACCAGGTAGCAACAGACAGACGAATCAGGTCAAACTTGAGAACAATTAATGCTGGCCGAGTGTTGTGGTTCTGAAATAAGACCTGCATGCTACGAACAAGGAGATCAACTGAAATGACACTGCCCAGAAGACCTGATCTACTTGGTAGGCTGGATGATTATTACCGTAAAAACAAAATGTATCGATTAGAAAAATGGCTACAATAACAGCAGGAGGAAACTGAATTTACTATATCTTAATCAAAAGTTAAAAAGTAGATCTTATTTCAAGTATACCTCTAGCAGCTGTTGTATAAATCACTGACCCAGATGATCTAACGAAGGCTCACAGCACTGGAATTAACCCAGGATGTGGCCAGGGCTGAGGGATTTCTTGGCAGTGGGGAGGAATGTTAATTACATCACATGGTATCCTACAGTCAGTCACAAGAAGGCCTGGAGTATGCATGGGCCTCTGAGAAAGTGTTCACTTTGGGTGGTGTCTCCTTCTGGTGTCTAGTTGGTGCTCCAGGGTTTTATTGTGATACATTAAACTGCCTCTTTAATTGATTTAGCCTAGCCCATCAAGAACCAGGTTGTTGATGTTCACATCTGCAGTGTATGAATAGTTTAATTAACAAGTGCAGTTGATTTAATAAAAGAGTGCATAGGAACTTGGTCGATCGACATAACAGAAACATGCCCAATACCTGGACCAAAGTTACATCCAGAGTTTATTTATTGATATATGATGTGTATATTTGATGGACAATAAAGCGGTTTACAGAGCACTCATAAGGCAAACAAATCTGTCTGGTTTCTGGCATGTACAAGCTTCACCATCAAATCATTATTCATCTAAGGTTTTTGTCTACTGAGGAACGGTCGCACCTTTAGGGGAATGAACGAATACTCACATGCATGGCATTAATGCTTGGTTTTCATTTAATTTAAAATAATGTTTACATAATAATTATTATAAAATATTTTATAATTTAACCAGTATAACTGAAATATATTAATATATTATATATTTTTAGAATTAAATATGAACTATGCAGCCCTGAAAACAATATAATACTTTAGAAATTGTCCAATCTATAATGTTATTTATGCTGACATTTTTGTTGACATAATAAAATGATTGTAGCACTCAAATGTTAACATACCTTGATACAATGATCAATGCCATTTTTCTTAGATTAATGCATCAATGGTATTAACTTACACCTGTTTGTAACGTTGCATTATAATTAGATTTATCATCATTACTATCAACTTACATAATTTGCGCATGACAAATTTAACTGCCTGAGCAACGATACTGAACAACAGTACAAAAAGTTTACTAGGAACATCACACTAGTGTAAATAATAGTATTTGTTGAACAACTATACCCATTTATTATACTGATCATAACAGCAAGTTTTTGAATTACTTAATTGGCAACTGAACTGTGACTGTTCCAATGAATAAATCAAATATTTCACATAAATACCCTGCACAAATCCAAACCTACAAGTGTCAGTGCTCCACATAGAATTTTTATTTACTACTTATTTACTTCTATTTACTCTATGACTGTATGGAATTCAAATGCTACAACATATTGTGCCATGTGGCTTGATCACACAGAAATGGGTGATAAAGTGTTGATACATAAGAAGTTACATAAATATACTATAGAACCCCTCCAAGTGACTGAGAGTGAGATAAAGTGGCCTGATTAAACGGGTGGCCAAATTACAGATGCTGGTCAGATAAAGACAGATATACAAATACAGACTGTGATACACTCATATAGTGGCCGTTTTCAAGGGGTGGCCGTTTTGAGGGGGTTCTACAGTAATGGGAAAACTTTGTAGAGCTCCATGAATTATGATAAATTGTTATTCTCGAACAACTTACACAATAGTCATGTTTGTAAAGCTGCAAATTTCCATACCAATAAAATTTTCAATTTTGTTATATAAATCTCGCGAGATTTCCTCTGAAGCTACAGTCAATAACATTAAATGTGTGTAATGTTTCATCATTTGGCCTGTGCACCCGGCTTCATGTGGATGATGGAGCAGACTGTCAGAAGTGGGAGAATTGGGGGTTGATGCTAAAAAGTTGTGGTGGTATTACACATGTATGGTAATATATACAGATATTCTTATTACACTTCTTGAGGGCGTATTACACATGTATGGTAATATATACAGGCCCTGTACAGATATTCTTATTACACTTCATGAGGGCATATTAGACATGGAAAATGATTGCATTTACATATTATTTATATATCACTGACTAAAAATTAGATTCTGTCTTAGTAAATATAAACAGACAGTGCAAATATTGGATGCAACCAGTCCACAGTGACCCTGCCTGTGTCATCTGTCCAGTCACTGACTAGCTGGCTGGACATTAATTAGAGGCTGTGGCCACTGGTCACACAGGCTGTGCTCCTGACTGTTCAGAGCACACTCAGGTAAACATACTGCAATTAGACCCAGTAGTCAGCCAGGCCAAGGCAAGGTCAAACTCACATGCCAGGCTTGGCTGGCAGTCAGTCTGTCTGGCGGTCAGCCTGTCAGTTTGTTTGTCTGGCGGTCAGTCTGTTGGTCTGTCTATCTGGTGGTCAGTCTGTCTGTTTGTCTGGAGGTCAGTCTGTATGTCTGGCAGTTGGTCTGTCTGTCTGGCAGACTGTCAGTCTAGTGGTCAGTCTAGTGGTCAGTCTATTCAGCAGTTTGTCTGGCAGTCTGTCTGGCGGTCAGTCTGTCTAGCAATGTCTGTCAGTCTGCCTGGAGGTCAGCCTGGCGGTCTGTCTGGTGGTCAGCCTGGTGGTCAGACTGGCAGTCAGTCTGTCTGTCTGACAGTCTGGAGGTCAACCTGTCTGACGGTCAGGGCTGGGGTGAATTAAAAAATGAATTTGAATTATTCAATTCAATTCCTGAATTTGAATTGAAAGATTTTCACCAAGCAGAATTTGAATTTGAAAGATTTTCACCAAGTGGAATTTTAAAGATTTTGAGCAAGTTGAATTGGAATTGGAACTGAAAGAAAATGAATTGAACCTCATTTTCTTGTGCTGGTGCGATCTGGTTTTATTTCCAATGTGGCCCTCAATCCAACCATAGATTTGCATATGAACTCAAAGTCTTTGTAGCAGCTAAACATACATTTGTACACCATTTGAAGATCTGAGGTGATAAATTTGAACATAGGGTCTGAGTGGCAAAGTTACCATGTGGCAATTGGAAAAAAGAACTCAGAAGTTCTGCTCAAATCAAACTATGGTGGGGTATGATGAGTGTACTATGAATTCAATACAGGTTGCAGCTCCTGCTCTGAGATAACATTTGTTGTGTGCCTACAGATATCTGAAACCATGCCCTTTGTGTGTGCTAGGAATGTCTGAAGCCATAGCCACCCCCCCAATGGGGCATCACAACAATTAAGTAATTGGCTTGCTACTCCTGCATTGTTTCATTGAGCAGGTACTTCTGAAACCTTAAAATGATCAGCCTACTGGTCTTTTCATGTTGTTTGAATAATGGCTCAGCTATTGTCTGTAATTTTTTTTACAATTACTAACAGTTGGAATAACATGCAAACAAACCTGATATTTTGTAAGTTTGCAGCAATAGATGTAATAGAAAAGTACTAGATTATTATCTATTACTTTAGGATCTATTACTATTACTTTTGTAAAAAGTTCCTCTATTACTATTACAGAAAAAAACATCTATTACAATTACATATTACTATTATCCCATTCATTTGCATTGAAAAAACTCCCATAGAATTCATTCGAAATTGGAACTGAATTGGAATTGAATTCTGGCGGTCAGTCTGTCCAGCAGTCAGTCTGTCTGTCTGGCGATCACTCTGTCAGGCAGTCAGTCAGTCCATCCGTCTGCCCGTCTGGCGATAAGCCTGTCTGTCTGCCTGTTTGTCTGCCTGTCTGTCTGCCTGTTTGGCAATCAGTCAGTCTAGCGGTCAGTCTGTCTGGGGGTCTGTCTGTCTGTCTGGCGGTCTGTCTGTCTGTCTGTCTGTCTGTAGGCCTGTCAGGCTACTTGACTGTCTGTCTGTTTGCCTGTTTGTCTGCTTACCTGGCTGTATGCCTGTCTGCCTGGTTTCTTAGTAGGTAAACTCACATAATTCAATACAAAATGTATTGATTCTTTTAACCAGGTAAACATAACTAAACAAATAAAGAAATAATACACTGTGTATGTGTATGGAGGATTTCATGTTTGAAAAACCAGGCAAGAGATAAATCGCTGATTAGTTTTATTTTACAATATGGTGGCGCCACCATTCGATTCTGTTTAAATAGTTGGTCCACAGCTTATACCAAATGCATGTGACCATATTGGACCCACCAACTGTTCGATATAACAGCCTAATGCCCATTTCACACAGACCAACAACTGGACGCTGGTGCCTTTAATATTGCCACCATACATGATAAGCCTAACTAATAAATTCAAGCTAATTTACAAGATATGACCTTCTTTGAATAAACATGTGTACATTTTGCCACCGGGAGGGAGTCACACCTTTTTTTTTAATGAATAGCGCACAGCTAGAAAATGACCAACTCAGTCTCAGATGCAACTAAACCTTAGCAAAGGATTCCATTGTTTAAAACGACGCAGCTTGGACAATATTACATTTTATGTTTGTTATATTACACGAGTATGATGTACGTCCAGAAAGACACCAAACTCTTAAATGTAATGAAAGAGATATTTGCACAACTCCGCATTGTTACAACTGAACTGAAGTAACATCGACCGCCCGTGGCTGGGAACATATATAACAAACTCAATCGAGTTGTCATGCATAAATTGGACCTGCTGATTCGACATCATTGTGTTGCAAATCCATGCTTAAAGTGCATAAATCTAATGTCAGGGGATATGAATAGACTTGGAATAATACACAGCATTGGAATGAGGCAAGTCTCATAGCATCTGGCGTCAGATTACTCCCAAACAACTGACCGAGTTCAGCCAGTTTGGACCAGTCGGGTAACCATAGTCCTCTCAGCTCAATGTCCTCGCTCTTGGACAATCTACAGATTCCACATCAATTGACTTTCAGTTTAACTTCGTTGGAAGATGACCTGCCCATGTCACTGTGTAGTGTTCAAACTATCCTCAATGAGCAGCGCACAGAATGATTCCTAAGATTCTCTTGACATTTTTCATTATTTTCTGTGTAAATTTTGTGATTAATTTCCATAGAACGAAAGTTAGGATTTCAGGTTTGCCTGTTGCTGTCAGACAGCCTCAGTTCAATGTGGGACAGACTTGGAGTCTGTTCCACACAGGACTGACAGACTATTCTGTTTGATTTAGGCAGCTTGACCGACTATTTTATTTCTAAAGGTAGCCTGACAGATTATTTCATTTACAGAAAAAAATCAATGAAAAATTTCAAGAGAATTCTTTGAGATTTGACACAACAAAACAACGAAACACAGTGGTGTACTCACCAAATCCATGGAAGAAAGTCCTGTAATATGCTGCACCATGGTCGACATGCTCCACAACGAGTCCTTGATGACTGACGACCGCCGGATTGATCATTCCCTGTGCACTCTGGGACGTGTCAAGGATGGTGACACCGTTACACATGGCTGGCCGAAGCACAGACTCCATGCCGCGTTCCCTGTCGCCTAGCAACTGCCGGGAGCGTTTCTGCGCCGTTACACGGTTCAGACAGATCATGTGCTCCTCCTCGCCTCCGATCTCATTGCGAAAAAATGCGCAGCTGAAAAGGAGCTCATTGCTCTTCCCGTCGCCGGTGTCAGCGTCATCCGACAGCACGTCATCGGTGTCACGCATGCCAGAAGCCGCCGACGCGCCCGTCGTCGTATTCCTGCGCGTCATCTCAACGTTAGTCCGACGTTTGATGACCTCGCCGAGCACAACACCAATGCTCTGGCAATCGTAGTGCACGAACGCCTTCCGTTTCTGTCGTTCCTCCATGCGGCCTTCGTCCAGGGAATTATCTGACATCGATTTATTCCCGGACTCAGTGTCGCTTCGAGTGCCCCGGATTTTCCTCAGAATCCCGCTGCTGGCTTCTGCCACCATTGTCTTCGCCCGCGGCTTACGTTCTTTACCCTTCGGCTGCACCTTTGCGCCCATCTTTGGACTCATGGACGGATCGACTGCAGTGTCAGCCACAGCGACCGCAGTTCCATTCATCGCTTGTTTTGACTGCAGATATGACGCACGGTTCTGGAACTGCACTGCAGTGGAGTTGGTGTTCTTGTTCAGGTCAAGACGTCCTCGTAGCAGCTCGTTGATCTGTGGCGGCGCAACTGCCCGCTGGTCAACGTTCTCATTATGATAGTCCTGCAACATGGCGAAGAAACTCTCACCGCTGTTACTCATCATGTCCAACGAGTTTGCGCTGCCGTAGTCGCGTCGGAGCATGCTAGTCGACACTGAAGCATCCTCTGGCATGAATTCCTGTAGGTTGTGTTCCAACTCGAGGCTGCTGTTGCTGCGGTGAAGTACCCGTCGCTCAGAACGCGTCGCACGCTGTCCCAACCCGAATCCTCTATCGCCGCCTCGTTTCCGTCGACCCGGCGACCCTGAGTTTTGTGACTGCTGCTGCCCCCTGGCTGACCTGCCGCCGGAATTGTTCGACTGCTGTGACCCAAATTCGGACGGAGCTGTAAACGTCCTGTGACCCAAATTTGCCGAGCCGCGGGTTCGAAACTTCTCGTTGTACGAATTTCTCAAGTCTATGAATCCAGCACGCAACTTCTGCTTGTAATACGTATCGGAGGACGCCGGAGTGACCCCAGCTCTGAGGGCATCTGTCTCACTGGCATTGCTCACGTCCAGTGGCTGTTTAACAGCAGTGGTGGTACCTGGATGACTGTTCATCTGGTAGGTGTCGCCACCGGCCGCCATCTCAGTACCGCTCCCGCTACTGAAGCTACCGGTGCGAACCTTCTTGTGGTAATACTCCGCAGCCTGCATCGCTCGCTGCCGCACCACCTCGACAGCAGGTGTCGCCACTTGTGCCGCACCGCTGTGACTCTTGCTACTTCTCTCCGACTGCGGATTCACTCGCGCAAAGTGATTCTCGGCGGCCATCTTGACGGAATCGCGATAATACATCGCTGCGTGTTATTCCATACGTTGAGCCCCATCCGACGAAACATTTGATAGTCATTGTACCGATCCAGACACGAAAGTCCAGGGATTCACCTCTGGATCCTACCGACACAACTGCCCATAAATGTTGCAGCTACACAGTCAAGATATAGACTGGACGGCTGGTATTTTGCTCTGTGTATATAACCTACACATCCCTCACTCAGCAGTATAACATCTCATATTAATTGGAGTCGGTTTTTCACCATTCTATCACAGTGTACTGCTAGACTTATCTCCGCACTGGAGCTTTCATTTCTGTCGGCTGATGAATACCGAAATTGCCTCCTTCGCTGCACAATTATGGTAACACAACACCGCAGTCACATCAATATTACGTGGACCCCAAGTCGCTGGCAAAACCCACCTCGTTCACACCTGAAACATAGAACTGGAGATTAATTAAGGCCACTCCAACGAAATTATCACTCTTCCATAAATCTTTGTCTAAATAATAAACAGAAAGATATGCAAATTCATGTCATAATAATGATATAATTTTAAGTAACTCTACATGTCACAAAAAGTCCTGTTTCTCATGGAAACCTGCTGCCAGCATATTTCATAAATACCGACAATCCTGTACTTTATATCCAGCTGTTGCAAGTTGTGTTACAACCTGGCGGTAACATGACTCAAGAAACCACACTGATATCCAAGAATGTCTGCCGTCTATTTCACTGTGCTAACGAGCCCAAAATCTGCATTCATTATTCAAATAATCGAATGTTTTAAAACTGTGCATCCCAATTTTTTCATGATAAACTATACTATAAAATGTCACCGTGTTCTATCAGGGTTGTTCCCGTCCTGTTCCATCCTAGTATACACATTATTATGACATAATTATTGTCTGCATCGCCAAGAATATTACATCACGAAAACGTCTTCACATTGCATTATTATCTTATTAACAAACATGGCTTGATGGTGGAATTCATGCTATATGAGCACAAAAAAGATCTTAGTGAAACATGCACATAAGTTAAGACAGGAAGTGGCTTTATTAAAATCATCACCACTAACACAATGTTTTTAAAGTCTCTCAAACCTAGCCTGGCGGACAGCTGTTATTCAAAAAATAAAAAGGACAGAAGATAGCATAAGATGAGAGAAGAGAAGCTGTATTGGATATGCTAGTGATGACACAGCTAATACTTGAGCCAGACACAGCTATGTGTCCTCACTGACTGATTACTCATAACAACAGCAATACATTCCTAGCGATAAATCAGGATTATTGGATATGCCACACCAATAGGCTTTCCTCCTTCATATTCGGGTTTTATTTTTGACGTTCAGTAACCACATTCTGTTCCTTTTTCATTGCTGTAGACACAATTCGATATGAAACAAACAAAGATTCCCCGAATGAAAGCGCAAACGTAACAGCCACATTAGAAGATACTGAAAACTGTGGAAGTTAGGACTGCAAGGCATCAATTACTTTATGAGGAGAATCTTCTTAGTCACATAACTCACATAAGACAACGTTCTATTATGTTACATCCATATTACCTTACTGATTAGTGGTTATAGAGTCTTTACAATTACTGTAGCTATTTTCTTTTTTTTACTACGAAACATGTCATAATTATATTAATCCAAAAAATATCACAATACTAAATGTAATAAAAATACACATTTACTCTTTCTACATTAGACCCCCAAATATGTGAATGTTAAATAAATTATATGACTATTTATTTATTATGCCTGCACGATTTTGGAGACTATCTCTAAACTGATCTAAATAACACTGTTTCCAATATAAAGATCACTTATGAGACTTTGATATGCTAATACAACATGGGTAACATTTCCAGTGAAAACAAACCTGTCTGTCTACATGACACTGCAAAGCGACCTCGTCGTTTCCGCAATAATGTTTTTCAAGTTTGCGGAAATTACAATATCTGGAAACAATATTGCAGCTACGAATGTAATTTCTCTATAAATCAGTGTTGACAACCTTTCATTGACACACTGATACAATCTGTCTACCTACTAGACAGCTGCACACAGACCAGGGCTAGGGTTTGGGATGAGGAAAGGATATTGAACATAATCCACCTCCATCTGCACCAGGTCCTTCCTGGCAGAATTTGACACCCTCATCACATCACTCATTAGTTTACAGAAACAAGACCTCCCCCTTGCTGTTATCAACACTAATTACCTGCACAGGCATCCAGGGAAGGGGCAACATGTTGTGAATCTACTAGGATTTACCATAAAGACTTGCAGAATTCAGAAGACTTCCTTTCCATCTGGAAGTCATTCCATGTCAGACAAGGAAACAATTTGACATTCCAGGCTGCGAACCATGGTTATTCAACAATACTTGTACAGCGCTGTATTGCTCATAATGAAACTATTTGTTGCACTGCCCGTAATTAAAACTATATGAAACAGAAACAGCATTGCCATTCATCCACCATTATCCACATAAAGAGAACTAATCAAGTGTGGATTGCAACATATCAGTTTTGCAATGTATGCCTTTTGTGATTTACATTATGTCATATATTTTTTTCTTGGCAAAGTTCCTTTTAATTTAACTTATTAATAATATTTTATTTAGTTAATTGTTAACGGCTTTATCGAGTAATGTTTATTTATAATTTTTAAGTACAAAATCATTTCATTTGTTTTCCCTTTAAATATATTTTCAAAGTTTCAACACAGGTTTATATGTACTTTCTGAGTAAATTTTTTTATTTTTGGCGTTTTATGTAAAGCTCATTGAACTTTCAATGACATTGCACTATATTAAAATACATTTATTATTACGCACTTACTATTACTTTAAGGTGCTGTTCTTTATTGATAAAGTGGTGTGGTGTTTTTTTTATTTTTATTAATATAGTTCTTAGCAATATACACTCACTGACTGGGCACGTACAAAGGGGATGATGGCCCTAGGCAGGATATACCAATTTTTCTAAACCAGTCACTGGACAATGTATTGAGTGTGTCAGGTTAAGGGTGTTTGTCTTAAAAAATAACTAAGGTTTTTCACATTTAACCAATGTTTAATAACTGCGACAGTTTAACAAAAATCATAGGACAAGTTTACGAGTCTGCCACCAAAGAAACACAACAAATCCCACTAAAATTGGGAAATCTTATTGTGGTCTGAACCCACACGGCCTAGAATGTTATCGGAATTATCGTTTAAGTGGAGGTATCACATCCTGGAGAATGTAGTTTCCCAGTAGGTCCGAGGGAAGTGTGTGGCAGGCAGGGAAGTGTGGCCAGGTGCCAAGACACAGCCTCTGACAGGATGTAGGATGCCACTGGGCTGCACTTTGTACTTGTATACACAGCACACGAATCCTGCACTTCCTGAGAGCAGGTGTCCATAGTCAACATTGATTCTACTCAACATGTAGTCAATGCCAAGCTCAAAATGCCATGTATTCTATCAGTTCAAGTTCTGCAAACGTGGCTTTTAACTTGACGTTTATCTTCAAATATGATAACTGAGTGGCATCCAACATATCAAGAATTATGGTGAAAATATCTTAATCAAGTATTACCTGCATGGTGCAGAGGAGGACTGACCCACCTTTAGCCTGGTTAACAACACTTCAGTTTGTGAATGGTTAAATAAATACCATGTGGTATTAGACATTCAGCTGTTTAATAATTATCAAGTTTACACACAAACACTGCCAACACTGGTCAAACACTGCCAACACTGGTCAAACACTGCCAACACTGGTCAAACACTGCCAACACTGGTCAAACACTGCCAACACTGGTCAAACACTGCCAACACTGGTCAAACACTGCCAACACTGGTCAAACACTCCCAACACTGGTCAAACACTCCCAACACTGGTCAAACACTCCCAACACTGGTCAAACACTCCCAACATAGCCAGCTATTGAATGAAGCCATTTGATTATGAAAACTCACAAGCAGGAAGTTTTTGTGACTGACCACTAAAGCCTTTGCAAACAGTTGTTTGTGAGAAACCCATTTGTGTGAAACTACGTTTGTGGAAAACTGTGTCAAATCTAAGCCACTTCTTGCAGCATTGATTAAAATAGATATTCCTAAAGAATGCTAGCTTGATGGAAGCTTATATGAGTTTAACAAAAACTACGAGTCACTTGTGTGAGTTACTGACATTAAACAACTGCCAACACAATGGAGCCACTTTCAGTTCCTGTATACCAGTCTGTCTGATGTTACATATTTTCAAAGTTCATCAATCAAGGTGGACCTTATTACTAATTATACTCACTCTACACCTACCGATGACACCATCGGCTCACCTGTCTTCCTTTGAAGTTACACAGATCATGTACCTAATGACAGTCATGTTCTCAGGTGTATAACAAAACACTCAAATATTGTTGTGTTTTGTGACATGACAGTGCCTGTGGACACCAGTGGTCTGGGCTGAAGATATGGGGTGTCAATCAATAGTTTCACTATATGTCCACAACAGAACTGTCCATCCTGCCATTGAGTATTCAAAGAATGTTCATGTCAAGTTGTTCACAGGAAGTAGTGTTCTTTAATTATATGTTACTCTGCTTGAGGTCAAATAGACCTAGGCAAGATCTTGCTGTGTGTGTGTGTGTGTGGTGGTGGTGGTGGTGGTGGTGGTGGTGGTGGTGGTGGTGGTGGTGGTGGTGGTGGTGGTGGTGGTGGTGTGTGTGTGTGTGTGTGTGTGTGTAGTGTTCATGTGGATGCACGCATGCATGTGACTGTGTGCATGTCAGTATGTGTGCATGTGTGATATGTGCATATTTACATACCCTTTTATCATGTGATGAATGATTGCTTTTCCAGGTTAGAATCACCCCACCTGTCTGGTCAATTAAGTCACCACAAAACCTATCTAACATCCTCTTGCACTGGGAAACTTGCAAAGAAACTTAATTAAAACATGGTGGTGGTGTCTTAGATGAGATTCACCATAATCCAGCTGGATAATCAGGCCTGACATGCAGATAAGGACAGCTGGTATCTTCACCAACTTGAAAGGCCTCAATTAATCAGGCCAGCAGTAGACCATTTCAGCCCCAGTGGGTGAATTGGAACAGTTATTGGGGAGTTCTCCAAGGAGTAACAGTGGGATATTCTAGTTCCTAGGAAATCTTACCTCAGTAACAAAGATTCTACAAAACTTAAAACTCTCCTCAATTCATTTAGTCCTTCGTGAATAATATTTGTTGATGTTCAAATCTGTAGTGTGTAAACTGTTTAAATGATATTCATGGTTGGTTTAATAAGAGTCTGTACTTTTATTAAGATCATCAAAAGAACTGACCTTGATCATTAGATCTAGTAACTTTAAAAAATAAGAATAGCATTATTTTATGTAGTCGATAAACTGGACCATATGAAATGTTCAAAACATTTTTATCATATTTTAATTAAAAGGCAATCGTAATTAAAAACCTATGACTACTCTGTAGTGGAAATTATTTTATGCAAACATTGTACAACACTCAGAACAATTATTTGAATGGGGCATTATAAAAGAAATGGTATTATTTGATTAAAGTTGCCCTTTCGGTTCAGTATACGTAACTGAAAGAGAAAACGTATTCAGCGAACTGAATGGAAAGCGTTCATAACCGTTTTATTGCTAACCAATATGACAGTACTGTGTGCACAATGCACTGCTCTTAAATCTAGTATGACACAATGATTAAAATGATCAATCTTTCCCATGCAGCGAGGCAATGTCAAAAAAATTGCTGGGACAAGCATTTTTAATCTATGACTGCTTTGAGGTATTATCAAAACCGACAGCCTTTTCCACACGATTTCACACCTGTTGGCCTAACCGCTATATCAGCGTGTCAGTAAGCTAACTGTAGTGACAGGAGAAAAACAAAATAGGCAAAGGATATTTATAAAAATAATGAAGAACTCGCACATCACATATACAAGTAACCATGTAACCATGTAACCATGCTACAGCTTTTATGAAAATGTAAACTTTTCTTTCAAAATCTGCAACTGCTGACAACAGACTGAATCAATGGAAATTTAAAGTAACAGTCTGATCGTTTATCGTAAAATCGTGTTATGTAGTAAAAAGTATATATATTCTATATAAACTATATCTTGACTGCACAAATGTGTTTTATGAATGGTGTTTAGTAAAAATGGCATACCATGTAACGCAATACTTCCATAATATTATGTTCAAAGATACCAATGACATGATCCAACAAGCAGAACTTTTGCTCCATCTGGCAGAAAGTGCTTCCAAATCTACCCGTCTGCTAAGCATAGTCTCCACACAGTACACGGGAGTCAAACTGAGAAAGTGCTATTCCTCCTTGTTCCCTGCTGTACAGGGGTGAGGGTCACGTAAAATATTGTCAAGTCACTCTTTCTGTTCTTTCTTTCCATAGTTTTCTATTGGCCGCTCCCTCTCTCCATCTTTCATTCTTCCCCAATCTTCTCATGTCCCTCCTCACGCAGTCCTCCCATCTCAGCTGTGGCCTTCCCCTTTTCCTGCATCCTTGATGTTTTTCCACCTCTGCTCTCTTTGCTAGTCAAACTGAGAAAGTAGAGGATCTTAAATGTCTTGGATCCTACACAAACTCACACATGATGTCCAATGAAGAAAAGCCCATGTATGGGCGGCAGTTCGTGCACTTGAGAAAGTTTGGAGAGGGCCCATCTGCTTAATATCTTCATGACGACTGTCAAACTGATCCTGATTCATGGATGTGATTCATGGACTATAATATATATTCATGGACTATAATGTACATGAAGAACCAGTATTATTATTATTATTAATGTCGGTCTATCTGTCTAAAACAAACTCTAGAGAAAGCACTGGATAGCACTTACACAAGAATACTGCGAAAAATCCTAAACATGTCTTGGTGTGATCACATGACCAACCAGGAACTGTACTAAGTAATCAACAAAGTTCTGCTCTGGAAGCTCGATGATGAGTCGATGGCCCTCGGAGAAGAGGTCGACCAACAACAACTCTTCGAGACATCATTGAGACGGACGTCATAAGACTCAGTGGGACAAACTTAACAAATGCAATGACGAACATAAACCACTGGAAGGAAGTCATCATGTCACCACGTCGACGACATAAGTAAATAAGTATGCTGTGGAAATGTTTTGGAATATGCATGATCAACCAACACACTACTTAAGCTTTTTCCTCGATGGCTCTTAATTAACTAAACAGTATATTAACCTTGACAAAGCCACAACATTTCTATTCAAGAATAAACGTGACAGTTGTGGGCCCCAAAACCACTCACACATTCTTGTAAATCATAACGTATGTGACCATATGATAATGCACAGCTAACAGAATCGCGGAGAACTACTTTGTTAATGCAGTGAATGCACTACACTAGATAACAGTAATAATTTGTCAGACATAAGGTTCTGATGTAAGGAATATGCCTCAGTCACGACACTTATTTTATTAGCTACTTGTCAAAGATATCCACTTGCGAATTAGTTTTCATCTTGCTCTAAATGCATCCACAACGGAACCAACACCCATATTTTACTGCTGCCACCGAGATTTGTCTAGCAGAACACAATGGATACCTGACATTTTATAGCTTTGATATACCTAGCCAAGTAGTTGCATTTATGGTGAAATAACACGAAGCAGCTAATGCAAGAATAACACGTAATAAATAAAATATTTCAGCACCACAAGTGGTAGCATTAATGTCCGGGACTTGGCAGACAGATCCACCAGGAAACATTTACTGCGACCTTCAACCAAGGACATTCGTTAATCGTGTCTTCGTGATTGTTGTTCTGTCAATCAGTCTACTGTTAAATGTAGCTAACGTGCCATACTCAATCACATTACCACTGCAGTAGTCTGGGTTATGACTGCAAGATGTCATACACCTGTGGCACATTAAACAGTTACGACTGTGTAATACACTGTAATGATGTGATAATCCTTAATATTACAGAAATAATATTTACTGTAAATATCACTCCATTTTATGGATGCAAACTGCCATGGAGCAGTTTTTAATAATGGTAAAAGGTTTGTCAACATTTCAAAGAGAAAAGTGGCATGAGATGAATGCATCAAATATTCTGTAATTTGTTGGTCGCCGCACATGAGAGATCACGAAAACATATTCCGGCTAGCGGCACGATCTTGTAATCAATATTTGACCTACTTGTAGTACAAATCTCTTGTAATGTTGTAGTATAGCTCACCAATCTTGAACACATTGTGTGCCTACAGGTGCATGGTTGCATGGGTGTGAACGTAAGTAGGTAAACATAATGTATAAACATACAGGGGACCCCCATAATAACACCCCTCACCCACCCTCACAAGGGACCACATTGCCCCAAGGTTTTCCCAAGATAATTCCCCCTTCAAGAAATGCTACCCCTCTCATTCTCAATGCAATTGTACCTTTGTAGCAAGGTTGACCAGTGTACTGTACACACCTCTACATATGTATATTGACTATATCTGCAAGAATCAAGTAACCTACAAGAAGATAGTGATACACCTTATGTCGTCCTCGGACACAATCCTATTCCATCGAGATTTATGAAAACACACCTATAAATTCACTTATTCGCCCAAAATAGATTACAATATGTAAATACATATAATCCATAACATAAGATTTTTGGTAGAGATCGACCGTTATGATGTTTCTGTCGCAGGAAAAAATGCAGCGTTCTCTTTGGGACAAAAGTCGGTGAAGGAGGTCACAGTCCCAAAAACATATCTGAGTCTGTTTCAACAGCTGTCTAAAGAATTGAAATAGGAAGACACTGCCAGGGTATTCTTGGGAAGAAGATTAGTTCCTATACATACTGTATATTCTGAGCTGTGTGCTTCCAACACGACAGGTTGTATGCAAATTTACATTTCGGTAGAAATAATTTCATTTATGTTTGTAACTAAGTACAGAAAACCCAACTTAAGTAGAAAAATCACACAAATTGAGATTTCATAATTTTCCGTAACTTTACGTTGGTTTATTTCCTGCCAAAGTAGAATTACAAATGGATGCAAAATCAAAACCTTTTCAGGTAATTAATTTCTGTTTTTTGTACGCTGTACAGAAAGTAACACTTTCAGAAGTTAACCTACATCTCAATGATTTTTTTTTACTTATACATAAAGTGAGTTTTTTCGACTTAAAGTGAGTTTTCTTTACTTAAACTGGAGTTTCTCAAGCAGCATCGCAAATTATAATAACATTTTCAAACATAAAATCACTGTGAAGTCTCATAAAGATACGTTCTTACAATTGTACATCTATTCCAGGTTTTCATTTGCTCTAAATGTGTGAAATATACCTTAGTAGGATGATGTACATTGTGAGGAAGAAGAGATATGAAGTGTATACAGCTGTATCTTATCCAGCATCATCCATAACATTCTTTGGATGTACCATCAGCAAGGTCACACTGTACACTGCACCAAGGTCACACTGTACACTGGACCAAGGTCACACTATACACTGGACCAAGTTCACACTGTACACTGGACCAAGGTCACTCTGTACACTGCACTAATATCACATTGTACACTGTGATGCAGCAAACATCAGTTCAGACACTCAATCAAAGTTAGCAACCAGATACTGCCCTACCACAGCTACAGGAGTGAGGTATTATGACAAGGTAATGACTACTTACACATTACAGGAATAAGCCACTCATAAAATCCAATGAGGCGGAAAATTCTCCAACCAGAAATAGGGGAGACAGCTCAGTAGTCTCATATCTACAGGTCCAAAGTTAGTGCAACAACAGTTCATTATTGTAACAGTCTTGAGTTTGTGGCTGGTTTAAAAATAAAATACTCTTGCTTACCCACATAAACTCTGTTTTACTAATAAAATACTCTGGCTTACCCGTATAAACTCTGTTTTATTAATAAAATACTCTGGCTTACCCACATAAACTCTGTTTTACTAATAAAATACTCTGGCTTACCCACATAAACTCTGTTTTACTAATAAAATACTCTGGCTTACCCACATAAATCCTGTTTTACTAATAAAATACTGATAATGGCAGGTATCATTCACTGTGTGAACTCCTGCATACAACTACCCTTAGTCTCACACACACAACACACAACTACCCTTAGTCTCTCACACACAACTACCCTAAGTCTCTCACACACAACATACAACTACCCTTAGTCTCTCACACACAACTACCCTTAGTTTCTCACACACAACATACAACTACCCTTAGTCTCTCACACACAACACACAACTACCCTTAGTCTCTCACATACAACTACCCTTAGTCTCTCACACACAACACACAACTACCCTAAGTCTCTCACACACAACATACAACTACCCTTAGTCTCTCACACACAACACACAACTACCCTTAGTTTCTTACACACAACATACAACTACCCTTAGTCTCTCACACACAACATACAAGTACCCTTAGTCTCTCACACACAACACACAACTACCCTTAGTCTCTCACACACAACATACAACTACCCTTAGTCTCTCACACAACATACAACTACCCTTAGTTTCTCACACACAACATACAACTACCCTTAGTCTCTCACACACAACATACAAGTACCCTTAGTCTCACACACAACACACAACTACCCTTAGTCTCACACACACAACACACAACTACTCTTAGTCTCTCACACACAACACACAACTACCCTTAGTCTCTCACACACAACACACAACTACCCTTAGTCTCTCACACACAACATACAACTACCCTTAGTCTCTCACACACAACATACAACTACCCTTAGTCTCTCACACACAACACACAACTACCCTTAGTCTCTCACATACAACTACCCTTAGTCTCTCACACACAACACACAACTACCCTTAGTCTCTCACACACAACACACAACTACCCTTAGTCTCTCACACACAACACACAACTACCCTTAGTCTCTCACACACAACTACCCTTAGTCTCACAAACACAACACACAACTATCCTTAGTCTCACACACACAACACACAACTACCCTTAGTCTCACACACACAACACACAACTATCCTTAGTCTCTCACACACAACACACAACTACCCTTAGTCTCACACACACAACACACAACTACCCTTAGTCTCTCACACACAACACACACCTACCCTTAGTCTCTCAAACACAGTGAAATTTTGCCAGTCTTGGACATTCTAGAAACCTTAAACGCGCGAATTCCGTGGAAGCCGTTGCATCTATGATAGCCATTATTGGTCCAATTGATTTTTTTTCATTGGCAAGCCAATGCTGGTTGATATAATGACAGCCATTATTAGCCCATTTGGTTTTTGTACTGGTAGGCCAATACAAGTTGAGCAAATGTCAAATGACAGCCATGATTGGCCAAATTAGGTTTTTTCAATGGCAGGCCAAATCCGGTTTAACCATTATTGGTCCAGTCGAGTCTTACTAGCTGTGCAGCGAGGTTGGTGTTATCACCTGCACAGTAATAACAATAGAAGAAGAGTCTCACTAGCTGTGCAGTGAGGTTGGTGTTATCACCGGCACAGTAATAACAATAGAAGAAGAGTCTTACTAGCCGTGCAGCGAGGTTGGCGTTATCACCTGCACAATAATAACAATAGAAGAAGAGTCTTACTAGCTGTGCAGCGAGGTTGGCGTTATCACCTGCACAGTAATAACAATAGAAGAAGAGTCTTACTAGCTGTGCAGCGAGGTTGGTGTTATCACCTGCACAGTAATAACAATAGAAGAAGAGTCTCACTAGCTGTGCAGTGAGGTTGGTGTTATCACCGGCACAGTAATAACAATAGAAGAAGAGTCTTACTAGCCGTGCAGCGAGGTTGGCGTTATCACCTGCACAATAATAACAATAGAAGAAGAGTCTTACTAGCTGTGCAGCGAGGTTGGCGTTATCACCTGCACAGTAATAACAATAGAAGAAGAGTCTTACTAGCTGTGCAGTGAGGTTGGCGTTATCACCTGCACAGTAATAACAATAGAAGAAGAGTCTTACTAGCCGTGCAGCGAGGTTGGCGTTATCACCTGCACAATAATAACAATAGAAGAAGAGTCTTACTAGCTGTGCAGCGAGGTTGGTGTTATCACCTGCACAGTAATAACAATAGAAGAAGAGTCTTACTAGCTGTGTAGCGAGGTTGGCGTTATCACCTGCACAGTAATAACAATAGAAGAAGAGTCTTACGAGCTGTGCAGCGAGGTTGGTGTTATCACCTGCACAGTAATAACAATAGAAGAAGAGTCTTACTAGCTGTGTAGCGAGGTTGGCGTTATCACCTGCACAGTAATAACAATAGAAGAAGAGTCTTACTAGCTGTGCAGCGAGGTTGGTGTTATCACCTGCACAGTAATAACAATAGAAGAAGAGTCTTACGAGCTGTGCAGCGAGGTTGGTGTTATCACCTGCACAGTAATAACAATAGAAGAAGAGTCTTACGAGCTGTGTAGCGAGGTTGGTGTTATCACCTGCACAGTAATAACAATAGAAGAAGAGTCTTACTAGCTGTGTAGCGAGGTTGGCGTTATCACCTGCACAGTAATAACAATAGAAGAAGAGTCTTACTAGCTGTGCAGCGAGGTTGGTGTTATCACCTGCACAGTGATAACAATAGAAGAAGAGTCTTACTAGCTGTGTAGCGAGGTTGGCGTTATCACCTGCACAGTAATAACAATAGAAGAAGAGTCTTACTAGCTGTGCAGCGAGGTTGGTGTTATCACCTGCACAGTGATAACAATAGAAGAAGAGTCTTACTAGCTGTGTAGCGAGGTTGGCGTTATCACCTGCACAGTAATAACAATAGAAGAAGAGTCTTACTAGCTGTGCAGCGAGGTTGGTGTTATCACCTGCACAGTGATAACAATAGAAGAAGAGTCTTACTAGCTGTGTAGCGAGGTTGGTGTTATCACCTGCACAGTAATAACAATAGAAGAAGAGTCTTACTAGCTGTGTAGCGAGGTTGGCGTTATCACCTGCACAGTAATAACAATAGAAGAAGAGTCTTACTAGCTGTGCAGCGAGGTTGGTGTTATCACCTGCACAGTGATAACAATAGAAGAAGAGTCTTACTAGCTGTGTAGCGAGGTTGGCGTTATCACCTGCACAGTAATAACAATAGAAGAAGAGTCTTACTAGCTGTGCAGCGAGGTTGGTGTTATCACCTGCACAGTGATAACAATAGAAGAAGAGTCTTACTAGCTGTGTAGCGAGGTTGGCGTCATCACCTGCACAGTAATAACAATAGAAGAAGAGTCTTACTAGCTGTGTAGCGAGGTTGGTGTTATCACCTGCACAGTAATAACAATAGAAGAAGAGTCTTACTAGCTGTGTAGCGAGGTTGGTGTTATCACCTGCACAATAATAACAATAGAAGAAGAGCCAACACATGAAGGTTCATGAGAAAGTAACTTGAAACTTTATTTTAAATTAATAAACATGGAAGTAATGTTTAAAGCATCTTAGGACTTTTAAGTACATGCATTGAACAAAATTAATATGATTACAATCACACGCAAAATCATATGCTTGATACTAAAAGTAAAGCAATACAACAAATAAAAATAGAAGATATAGCACTCAGTGATACAACTGGTCTTCAAAGTAATACACTGAAACATTACTTCTTTGATAAAACAGCAATCATCCAGATTCAGTATTGCCTAGTAGTATTGGACAAAAAACAATATGAATATACTAGACTGAGTACAGCCTAATCGTTGGTGGTTTGTCTGCCGTTTGAGTCGAGGAACCGGGAAACTGCTGCCGATGGTAGGGCCTACATGCCAGTTATATATGTGAATCGAAGCCTGAATCAAACTCAATTTCGAAGTCTACCGCGATCGCGCTTGACAACTGCGGAGTGCCAGTAGTGGGCGACAATACAGTAGTGTTTCGGTTACTAGCGGCAGGCACATCAACATTATGGATCTCCATCAACGTAACAAAGGATGCTGACCTGGACTGTTCAGGGACAATCACAGGAATGCTGCTTTTATTCATGTTTACGAAAAAGGCATCGACTGTCGTGAACTTTGATGTTGACAATTATTGCATCTTTTCATTCGCTTGGCAGGTGTCATTTTGAACTTGCCCCACAACATCCGGGTCACGGGATTGTTTCTTCAAATGAGAGCACCAATGGATAGGCACTGAGAAATGCCACATAAGCGAATTTCCCAACCAATGACACACGATTACAATAGAGATCTACCGCAGTATCATTATTTTCCAACGATGTCAAGACCGGCAGTATTTGCTATTCTGCTGCTGACAACATTCATCGAATCACAACCGTGTGCGCTAAGCCGCCACTAAGTCTAAGACAGTTCAAACAATTTTATTGTGAAAAAATCTCATCTTGTACACTATAAAAAGAAAAACCTGTCTTTTATTTTTTATTTTATCCGTCGTCATAAGACATTTGCTCACCTTCAAGACAGGCAGACGGGTCCCTGGCTAAGGGCCTGGGTATCACACAGTAACCCACAGTGATGCTATGAACTCCTGCATATAACTACCCTTAGACTGGGGTAACACACAATGATGCTATGAACTCCTGCATATAACTACCCTTAGACTGGGGTAACACACAATGATGCTATGAATTCCTGCATACAACTACCCTTAGACTCAGGTAACACACAGAGACGCTACAAACTCCTGCATACAACTACCCTTACACACAGGTAACACACAGTGATGCTACAAACTCCTGCATACAACTACCCTTAGATTCAGGTAACACACAGAGACACTATAAACTCCTGCATACAACTACCCTTACACTCAGGTAACACACAGTGATGCTACAAACTCCTGCATACAACTACCCTTACACACAGGTAACACACAGTGATGCTACAAACTCCTGCATACAACTACCCTTACACTCAGGTAACATTCAGTGATGCTACAAACTCCTGCATACGACTACCCTTACACTCAGGTAACACACAGTGATGCTACAAACTCCTGCATACGACTACCCTTACACTCAGGTAACACACAGTGATGCTACAAACTCCTGCATACAACTACCCTTACACACAGGTAACGCACAGCGATGCTACAAACTCCTGCATACAACTACCCTTACACACAGGTAACATTCAGTGATGCTACAAACTCCTGCATACAACTACCCTTACACTCAGGTAACACACAGTGATGCTACATACTCCTGCATACAACTACCCTTACACACAGGTAACGCACAGTGATGCTACAAACTCCTGCATACAACTACCCTTACACACAGGTAACACACAGTGATGATACAAACTCCTGCATACAACTACCCTTACACACAGGTAACATTCAGTGATGTTACAAACTCCTGCATACAACTACCCTTACACTCAGGTAACACACAGTGATGCTACAAACTCCTGCATACAACTACCCTTACACTCAGGTAACACACAGTGATGCTACAAACTCCTGCATACAACTACCCTTACACACAGGTAACGCACAGTGATGCTATAAATTCCTGCATACAACTACACTTACACACAGGTAACATACAGTGATGATACAAACTCCTGCATACAACTACCCTTACACACAGGTAACATTCAGTGATGCTACAACTCATGCATACAACTACCCTTACACACAGGTAACATTCAGTGTTGCTACAAACTCCTGCATACAACTACCCTTACACACAGGTAACACTCAGTGATGCTATAAACTCCTGCATACAACTACACTTACACACAGGTAACACACAGTGATGCTACAAACTCCTGCATACAACTACCCTTACACACAGGTAACACTCAGTGATGCTACAAACTCCTGCATACAACTACCCTTACACACAGGTAACACACAGTGATGCTACAAACTCCTGCATACAACTACCATTACACTCAGGTAACACACAGTGATGCTACAAACTCCTGCATACAACTACCCTTACACACAGAGATGCTGCGAAACCCTGCATACAACTACCCTGAGACTCAGTCTTAGGTAACTGTAATGATCATATTACGAGTGTAACAGAAATAATGACAACCATATTGATGGAAAACTTGTTTACACAAATGTAGAAACAGAATGTTAAACAATAATTACTGTAGAAACAGAATTAGCCCATACTGCTATAAAACCAGCCATGGGTATACACTAGGTAAACCCTACCTGCTTGGACCCAGCCAGCCTTCCCCAGAGGCGTCCAGCTGTGGTCAGACACTGGGCCCTCCAAGGTCAAGCCAACCCACTCCTGACTTAGTGAACACATACATCACAGAGAGCTGCTGCAGCTCCAAGTCAGACTACACTTGTCTGCTGTACTAATGAAGCTGGATTACTAGTGCTTACAAGTGCACAAAGCCTGGGGGAGAGGCAAGAAGTGAAACCAGAGAAAGCCACAATCTAGGAGGACTTCTGGTGGTGACTAACACTTTCCTGTTCACAAACAAGCTTCAGAAATATCAGTAGAGATCAATAAGACATTCACTGAGCTGCTACATGTGTCCACTGGTTACTGATACGTATTTGGTAGGTGCACTTACTCAGCCCTACATGGAGACAGACTTCGAAATGTGTGCGGAATTTAATATACCAGCAGTTTCCATACAGCTATAGAAAATATATTATATATGGTTAAAAGTGGTTGGAAAAGATGTTATTGTGTAAATAATTGTGACAGTGTGACTTTTTGCAATTCTAACCCATCATTTATAAGAGCCAACTTTAATGTCTTCTTTTCATTTAGTGCCCTGTGGAGGGTAAAATTGTTAGCAGCAGTAAAAAATGCAATTCTAACCCATTATTTATAAGAGCCAACTTTAATGTCTTCTTTTCATTTAGTGCCCTGTGGAGGGTAAAATTGTTAGCAGCAGTAAAAAATGCAATGCTCAATATAACACGATCCACCGTGAGTAAATGCCCAATGGTCCCGAAGTCTTTGTATTAAATTATCACCTGTCCTATACCCTATAATCTCATGCCATTCTTCACGTAATGTGCAATCATTAGCCCTGAGACAGTTCCAGACTGGCCGCGGGTCCAATAGACACTGCAGGTCTCGGTTATAACACCTTTCCAGCCGAAATGCGGTGGTGACTTTTTGAACTAAGACTTTGGGGAACATAATCACGTTGACCTATTTTAACTCTATGTTGACGCATTTAACAATTTTGGGAGTTTTCCTATATCCCCTCTTACAAGATCAGTTTCCAGTAGTGGAAACTGCCAGACTCAATAACTGCATTTCGCACTTGAACGGTGTGGTCTATCCCCACATCACACAATGTGATAATAGTACAACCAAACTTGATACTACATCCAATTTGACAAAGCAATATTCATTTAGCATAATGCAGGAAATCCAATTACTGAAATAGTGATTATTATTTGCTCTGACTGGGTAACTAATTATCTCATATACACATGAATGCACATCCATCCTACGAACTTATATCTTTGACAGATCTCAGGTGCAAGTGACAAAAAGTAAACAGTTGTCACATGATGCTTATTTTTGTTCTTTTGAACAGATTCAAGCACTTTACACATCACCCCCAGTGTCAATTCTGTCAAATCGAATGCCAACACAATATCTCTGGGAAACATTCAACCACACTGCAATTATTACACAAAAGCAGGTTACACAATTCCTCAACAGCCAGATACTCATTCATACAGCTGAGTGACCCAGGGCAACAATACACAGAATAAACAAAATTACCAAGACTTTGAATTGAATCAAACCTGATATTCTTGATTCAGAGTTTAACGCCACTCTGCTACAAAAATACAATGCTCCACATAAAACAGAAATCCCGGAACCGGTCATGCATGACAACATGACCACAGTATTCCAGTCATTCACTTTCTACATAACGAAGTTCCACTCTATCGCACACCCATTCACAGCCACTCTGTACAAGCCCTACATTACGCACACAACACCAACACTAGGAAGTGATACCAACCACAAGACAATCCTATTAGACACAGCAGAACCCCCAGGCCAGACAAGTGTAGCTATGGAAGAAAACACCAACTCAGAGAAATATTCCATCCAGGCTATAATTAATCTTTCTTCCAAGCAACAAGTATTTAAAAAAGATTAATGTATCATTAAAGTGCCACACAATTTGCTCGTTAGTGGGGGGTTAACATTTTGGTTCAGGACACATAGTTTGGTTTTAGATACCCCCCCCTGTAGCCTGCATTGCTAAGGAAAAAAATTATGTTTCCAATAGTCAGTTTAAACCCATAATTTGCTTAATAACTTCTTAATTAGCTTATTGATAAACCATTACCCAAGAAAGTGGCACATGAAACAATGTTTTATTTATACCCAATGAACCCTGATTATTGTCTACATGACTAGGTAAATATGACAAAACTTCAGAGCATGGCAACTTGACCGAGCCACCCTTCACCCAAGAGTTGAACTATGGCTCTCTCACTTATAGGGGAGCACACTAACTATTGTGTTACATGTCTATATAAGAATCTACTACTAATATGTTCACATGAGACATAGAGTACTTAGCCAACTGATAAGGTCAACGTGTAGACAAATTTAAACCCTCAAGGTATCTTTATGTTCTTTTTGCTAGGAATGTTGCCCACTAATCAGACAGGTCAAAGGTCGCCATTACTGGGCCATTCCTGGGTGGTCTATATTGTATAATGTCAGCTGACTTCAACAGAAGGAAATGTCCAGCGAATCAGTCCAAGCATGAACAGACTACAATATGATACACACAGCACAATATCAAGACCAATCATACCACTAAAACAGGCATCAAACAATTCATAAGACCAATGAATAAATTATTATTACTATTAAAAGTGAAGAATTGCATAAGTTAGTTTATACTTATAGGGAAGTAGGCATGATTCAAGTATTGTGTCAAATTGGCAACAACATTGTGGTCAATGGTGTCTGTCTGTCTGTCTGTCTACATCATAACTCAGAGTAGTTAGAATCACCAAATTTGGCAAATGGGTTATTAATATCTATCAAATATTGGCTATGTTGGTGTTTTCTGAATTTTTTTAGTTCAGCAGAATGCAAGAAAATAGTTAGTTAATCAATTTCATTAGGGTTATATAAGTTATTTTGCCTGTATAAACATTTGTTATTATTCATCAGTGAGCCCATGCACTGAAACCAGTGACTTTTAAATGTTGCTCTTTGATTATGTGCTATACGATAACATACATAGCATTTGACACAAGCCATACCCATGAAGTATGGAGCCTAATTGGAGGGAGTTGATCACAGGGAAGGTGCATGAACTATGTCAATTGGAGGTAGCTGATCGCCGGGAAGGTGCATGAACTATGTCAATTGGAGGTAGCTGATCGCCGGGAAGGTGCATGAACTATGTCAACTGGAGGGAGCTGATTGCAGGGAAGGTGCATGAACTATGTCAACTGGAAGGAGCTGATCGCAGAGAAGGTGCATGAACTATGTAAATTGGAGGGAGTTGATTGCAGGGAAGGTGCATGAACTATGTCAACTGCCACACAAAGAGACAACAGAAACATTATCAATGCAATCACAGTCATCACTTACAGTAAGATAACATCACTCAGAGAGTCAGACATCAACAGACAATGACACTGTTCCATCATTTCTCCATCACTCACACACACTTTCATCTCTTCCTTAGACTTAAACACTGACAGTATTCCATTGTGTTCCAAGACCTTTATCAGCTAACCCATTAACCAACACAGCAGGGTGATACATATCACCCCATTCCTACAGAACAAAATTAATGTTTATTGAATCAGTGTTTTCAAAAGAATGATGTACCAGTTTGTCACATTAGTGCTTTCACTGGTTCACTTGTCATAAGTCATGTATACTCTTTCAGTATGTATATATCTTGCTGTACACAAATGTATTTTCTTTTACTTATCTATATAATGGACATGTGATATGTTCCCTCTTTATTTGGTATGTGATAGGTCCTCCCTTTGTTTCAGAACAATGTAAAAGTTCAAACAATTAACACTTTACCATAGCGAACAATACGCATACCCTGTGGACATAGTGCATATAGTTGTATTTACCTTCTGACCGCACAGACAATGCACAATGTAAATATGACATAACAATAACCTGTCATGTTTAAATAACAGAAATAACACTTTGTGATTTTCAACTGCTGCTTGAAAGAAGCTAAATGTTTGCACACAACCACTCAAACTGTCAGCAGGTGAAGAGAGGGAGAGCAATCCACATTACATCACCAACAATGAACAAGTCTGTCAAACTTGCCCCAGGGGACAAGATTCCTTGGAGGCTTTGTTCCTGAGCACCTATAGAACAGGTCTGGGAGGCAGGAGGTATGGATCTGCAATGTCATGATTGGTTTCCAACATGTAGAATTTCCAACTGAATGCTGCAAAGAAATGTCCAACGTGCAGAGAGAAAGGGTTAATGATTACATGCGATTGGTCGCATATGCAATCTCAGCAGTTTGAGAAGACCCCTAAGATACGAGAATTCTTTTAAAAATCTACAATAATCTACTATGTCCCAAGATGGGCTACGAATGAATGATTCTCAAAACTTGTGTACACATTTTACATGCTACCACTCGATTTACACCAGATAACTTTAATAAAAAGAGACATTTAGAATGCATAATCTGTGTTTAATACATAGCATATATGGCCATGAAATTGACATAATTACTAGAGAGCACACACATGCATGCAGGCATGCATGCATGCATGCACACAAGGCCAGCACACACAGCCATAAACTCATGGGTCTTCACAACCTTTGAATGAAATTCTGCACCTGGCAGTAAAAACAGCAGAGTTGACAGATAAGCTGAATTGCTTTCTGACAGATAAGCTACATTGCTGTCTAACAGATAAGCTTTACTATATGGGGCAAGTGAATGACTTGTACTAGGGCTGAGTAAACTGCACATATTTAAAGACAGCCTTGGCTAAGACAGGTATGTAATTACGCCACTAAGAATCTTGTCTTCATGATCGCAACAGATAGAAAGCCAATAGAAGTCAAAAGATGATAGCCAATGGGGAGAGACAGTCTTCCAGAACCCAAGCTTAGACAGTTTCTATAATAATCAGTGTATAATTCAAAGAAAAAAAAACACTGTAATTTGATAACTGAAATGAACAAATCTGCCTCCAAAAAAGTCATATTCAATGTAAATTTTACAACCCCATGTTTTTGTCTGCTATAGTTTATGCTATAGTTTATTTTAATCAAAACTCCACACCACACCTGGAAGTTTACAGCTGAAAGCAATTCTGCAGATTACCAGTTCCACAGATGTGAGAGGACACCAGAACGAGTCACCAATCAACTGCTAGAGTTGTCTTGTCTCTAGATGACAGGATGCCAGATGGTTGAGTATCACTGAATACACCCTGTCTGGCTCCTACTTGTGGTCCTAGTGATGGTGAAATCATTACACTGCTGCAACTAGACCAGATGTGCCACCCAGATCCAGCAACAGATTTTACACCAGTTACAAACTAGCAAAGTCATACTCCAGTGCAAAAATGGAAGGATACAATAAATAAAGTAGAAGTTCAACAGAAAATGACTTGAAATTGTTCCTGCTTGAAGTACTGTATAAACAAATGGCCTGATCAAGCTGCAATCTGGTCACATGTGACAGTGTTAGCTTGTCGCGCATGACGATACTGCCTTGTTGAAACCCTGCTTTACAAATATAGTCACAATAACTAACATCGTTGAACGGACTGACGTTCTGGTTTCTTGCAATGTCATATTTGACAGGACTGCCTTTCAAGAAAATCAGTCTGCTGACGATGTCCATGTGAAGTGGCCAACATATTGTTATATATAAATATTAAGCATCGGAATGAACATCAAATGAGTTTGTTGAGAGGTAGTTATGTCAAATAAATAACATTATTGTAAGCTCATAGCAATTGCATAAAGACACAAAGAGCATGAACTCATGAAACAACACAATCACCAGGTCAATATGATCTTTCATGGGCAGTGACACACAGCCTGGAATTGAAGTCCCAACAACACAATGATCCTGCATCCTCCCACAGACACCAGCCCAGCCTGCCTCTGTCCTCCCAGTAATCTATGGTATTATTCCCAGTTCCCTGTCACACCTAGGACTCCCATTCACAGGAGGCAATGGTGCATTAAACCACTCCAGTTAATCAGCCATCAAGTCTGTGACAGAGAGGCAGCTTTTGTTGACAGGTCTGGGCAGGAGGGAGACAGCCACAATGCCACTGATTAGTCCTCCCTCTGGGAGGAGGCAGTCCAGGGAAGAAGCAATTGGGTAGGGTAGGGTACAGACAAAGGTTCACACACAGGATAGTAAACAATGTCACAACATCAACAAAGTTGTATACATTTAGGTGCTTCATAAATATAAAAATTCCAATAAAAAAAAATTGGACAGGATTGACCCCACCCGACGAAAAGGTACATCCAGTCCTTTGGCCTGTTCGCAGCACTTCATACTTCACCCCCTGGCAGACCCGTTCACCCCAAGACAAACTTGACTTCTCTGGGAAGCATTCAGCCTTGCTGCAATTACTACGTGAAGACAATTGATTCACATATACACCACCAAGTGAACTGGAGCAATGTGAACTGGAGCAATGTGAACTGGAGCAATTGCCCAAGTTTCGAAATGGCAGCAAGAGGATTCGGACCCAAATTCTGTCGATTGAGAGCCAATGTTCTAACCACTGAGCCACATCCCTACCCAACAACAAAACATTGGATAATTAGAGGCATTGTACACGTATTGCAGATGCAGTAAATGGAAAACCAATTGTTGCAAAATATCAATCGAGGAAAAAACAATTTTCAATAAAAAAACAATGACACATCTAATTTTTTTTATTTAAACTAACATGAAAATGTACAAATGCAATGCTATCAATTGCACCCTATGGAATCCTAACTCTGTGTGAGTGCGAGCAGAACCTTGATAGACAGGTCAGCATGAACAAAAAGCTTGACCCTGCTGGTCAATGTGAACTGAACCTTAATCGTGCAGATAGTTCTCACCTGTAGCTCATACCAGGATAGTTTTGATGACTGACAGGTCCACCTGCTTCTAATAGGCACTTATCCCTGGCTATTGTACCACCTGAATCGTTCATTATAATAAATTGCATATATCAAGAGCAGTTTCGGCATCACAAAGGTGTACTTGCAAATGGGGACACGTTTGCCAACGAGAGTGGTTCAGATACTGCAATGTTGTAAGATGTTATCACCATCATCCAGAACATGAATCTCTTACACCGCCCCTAAATAACACATTTCAAACCAACAGCATTCCTACATGGGGTCAGTGTGTAGATATCTGCATAGATAAAGCTTACCATCACTGTTGCTGACCACAGAGTGACCACATGTTGATATCCACAGGAAACAACTAATTGTGGTCAACAACCGGGCCAGTAAACAACCTGTATTTCTAGGTATATCACCAACAAGCTATGTTGCTTCATCGCGTCTTTCGTGGAGTCTTTACAAACTCCACACAATATTTGTCAAAACTGCAATGTTTATAGCTGTCTCAAAATGTCTATTAAGTGGTATTGACATCAATTACGTGATTATCAATATACATCTTTTAGTTTACAATAATTTTTCGGTTCCCATAATTTTTAAAACAATTACATAAGGGTAGATATGTAGACGATGAAATGTACAGATTCTTAGTAAACACCAAAAGTGCAGTTACTGAATTTGTTTATGTCAGATTGTTTGTTTAATAATAACGACTTATTCTAGTGACCAACCATCAATTTCTGTCTGATTTAACATCATTCGTTTTATTACACATCAGTTTGTATTTTGTCTAAATAAAATTGGGAACAAGATCTCAAAGAAGAAAATTTTCAAACCATAACCAAATACACAGTTTGGCTATGGTTGATTGATAGACACACATCTGGAAAGTTGGACCAAAAATTTGCAGCTATTCAGGCTGTACAGGTAGTATGTCAAACATCTTGTTAATGACAACAAACTGACACATGCACACAGTGATAGGTGGAGGCGCGATCAATCACGCTCCTTCTCATAAAGAACATGCTGTAGGAACATTCAACTTACACAGGGCTACCCCATTTGTGTATAAGTACCAATATAAAATGAGAAGACAAACGGGACATTGAGTAATTTCAAAGGTCATTGTTTGAGATGGGGAGAACCTATGTGGAAGATGGACCAGTAGAACAGCTGGGAACGTGGGGGGAGACTAACAAGACAGATAGGAAGACCAAGTTCTTGTTTTTTCGGGTAGACAAGATGCTTTATGGGTTTATACTATGATTTCACCTTTCAATTGTCCACCACTGCTATGACTGCTGGGTCACCGAATAACGCAATAACATATTAAGAGTTTAAGACTACACTTAGCACTTTCTTTCATGAAAGCTCGGCATTACGCAGCATCCAAAACAACATCCAACTATGTAAATCACCCAGCAAACCACGAACATTTATCTCTGCGGGGAGCGCAGGATAAACAAACTGATTTACTAGCAGCAAAACACAACTACCAATAAAGAACACTCATTCATAATTCATCCCCTGTTGCGGCTGTACTTCTGATTCATAAGAATGATTCACAACATTGTTAACTTTGATTCACACAAACAGGAGCCAGCTACTTACATTTACCAGAGACGGACGTAATGCCTGAAACTGCTTCTGTGCAGTATAATCCAGTATCTGGTGCTATATCGATAACATCGGCCTCTTGTGTGAGCATTGACACTCTATCAACTACAGGCATCCTATGTTCAACCAGCCAGTCACTTTCTGTGATTACAAAATCAGAGACTGCCCAGTGCAGTGACACAGCAATCATCATATTCATGAAATACATGACACACCCACACTAACCTCAGCAGAACTGACTGTCAATGGTTCTCACAAAACAATGTTATTTAAGACGCATCTAGAATATCTGCTTTCTTCACACGATGCTTCCTAGAAAAACGATGACATGTCACTGTCACTAAATAATCTATTCAAAAACACTGGATAAAAATAAGGTTACGACTTACCACCAGCAGACTGTCATTCAAATAGACCAGAAGATTGAGTTTGGTTAAGGAAATATTAAATTACGCTAAGAAATGTTGGAAGCAGCAATTGGGTTCTTTCAGTACTTTAGGATTAGCTTAGTCCTGGGTTTAACAAATACGAGGACTAACTAATCATGTGACTAGGTTAATCCACTGCCTGGCATACAGCCCTATATTGTCACAGCTGACATAAACTGTGAATTATTCTTGTAACCATACAATCAAGCACAGAACTAACTACATCACACTGAATGCAGATGGGATTCAAGCTGGGTAAACTATTCTTTTAGTCAATTTAATCATATTTTAGTTTAAATTACTGCATTTAATTAGCTTAACTAGCAGGAGAAACTCAACTTTGTGAATCATGGCAGGTCTGAAGCCTCTCGGCTATAGAAAATGCATTACTATCAGATATTAAAATTCAATACATTTAACTGTTAATGATTATTATTTTATTTATTATTCAAAAGATAAATTTAAACTCTTAATCAATTTAACAAATTAATTCATAAGATCAATTTTCATTTCACCTATGATGAAAGTTGATCTCAGGATACTGGTGTCACATCTCTCACAGAATATGATGTCATGTTTCCTACAATCAGAGTTTTTTTTATCAAGTTGTGGTCGAGTATTTAGTGACACGTCAGACTACAGACTGATATTTTCCCCCGTTTCTCGACCATAATATTTGTGGACCCATTTCCTTACATACCTGCCCACAGCAACTGCTGGTGCCTCTACAAGCAATGCTGGTTGATTTTTCCAACTGAACATCAAACTTGCAATAATGCTTTAATGACATTACTCATAACTTTCATGTTGATGTGCCTCTGAATGCCAGCTTCCGAGAATTTAGGCATGACAGAAGGTTCACATCCACAGAAACTCCCAAAACCATAAAACTAGTAAAATAATGAAAATTACCAGTTCTCCTGTGTCAAGGTTTAACATCTGATGATGAGGCATTTGTTATTGCCACACATCACAGTGAGAACTTGATCACCACTGCACAACCCAATAATGAGCCCGGATTGATCCATAGACTGTTGCAACAAGCCATTTAGTGATTAGTGCGTGGACATGATAGAGCTTTCACTGCAATCAAACTGCCTGTGTGGATTAATGGCTACTGGCTTTACGATGTGTGGTCTGTAAGTTATGTGGGAACAGTGATATTCACTATATCATTTCCTGGGTGCATTGATTTTCTTTACCCCCTTTCACAGCACACTAAAAATCAATTAACTGACCCGATGAGTGAAATTCATGAAAATGACTTATCTTGTTTTTCTTAGAAAAAATACACCCAACACAGCCAGTTGAGTGAATATGAAATGTTAGTGTGTTCTGCAGAATAGCCACTGTGCGATATGCCAGTGGTCAGCACCTGTTCATTGCCATTGAGTTGAAACTTCCACAGAAAACAACGTTACTAAGTTATCCGATGCACGAAATTCACACATCACATGCAATGTTCACTTTCCTAGAGACTATGTGGGTAATGGCGGACAGATCCTGACTGCAGTATGTGTACACATGCAATGGTCTTCCCTGTGAAAAAATGGCTACCCAGCTCCTGAAAATGTGGGCCATCCCAAGCACCTGCGTTTACATGAAGATCCCTAAACAACAACACTATAAAATTATGCCTATTCAACAGAAAATGACAGTTAACATTTTAAGCTTCTTTCTCTCTGGCGAGACTGGATACGAATCAAATGATACAGGTGTGCAATCTTTTGTCCATATGTTATTAACATCTAAACATCTGCCGCGGTACTTATATTACTCAACTTGACTCTCAAGTATTGTCATTGAACTTAATATACAACAACATACCTGCTTTCTAAAATCTGCTTCTACAAGTTATTTTTAGTCTGGATGGTAAAAGACAATCAACATGGTTGCTCCTACTGGTATAGCGGTATTAATAAGTCCTGTTTAATACCTGGCTCCATTACCATTGGTGAAATTAAAGTAAATCTGACTAAATAACTTGTCAAATTGGTTTTTAATTTTACCAAGGATTAGGGTCAACTGTATAATAAGCAAGAATTGTTTTAAGTACCAATAAAAAGCTAACATGCACAGTACATTGCAAACATATTAAAACAAGGAAATTTAAAATAAAGCATGAATACTTAATCATCCAGACGGCTGTCATCTTGAGTCCAGAATCCACTAAACGACCAGACCAGGTGCTGGCAATACATACAAGTAGACTCTACCCTACTCAATGCCCTGGTTCCACGGGAAGATGACATCAGCATCAGACAAGTTTCAGATAAATTTAGCATGTCTGCATAATAAAGAGACAGCATAGTTTTGTTCCAGATAATATGTGATGTCGGCCGGTAATGAATTACCATTAAGAAGCCAAACAGTGATAACTGGACTCACAAAGAGTCTGTGATGTCAGCAGTTTTGATAAGGTCACTGTTCATAGAACCTCTGTAGCGTGTGTGTCGTGCTAAGGACAGGACCAAACAATGTCCATGTCAAACTCGAACAAGTAAATTTATTTCTGACAATGTGCCCCTCTTCAGACCAATCATTTACCTCTGCACAAGCTGTATACTGAAATTCAAATGTTGTAGGAAAAGTGTCAGACCACGACTGATGGGAGAAGTGTGTAGAGGGATGTAAGACAGGCAGAGGAGGCTGACAATTGGAGGGAGAAGGCTGTCGACAGGAAGAAGTGGAAAGGGACAACAGCTGGGGCAGTGCAGCAGTACATGAACTAGCCACACCCCTTTATAAACAGCACAACAAGGAAGTACACACACAGAACTGATGTTACATTGACATGTTACATTTACATAAAGATCATGCGACCCTGCTGTTTATATAAACACTTCCACGCAAATAACCGTCCCATGACTACATGCCATTTCATAAATTTATATCCAAACACAAATGTTAAGATTGTCATTAAATTTATTTGCAGCGTTAACTCACCCCTGGAGATCCAGAACAACGAATCCATTGATCTGCCTCTGCCTGGTGTTTCTATGCACTTGAACCAACTACAGGAACCAGAGGTGTGCCTAAACAGAATCTACCATGTGTTTACATTCTGACTAACTGCTCCCAAGGCAGCCGGGAGACTTTAGATGTCAAGATGTCTGTACACTGTAGAGTAGAGCAGTGGCAGCAGACTACATGGCACACATCTGGACGGAATACAGCTGCCCTGTGAACTTGGAAGCAAGACTGAGCACTGGCAAGCATCAACAATATTGTTAACATTAGCTTGCACCCCATATTTTCCAGTAAAAAAGCCACAGTGACTCCCCCCCCGGGGAGTGGCTCACCACTCAACTTGTCCACTATTTCCATTGTTCTCTGACAGGTAGGAAAGCATATATTGGGTGAGCAGTAATGTAAATAACTCTAATTAACTACTTTTGTGGTTTTGCCAATCAGTAAATCGAAGGCCAATTTTACAATGAGGCGAAGGTACACAGAAAGAGGCGAGTGGATGTCGGCACTTATGAGGAAGCTGCCCTCAAAGTTAGCATATTAGTAAATATATATACACACACACACACACACACACACACACACACACACACACACACACACACACACACACACACACACACACACACACACATTGGGGACAGATCATACATTGGATTGATCTGCCATTACCCCCGATTCCACTGGAAAGTGTATATTGTGGTATGTACATTTGTAACCAACTTAGACCTCAGTTTGGCAAAAGAATGATTTATTAGCATACATAATGTTCTGGTCCAACTAAGAAAGTAACTGCTACTTCTATTCATGCAACTGATAGTAGCGGACCATAACCGATTCTGCGTAAAACACCTGGTCACATGTTGCCAAGGTTACCGCGAAGCAACAAACCAGGACCACACAAAAAGCATATATGTCTAATTCTAGTTTAAAGGCTTGTCAAACTCCAAGACAACATTTACTCATGAAATATGCCTGATAGATTCCCCGCCATTCACCCCCAGGCTCCCAAGTATTCAAATCAAATAAAAAATACTTCATTATCTGTCTTAAAACAATACATTTTAAAACAGACTCATCCATTGATTAATTAATTTCCTCTGTCAATTATAAAAAATAAAACACATACACAAACAACCAATATTATTGCATACACATGTTGTAAAGTTTACACACATGTTGTGAAGTTTACGAGTAAAATATCTATGAATAACACATAAGAATATGTTAAAAAGAAAACTAGCTACAATGTATACAACACGAACAGAGAATAAATCTAAATGTTCACAGAGCATACAAGGGGCGCTAAAAATTATCAAGCCCAAGCTTATCCCAGAACATCACAGAAGGGCACTAGTACTGCAATACCTGCATTGTCAAAACATACAGTGATAAGAAGTGATGCAAACAATGTTTGGTACATGCAGATTAAAGCAATGAATTAAATGATGAGTACATAATATAAACTTGCGTGTATACATTGTCTCCACCCCCCCACACAAAAAAACATCAGCTCTTCCGACATGTCACTTGAGTGCAGCATTCAAGACAGCAAAAGCAGTAGGTACAAATGACTTATTGGAGATGGATAAGACAGCTATGATGACAAATTATCATCATCGTCTTTGACATTTTGTAAATGACATGCTGTAAATGTGTAACTCCCTCGAATTATTACAGAGACACAGCCACTGCCAGCCAGTAACACAACATCAAGACTACAAAAACAGCTCGTAAAGGAAATATTCTTGGCTGCATAATAATAAATTTATTTTTTATATAGCACAGTTTCCACGACAGCTCAGTGTGCTTTAATGCATAAAATGCATGAAATAAGATATAAAAATACATAGAAAACTATGTTAAAAGTAGTAACATTAACTTAAAGTAAAATAATTTTATAAATGTGTAATTAGAAGTAAAACGTAGATTTCTGCTCAATAGCATTAAAACATAGACTGATACAAGATTAGTTTCAGCCTGACAGTGGCACAGACTGAGTGGCGGCTTGACCAGGCCCTTGTGCAGTGTGAAGGAGACAGACAGAAGGCGTTGGACAAGGCGTGGTCGGCAGACAAAGAGGCTGTGCTAATGCAGGCAGACTGGTCAACCATTCACTCAGCTGACCAGCCATTAGGGGAAGTAGACAGATGCTGTATTAGCATTGAAAGTCATCATGGAGTCAGGCACTATACAAAAGCATGTTTACATATATTGCCCCTGGAACAGAGGTGGACCAGAACATGTCTTTCTTATTTTAGTTATTTATTATTCAAAATTTTGCCTGCGGTTTGGAAATGTGCATCTTAATAGTTTGTATTTATGTAATAATTGTAGCTACATGGCTGCTCCGAGTGCTATCTATATAACACAAGTTTACAATAAAACCTTTGCACCTTTAAACAGTGGACAGGTAATTTGACTTCCAGGGGGTTAAGGTTTCTTTAACAAAGACATGTTTTATTTTATTTGTTGTTAAAGATTCAGGGACAAATATTTTCCATGGACAAACACCATCCTGCTGAGGACAAATTTAGTTGCACAGGATGCAAAATAAAAATAAATTTAGCAAACACTGGGGATAAAAAACTAGTTTCAATAGCTCCACACAACCCTTAAAAATCAAATGCCTGACCTCTAATTCCTGTAGATCTAGTACATGATATACAAGTCTACTTGTTAGTTTAATGTGTAGTTAGCTAGAGCTGCAATGGCTTGTGTGTATCTTAATGGTTGTAACATGATTACTTTATCATATAACATCTTTGACCTACTACTGATTTAAAGATACCCTCAACAGGTCCTCTAGTGGTGTGACCTGCAGGTCATGTGAACAGTTTTATTTTGACAGGAATGAAAAGGTCAAAGGTGACATATACATGGACCTATATACAGTATGATCAAACATAAACTGACTAAACATTAGAAAACCACAGTACACTGATAAAAATTGTAATGACAAATATGTGTTATTATACCTGTAATTATATATTACATTTTTTATCACAGAACTGTAGTAATAGTAATAAAGGCCTTATTTCATTCATGGTAAACCTGTAATCATGTCACGGTTATCATATTTGATTTTTCAATGAGCAATCACAAACACTCTTACATCCAGTTATACCAATTAAGTGAGAACTGGATGGCTACACCATTTCCCCTGTGCGGAAAACTGTTTACTTCCACTGGTACAGATACTAGATAGAAGACTAGTAGGGCATATGACTTTTGATGTCTCATCCAATTAAAATGCATACACATTTGTTCATGATTAGCAAATTAAATGAAAGTAAAAGCAACATAACAATAATCTATGTAAAATGCCCATTAGTTTTATACAAAACCATCCCTAACTGAAGTGTTTAAACAGCCTTAAACAAATTGTGGCCAAAAACAAGCACTCATGACAACTTGACAGCGTTGATAGAGACATCTGCATACTGACAGACCAGAAGTAACTACCTGTCTGTCCATACAAAGCTCTACTGTCTATGATTAATGAGGTAACAATGTCAGCAGAAAGACTGGTCATATAATTCTATTAACATGAATTTTTATAACTCAGACTGCGAGTTAATAAACTGTTGCTTTTATGAGATGTTTCATGATATACAACAGCACATAGAAAGTGCATTCGGACATTCATGGTGGTTTACTGGTGTGTTCACTGCAACCAGGACAATCCAACCAAGCTGCTCAACATATGGCTCCACTGACTAATTGAGTAGGCAAAATAATTGATAATTCTGATTACAATTATTATGTACAAATAGAAGACAATTTTCATTACCACTACAATAATGTTACATTATTTTCTATAGCTCTGTTGCAAAGGTACAAAAAATACTATTCTAATTTTACTGAAAAGGTGTTATTTACTCTAGGTCCGAAAAATTGTCAAGTTGTCTTTGATGGATGTCACTGGCATAACCATTACAGTTTTGGTGATATAACATTCCTACAGTAATTTTATATTAGTTCTAACTGAAAACAAATCATGAATAAATTAGCTTAAATTCCTAAAAGGTAAGAGGCAACCTAGAAACGCTGACATAGTACTTGCAAGCAGTTATGTACACGTGTAAATGACAGCTGAACATGAATGGTATAAGGATGCAGATATTTTCAGGTATCCACGGTCAATTCAAAGTTTTATGGAGCAGGGATATGGAATTAGGTGACATTACATTGGTTTTTGTTTAGTATCAAACATCAATGTACTGGAATCATCAATGTATTGGGATCATCAATGTACTGGAATCATCAATGTACTGGGATCATCAATGTACTGGGATGGCAGCAACAGATGTGCAATAAAAATCAGGCTAGATGTTCACATCATAAGTGCAAATCGGTGTGTTCTCTGACACGTGGAGTCACTGGAGCCGTTCCATAACAATCACTTTTAAAATGACCAATCAATTTTTCAGTAGACACCATCACTAGACTAATTTCGCTGCTTTAATTATGTGGATCATGGATGCACTCTTGCCAGAATCAGAGGTGCATATTTCATGTGACACAGCTTACCTTTGCTAACATTCCAAAATATATGGTCTGCTTACAGCCAGTGAAAGTCACATTTCTCTGAAGATAGGAGCTCTGATATTTATAAGGGATTACTCCAGGGATTCTGCATAACAGTGTAACATGCATTCACTATAACTGAACGAATTAGGCATTACAGACGCGACTTTGGCTAGTCTATAGTTTTACTGCATTTCTCTTGAGTTTTGACTGAATGATGTTACCCACATAAAATGCCCTAGCCTAGGGCTAGGCCTAGTCGGCCTCTAAACCTTGCCTTGGAACTGGTTATTACACAGAGTGACAGACGTTCACTATCTAGAAGAATCTATCGGGGTGAAAACACCGAGGAAAAACTTAAGTGACAATCCGTGACGTCGAATGAGTGGACGGCGCCTCTACTCCCCGTAGGAGTAGACGGGCCCAAGACTGTTCAAACCAGGCACTTGTGTCTCGAGCGAACACAAGTCAAGTGAACTACAAACGCAAAAGTCCCCCTTTTTCGCCACGGTTCTTTCTCGTAATAATCTTCAATCAGCGGCTGCATAAGTAGACTCTAACTAGTGATTAGGTCGAGGAAATATTTCCAAAACTATACGCAAACGGTTACTTACCAGAAGGACCAGAATTGGATGGAAACTCCCGTAGATTACAAACTTCCTCCCACCGTTGTTGATCTTGGCCAGCATGGGGTCACGTGGTGCATCAAATTCGACCAGGTTTGTGTGGCGCCATCTGCCGAGATAGTTTTGGGTATTTGCCAAAGGCATAGAAGGCGCCATCCATAAAATATGATTTACAGAATATTTGTACGAGCGTGTGATTATTTGAGCTAAATGACAAACAAGCTAAATAATTAGCACGTGTAAATCTTTTGTTTATTAATACCATTTTAGCTAGCGCAATAAAAGTGTTTTATATTTTATTGTATTTAGTTATTTGCACATAACGCATACTTTTCGAAATAATTGAAATGATTTGCGTAAACAATTGAGGCCTATGGCAATAGAACTACTATTTATTTAAACAATTAATTGTCTATGTAAATCATTAATTGTGCACGAAAATATTTTAATGTATTTGTGTAAGTAATTGTATTTATAAAATACGATTTTATTTATCTAAATAATTGGAGGAAAGGCAGGCAAAATGGGCCCTCTTTAGTGATGTTTGCGCCCTATATCGCCTCCACATATATGGTGGATAATAGATAAAACTATTTTACACTATTTCATTAGGTACTTTTCGACGCACCCAGTGGTTTGCAGCGTTAATTAATTTTGGGATGGGATGATTTAAATAAGCATATTAACAGGTGCCTCTTTTTGCTTGACTTGTTCTCTTTTTGCCCGCTTTAGTCGGGCGAAATGGGTTTCGCCTGCTGGCAATATTATATAAAAATTATGTATGACGATTTTCGTTGCAATGGTTAAAATATCTACAAGATATGCCTAGATATTGTGGTTTAAAAATTCATATAGGGCCTACATGTGGAAACGATCCTCTTTGAATTTTTTTAATGAAAACCGGACGTGTCGTCACCGTAAAACTAATGAGGAACTAACGCATTTAATGCCCTCTGAACGAGGGTGTTGTCTGCCATGCGTACCGGGGTTGCCCAGGAGCCCGATTCGTGATCTGCATATCTTAGAGCAGCGGGGGGGGGGGGGCGGGGCAGGAGGTTCCAGGTGGAAGTGAAGCTTGGTCTTGGTTCATCTCCTTCTCCTTTCTTCTCTGCTGCTTCTCCGCCTCATCCATAGGTGGCCTGTCTCGAAGTTGGTCGTTATACGCTGGCGTTATTGTGGCGACACTGGATTGGAAGTGTCTTCCGAAGACAGCGTTAGTAAAATTTCTCCAGCATCTTTATGTGGCAGTGGTAAGTGACCCAGACCTCATTCCCGTACACTGGTGTAATGACGCAGACGGCCTCGTAGACCATACAATAGGCCTATTGACTGTTTTCGCGAAAAATTCGCTGCAGTAGACGCATATTTTCGTCATCAACATTTCTCTGACTCTTTGTAATCGTTTTGCTATGGCCTTCCCATTTCTCTGCCGCCATGTTTTGTCGATGTCGTCTTGTCAGGCGATGTTATTCTTTTCTCAGACGACACTCGGACACGGCTCATTGTCAAATTGGCTGTTTCTTAGTTCTTCCTTGTACGGACTTCCCGTTATTATGACTGTCGGCCACTCGCTTCTTTGTCTGTTTGGGGATCGGTATGATGTCAACGACCGTCACATAACTTGTGATGTCCGGCAACGGCGCAGTCGCACCATTGCTCACTCACTCACTCACTCACTCACTCACTCACTCACTCACTCACTCACTCACTCACTCACTCACTCACTCACTCACTCACTCACTCACTCACTCACTCACGCACGCACGCACGCACGCACGCACTCACGCACTCACTCACTCACTCACTCACTCACTCACCCACCCACGCACGCACGCACGCACGCACGCACGCACTCACTCACTCACTCAGTCCTCTCCACTCCTACTGGAGCACGAGGAGCCATTACTTACTTACTTAGGCCCTTAACTCCTCCTGGAGCATAGGCCATCCACAACATTTCTCCAGCGCCTCCTGTCTTGGGCAATCCTCTCCAGTTGTTGCCAGCCATTCCCTGTTTGCTTGATGTCTGCCTCGAGGTCACGCCGCCAGGTGTTTTTTGGTCTTCCCCTCTTTCTCTTGCCTTGGGGGTTCCACATCAGGGCCTGTCTGGTTATGTTGGTGATTGGCTTTCTCAAGGTGTGGCCAAGCCATCCCCATCTCCTCTTAAGGATCTCTATCTCTATTTGGGCTTGGTGTGTTCTATCCCAGAGGTCTTTGTTGCTCACCCTGTCCATCCAGTGTATTTGCAGAATTCTTCTCAGGCAATGGTTGACAAATGTCTGAATCCTTATCAGCGTGGTTTTGTTTATTCGCCACGATTCCGCTCCGTACAGCAACACGGACTTTACATTTGTGTTAAACAAGCGTATTTTGGTGGTTTCTCCAATTACCTTTGACTTCCACACATTTCTCAACAGGTGGAAAGCTACCCTTGCTTTGCTGATCCTTTTCTTTACGTCAGCCTCTGTCCCTCCAAGCGTATCCACTATGCTGCCTAGATATCTGAAATCTTTAACCTCTTCCAGTGTCTCTCCCTCAAGCATGATTGGTGTTTCGCAAGTAGCATTTGTTCTCAGGATCTTTGTTTTCCTTTTGTTGATTTTCAACCCAACCTGCGCTGAAATCAATGCCAGTTCTGTTGTTTTGTCCTGCATCTGCATATGGCTGTGAGACAGGAGTGCAAGGTCATCCGCAAAGTCCAGGTCATCAAGTTGGGTCAGCATCGTCCACTGGATTCCGTTTCGTTTCTCCTAGGTTGCTGTTTTCATGACCCAATCTATGACTAGAATGAAGAGGAATGGTGACAGTAAGTATCCCTGTCTCACCCCCGTCATAACCTCTTTGTAAGTTGACCTTCATGAATAACTCTGCATGACATTCCCTCATAGGAGTTTTTGATCATGTTGACTAGTTTCTTGGGCACCCCATAGAGTCTTAGCACTTTCCAGAGTGTCTCCCTGTCCACACTGTCAAAGGCTTTCTCATAATCAACAAAATTGATGTATAGGGATGAGTTCCATTCGATGGATTGTTCCACTATGATTCGCAGTGTTGCAATCTGGTCAGTACACGATCTGTCCTGCCTGAAGCCTGCTTGCTGTTCACGCAAAGTTTGGTCCACTGTGCCTTTCATCCTCTCTAGGATTATTCTGTTTAGAACCTTCCCAGGTACTGACAACAACGTGATTCCTCTGTAGTTATCACAGCGGCTCAGGTCTCCTTTCTTGGGGATCTTGATAAGGTAACCTTCTTTCCATTCTGCTGGAATTTCTTCTTTTTCCCAGATCTCCTCAAAAAGACTGTACAGCATTTCTACTGAAGTATTTACATCTGCCTTTAGTGCTTCTGCAGGGATACCATCAGGGCCTGCTACTTTCCCATTTTTCATATGTGCGATTGCCTTTTTTATCTCTTCTCTAGTGGGTTTGTTACAGTCTATTGGGAGATCTGTCTCAGCTGGTTGGATGTCTGGTTGATTCTGCGGTGCTGGTCTGTTGAGCAGCTCTTCAAAATGCTCTGCCCATCTGTTAAGCTGTTTGTCTCTGATTGGCCGCTCTGATTTCTTAAACTTTCCAGCTAACTTCCTTGTTGTATCGTAGAGTTGCTTCATGTTCACCTCTCTATTTGCTGCTGTGTGCTCTTTCTGAGCTATTACCTTTGCCGCCCTTGTGCGGCTGCTGTTGACTGCTTCCTTCTTGTCTCTTCTGGTCTGTATTTTCCTCATTGTTTCTACTGAAATCCAGTCTTTCTGTTGGGGTTTCCTTCTGCCAATTATCTCTTCGCATGTGGTGTTTACTGCATCCTTGATGCGACTCCATTGGTTGTTGATGTCTACTCCCTCATCTTCATCATACAGCTCTTGCAGGACTTTGAATCTATTAGCTAATGCGACTTTATATTTTTCTGCTGTTCTTCGATCCTTCAGGAAATCCACATTATATCTTATATCTTGCCTTTCGTCTTTCTTGTTCTACTCCATTTCTTCTTAGCTTGAGTTTTAGCCTGGCTGTTACCAGGTGGTGATCAGAAGCGACGTCAGCGCCTCTCTTCACACGCACGTCTTGTAGCGATCTTCTGAACATTTTGTTTATGCCAATGTGGTCTATCTGATTTTCAGTGACTTGGTCAGGAGATACCCATGTCGCCTTATGTATTCTTTTGTGTGTGAACACACTTTCCCCAATCACAATGTTGTTTATTGCACAGGCATTCGCAAACCGCTCCCCATTGTCATTCATCACACCCAGCCCATGCACCCCTATCACATTTTCATATCCTTGGTTATCCGATCCAATCTTTGCATTGAAATCCCCCATAATCAGGTTGATGTTTTTATCCCCTAAATTGCTCATGATATCAAGGAGTTGGTTGTAGAATTCATCTTTGGTTTCATCAGTCTTGTCGTTGGTTGGGGCGTAGCACTGCACTATGTTCATTTTAATCCTTTTGTTCTTTGTTCTAAAGGATGCTGTTATGCACCTCGGTCCTCTGGCTTCCCAGCCAATAAGTGCTCTCTGTGCCTCCTTCCCCAATAAGAGTGAGGGGCATCATCTTCCTCGTGTCCAGAGTATAGTATAATCTCTCCTGTTGTTAGTCGCAGTTGTCCTGACTGGGTCCATCGAGTTTCACAGAGCCCGAGTAGAGCGAGGTTGAATCTCCGCATTTCTGCTGCCACTTGGGCAGTTTTCCCCGCCTCGTAAATTGTTCGCACATTCCATGTGCCGATGTTTAAATTTTTCCTGGTCGAAAGAAGAGTAGTCGGCATTGTGGCTTCCTTTCGGCTTTGACCGCAACACTTCATGCGCCCTGGTAAACCAGGCCCTACCTCTTCCAGGACAGACGTCGTAGTTTTATTTGTTGTGAATGTTTCTGTAGCGTTGGGTTTCTTTACAGGGTGGGGGTGCTAGCCCCACGCTCAACCCTCCTCCTTTCTCAGCCGGGCTTGGGACCGTCCATGGCGGAGTTACGAGGAGCCATTGCTTGTTGCTAATTACGGAAATAGACGGTAATTGGATAGAGCTATCTTCTTTGTCCCCGCACAACTTCCCCATTTATATTTTTCTGTAATTTCGACCAAGCTAAAATAAAAAACAAACAAACCCTAACAGTCAGCCTAGTTATTATTAGTGCAACTAACAAGCAGTGTGCATGATTTGCCTCTTTAGTGCAGGATTATCAAATAACTTGATTTCACAGACCTAGATAAAAAATAGGAAACTTACGATTGTTGTAGAACGCCACCAAGTACGTCTGCAAGCGACTTCGTATAGTCCGGCAGCCAAAGGGCATTTTTTTTTACACATGAAATCTAGTTTTTTTTTCGCATAGTCTGCAACCATTTGTAGCATACTTATGGTTGCCATCTTGTTTTCTTTACATTTTTTCATATCAATTATGGTGAAATCGAATTCCCCATGTCTGCGAAGATATGATAAAAAGTTGATTTTGGCGGCCATTTTGGATTTTTTTTTAATGCTCAAGGGTGAGAACTCCACACCCCTGGATGTCATTATATACATGCTGGAGATGAATAATCAGCAAAGAAAAAACTATATCAGACAAAAAGGGGTTACCCCCCTCGGCTGCTGGACTAGTAGGATCAATGTCGTGTATGTATCATTTGTCTACGTGGATTTCTGCCAAGTGGCATAATTAGGTAAAGAGATAACAGCCAAATCCCATATTGCATTACTACCCCGTGTTGTCCGCCTATATTTACGAACAAATTATTCAGGATATGATAGTTATATATACTACAAAAAGCCCCATTCCAATTTACAACTAAACAAAATTATGATTATGATTAATTATGAACTGAATATAGTAAAAAAGAATGTCCATAAGGGTAGGCATGTTGGGGTTCTTCAAACCATCGTTAGAGGGGTGTGGCAGGAAGTGGAGGTTGGTCCTCATAAAGGGTGGGAGGTGGAGAGTTGGCCTTTAAAATAGGTGGGAGATGGTAAGTGGGGTTTTGAGGTGGGTGGTGGGACGTACACGGTATTCACACAAATGACATAAGGAACATTCCAAATTATATAAATAGCATTAGGCCTACCACACAGCCCGCGGCAGCAGTTGTATCGGGACACGGATGTCCAACATTGTAATTCGTTGTTCATCTTATATACTGATGACCAGTCCACCATTATTATGGCGCAATTGTTTTATAACTAAATCAAATATCATCTTGCGCGTAGAATCGATTAACTCCGTGAGGTGGTGCCACCATTTGTTGCTCTCACAACCGCCTCGTGACAAAACGCACATTATGAGTACCATTTTACAAGCCTGTGCAATGCATGCGAAAGGGTTTTAAACTGATCTTATATTGAAACAATTAACACAATAAAATAAAGCGAAATAAATATTTAACACTGTATTCGATCAGTATAATACTGCGACCGGCTTTCGCATGTCGGTACCACTGGGAGAACTCCTCTCGGCCTCGTCTGGCAAAGGCGGTCGTTTATTTGTCGTGTTAAACACTTATATTTTATCTTCTCTTGTCATCGTCTTCTTTCAACCGTTTTATTCTCTATTGGGAGATCTCGCGTATAAGCAAAACGGAATCAAGTTTTATTCCACCCGACAGCCATTGTTCGCGAAAAGTGATGACGTAACGAGTATCGTGATGTGACGCGCTGTTAACTCTTGTATTACGTTTCTGTTTCTGCGTGGAAACCCATGTAGGCCTAGGTAGTTATATCAATATCATATAAACATACACGTGAACATTTCTTGTTATTAGACATAGGTAACTCCACCGCTCTCAGTGTGGCTTTGTTGGTCGCTCCACGATGAAATATGACGATGTTTTCTAGTTAAAGGTAATTCCCAGAATTTCCGTATGCAATGGCGACAGAGGCAGAGCGCGTTCTCCATGTTGTTGAGAACTAGAGGTTATTGTTCAGTTTCTCAAAATACTTTCATGTGTTAATCTCTCCATATATTTAAGCATGAAAACCATAGTAAGGCACGTGTGGTAGCGCTGCGTCGGACTGTCAGTCGAGGGCAATATCGTTCAAGTCTGTCGTTGATTCACCAACCCCAGAGAATGACACCATGAAATAAACCCTCAGCGCAATATCCCAGTATGACTTTGCCGAATAATTATCTAGATCCAGGTTGAGAGATCAACGAACGCACGAGAACTAGGCCCTCTAGTGGGGAATGGAAGGCTGTTTTGCGGAGAAGGGAGGCCGTCTACAAAATGACACAATCAGTGTAGTATTATTATTTCATTGTTTGTAATTAGAATAACTATAACAAAGATTGGAGAACAGTTGAAATTAGCATTAGCATTATTTTCTTCGGTATATTAACGCTGACAATTTCTTTATTATTGCGACTAATAAATATTATTTTGATGGGAGATGTTACATCAACAGTCCACTGGAATATAACTATCGCTGGAGCGTAGACGTCCAAAATGCATATTATTAAAACTAATCTGGTACATATTAATAGTGTTATAGCTTGGAAACACCGCACACTGATATTTGCCAAAAATCAACCCTGTCTTCCTACTTGACGCAGCCCGGCCTGCTCGAGAACGGATGGCACCACCAGACGGTCAGCAGAGGAAGACAGATGACGGACATATATTGCAATGACAAGCGACACTGGCATGAAACCACATGGCTTGCTATATATTACTTATATATTCATTGTGTACTGTGTTCAAGCTGAGCATAATGAAACCCGGTTTTGTCCAGTGGTAAACAGTTTCCTGTGAACGCATCGGCCACCCGTAATGTTTTCGGGTCTTTATTTGTATTCCCAATTGGCGACGATGTTGTTCACAAATCTATATTTCATCAAAATCAACATACTGGAAAAAATTCGTCAACTTCTGTCATTTTATTCTCCAACAAATCAATAGACAAGATGCTCCCGATCAAATGACCTTATGCCCAGCGAAGACTAGGCCGCTACCAATTAAAGTTAAGTTCCCGTACGCGAATCTACAAAATCCCAGGGAAGGCCGTTATCGGCTAACTCAGCAACAGAAAGTTCCACGTTTCAGCAGTTTTATCTGCCGATCTGCCGGCATCAGCTCCAACCCAGGAGTTCTCACAGCTGATGGCCACCAGGGGCACCAGCAGCAGTAGCAAAATAGCAGCACTCATCTCAACTGGACATTAGAAGTATTGAGATACCGAGAGGCAGGCCAGAGATGGAATTACTGTGAACCAATCTAATAATAATAACATAATAATTTAGTTGGTACCAAGCGCAGTTTCCATTAAAAAAAGCGCTGTACAGAATCTAATTAAATTTAAAACGTTAAATATAGAATAAATATGTGTTTAAATGGAAATAAAATATAAATCAAATAAAATTATGATACACACATACGCACACGCACACGCAAACGCACGCGCGCACACTCGCAAACACACGCAAGCACGCACGCACGCACGCACGCACGCACGCACGCACGCACACACAAACTAGTTGTGTCCACAGTCACAATAAACAATGTAATTCATGCACTAACATGAAAACACTATAGATTTCATAGAAGCAAGGTTAACATTTAATATTTTATTTCCCATTTGTTTTTAGACGTATTCTTTTAGATGGAACATACAAGTAAAATATAATAGATTACTTCATATGAAAGAAATAAATATTGTATAATTCTTTGAATAATGTGAACTGCAGATTGGTTCACAATATCACAAAATGTTCAAAGATTATTATTTTGCAATTAACGTTTAAAAGTTTGAATATATTAAATGTGGATTAAATTAAAAAGTGTGCATTGCTATTTCAATGTGTATCTGTGTTTAGGATTTAACTTCTTGGAGATGATTGGTTCGGGATCGGCGTGGTTCGTTTGGGGAGTACGGGGAAGCCACTGTTCGGACAGGGATTCGCGTGGTTTGTAACAGGAGTTTGGGGAACCAACGGATGAGAAATACTGGACATCTGCCCAGATAAGGTATATATTAAATATCTATTTGATATCTCATTTATTTTTAATGATAATCTTTTTATAGAGTGACAAAATAACATGAATTCCTACATGTAAACAGGGTAAAAGTATAATTATTGCAATAATCTGAAGAGCAGATTGATTCACAACATCACAGAATGTAACATTGCATATTATTTTTGTAATTAATGTCCTGACACATTGAATATGCTAAAAGTGCGAATTTAATCAAAAGTGTGTATCGATATTTCAATGTGTTTCTCTGTTTAGGATTCAACGACTCGACGATGACTGGTTCAGGGTTGGCGTAGTTCGTTTGGGGCGTACGACGAAACCAGGAAAAAGAAACACAGGATGTCTGCGAAGATAATGTAAATATTTATTTTTAATCATATTCCTTTTAGATTAGAAATGTCGTGATCAATTGAAATAGATTTCTTCAAATGCACTGGTTAAATATGATACGATACTTTAGAAAAGCCTTACATTATCAACAATCACAAGAGAACCTGGTTGACGAATAGACGAATGTTATGCGCATAAGGGAGGTCGTCTACAAAATGACACTTTCAATGCATTATTATTCAATTGTTTAAAATTATAATAACTATAGCTAGGAGTGGAGAGGTGTTGAAATTAACATTAACATAATTTTATTCGGTATATCACTGCCATTTCCTTATTATTGCAACTAACTATTATGATGGGAGATGTCGCGTCAACAGTCCACTGGAATATAACAAGCTCTGGAGCGTGAAAGTATGCACTGAAAAACATGATATAACTAACATTAAATACAGATTGATAGAGTTCGTACGCTCAAAATGCATTTTATTAAAGCTAATCTTGCCAATTCTAAGAGTGAAATAGATCGAAAACATCGCGCACTGATATTTTCCTAAAATCAACCCGTCTTCCCATGTGAGGTCACCTGGCCTGCCCACGAACTGATGACACAGCGAGACGCTTGGCAGAGGTAGACATCATAGATGATGGACAACTATTACAACGAAACCGGCATTGACATGAAACCACTATTGATCTTATAGAAGTAAGGTAAATATTTAATATTTTTGATGCCATTTGTTTTTGTCGTATTCTTTTTAGACAAGACATACTGGTCAATAAAGTAGGTTACTACAAATGAACGGGGTCAATGTTGTAAAATTGTTTTAATAGTCTGAAGTGCCGAATGGTTCACAACATCACAAAATGTTATAACTTAAAAGAAATATTGTTTTGAAATTAATGTTCTGAAACATTGAATTTGTTAAATGTGGATTAAATTAAAAAGTGTGCATTGCTATTTCAATGTGTATCTGTGTTTAGGATTTAACTTCTTGGAGATGATTGGTTCGGGATCGGCGTGGTTCATTTGGGGAGTACGGGGAAGCCACTTTTCGGACAGGGATTGGCGTGGTTTGTAAGGGAAGTTTGGGGAAACCACGGATGAGAAATATTGGACATCTGCCCAGATAAGGCATATATTAAATATAATATATTTGATATCTCATTTGTTTTAGTCATATTCTTTTTATAGACTAATAAAATAAAATCGAGTCCTTCGTGTGAACAGAGTAAAAGTATAATTATTTAAATAGTCTGAAGTGCAAATTGATTCACAACATCACAAAATGTAACATTGCATATTATTTTTGCAATTAATGTTCTGAAAGATTGAATATGCTAAAAGTGCGAATTTAATCAAAAGTGTGTATCGATATTTCAATGTGTTTCTCTGTTCAGGATTCAACGACTCGACGATGACTGGTTCAGGATTGGCGTAGTTCGTTTGGGGCGTACGACGAAACCACGGAAAAGAAACAAAAGATGTCTGCAAAGATAAGGTAAATATTTGTTTTTAATCATATTCCTTTTAGATTAGAAATGTCGTGATCAATTGAAATAGATTTCTTCAAATGCACTGGTTAAATATGATACGATACTTTAGAAAAGCCTTACATTATCAACAATCACAAGAGAACCTGGTTGACGAATAGACGAATGTTATGCACATAAGGGAGGTCGTCTACAAAATGACACTTTCAATGCATTATTATTCAATTGTTTAAAATTATAATAACTATAGCTAGGAGTGGAGAGGTGTTGAAATTAACATTAACATAATTTTATTCGGTATATCACTGCCATTTCCTTATTATTGCAACTAACTATTATGATGGGAGATGTCGCGTCAACAGTCCACTGGAATATAACAAGCTCTGGAGCGTGAAAGTATGCACTGAAAAACATGAGATAACTAACATTAAATACAGATTGATAGAGTTCGTACACTCAAAATGCATTTTATTAAAGCTAATCTTGCCAATTCAAAGAGTGAAACAGATCGAAAACATCGCGCACTGATATTTTCCTAAAATCAACCCGTCTTCCCATGTGAGGTCACCTGGCCTGCCCACGAACTGATGACACAGCGAGACGCTTGGCAGAGGTAGACATCATAGATCATGGACAACTATTACAACGAAACCGGCATTGACATGAAACCACTATTGATCTTATAGAAGTAAGGTAAATATTTAATATTTTTGATGCCATTTGTTTTTGTCGTATTCTTTTTAGACAAGACATACTGGTCAATAAAGTAGGTTACTGCAAATGAACGGGGTCAATGTTGTAAAATTGTTTTAATAGTCTGAAGTGCCGAATGGTTCACAACATCACAAAATGTTATAACTTAAAAGAAATATTGTTTTGAAATTAATGTTCTGAAACATTTAATTTGTTAAATGTGGTTTAAATTAAAAAGGGTGCATTGCTATTTCAATGAGTATCTGTGTTTAGGATTTAACTTCTTGGAGATGATTGGTTCGGGATCGGCGTGGTTCATTTGGGGAGTACGGGGAAGCCACTTTTCGGACAGGGATTGGCGTGGTTTGTAAGGGGAGTTTGGGGAAACCACGGATGAGAAATATTGGACATCTGCCCAGATAAGGCATATATTAAATATAATATATTTGATATCTCATTTGTTTTAGTCATATTCTTTTTATAGACTAATAAAATAAAATCGACTCCTTCATGTGAACAGGGTAAAAGTTTAATTATTTCAATAGTCTGAAGTGTAGATTGATTCACAACATCACAAAATGTAACATTGCATATTATTTTTGCAATTAATGTTCTGAAACATTGAATCAGCTAAAAGTGCGAATTTAATCAAAAGGGTGTATCGATATTTCAATGTGTTTCTATGTTTAGGATTCAACGACTCGACGATGACTGGTTCAGGATTGATGTAGTTCGTTTGGGGCGTACGACGAAACCACGGAAAAGAAACAAAAGATGTCTGCAAAGATAAGGTAAATATTTGTTTTTAATCATATTCCTTTTAGATTAGAAATGTCGTGATCAATTGAAATAGATTTCTTCAAATGTACTGGTTAAACATTATATGATACTTTGGAAACGTCTTACATTATCAACGATCACAAGAGAACCTGGTTGGGGAATGGACGACTGTTATGCGCAGAACGGAGATCGTTTACAAAATGACACTATCAATGCATTATTATTAAATTGTTTATAGTTAGAATAATTATATCTTTTTTTGCAGAGGTTTTGAAATTAATATTAACATTATCTTTTTCGGTATACCTCTGCCATTTCCTTATTATTGCAATTATCTATTATGAAGGAAGAAGTTGCGTCGACAGTCCACTGGAATTTAACAAGTCTTGTAGCGTGAACGTATGTACTGGAAAAAATGAGATAACTAACATTAAAACAGATTGATTAAGTTTGTTCTCTCAAAATGCATATTATTGAAAGTTTTATGGTACATACTAAGAATGAAATAGCTTGGAAATATCGCACATTGATGTTTTCCTAAAATTAACCCCTTCTTCCCATGTGAGGCCACATACGTCACAGATGATGGACATCTATTGCAATGAAACAGGCACTAACATGAAACCACTGCAGATTTCATAGAAGTAAGATAAATATCGAGAGAGATTAGGTTCAGAACATCACAGATCACGAGTAATAAACAACTGAAATTTAACCTTGTTCATAATATTGTCAATGGTATAGCACCAATCTATGTGTCTGATTCGTTCAACCTAACACTTAACCAACACCGTATTAATTCAAGATCTTGTACTTTGTCTCTTCGTGTGACATACATAAAATCATTTGGAAAAACGTTTTTTACTACAATTATACAGGCATGAAATGAATTGTCATATAATATACAAAGTGCTGAGAATAAATGTCAGTTTAAATGCCTTGTAAAACAGTGTTTATGCAGTTATCTTAGTAAACAGGAGGCTAGCCCTTTTATTTCCAATTAATATAATTTTACATATGTGGTACTTTTGCACTTTGTTGTTTTAGCAAATAGTATGTATTTAAATATCTTAATGATCAGGAAGTAAGTTTCTTTATAGATGTTACTATCATGTCTTTTGACATAATTTCTTTTATTTATTAGTGAAATAATACGTATTTAAATATCTTAATGTTTTTGGAAAGTTTTATTCATACCATTATTATTAATGTATTTTGATATATATTTTACCCTTGTATATTTTAACATATTATTATCATTTAATTACTTGTTTTTCATTAATTATTACTAATGTTTTAGTTGTTGTTCCTTTTGTCATAATCTATGTAGATCTGTGCCCTGTTTGTATGTGATATCTAACGACCTCAATGGAAATAAGCGCTGGCACTTTCTTTTGTCATCCTTATATTTTAATGTACATTTGTATGTAAACTTGATGTATGTACAAGTCTCATTTTTATATTGAATAAATCAATCAATCAATCAATATACACTGTACAAACTAGGATGGACTGGTCATTCAGGAACTTGTGAATTGGAGGGAAGGCTTAGACAATAGAATGTCCTCTGGTAGTTTTATAATTATAAGTTGATGGCTAATCATGGCTTCTGCAAATCTATGTCTAAAGTCAACGTTTGGGGCTGGCAACTTGCAGCCAAGTGGACCTGTGGGACCATTAGGTTAATTTAATTGACTACAGAAATGTATGAGGTTAATTTCATTTCATTTACGGAGAATTACGAGTTAATTGTAATTTAATCAATTAACGTTTCAAGTAAATTGCCCCATGCCTGGTCCACAGTTACAGAAAGAAACCCACACTTAGTTATCTCAACGTCCCGTCCTACCTCCCAGTTATCTCGACGTCCCGTCCTACCTCCCCCAGTTATCTCAACGGCCTGTCCTACCTCCCAGGCACCAGAAGTTTGGAGTAGCCAGAACCCTTATGGACAGGTGTGAGACGATAATTTCTGAGGACGGGGACCAGAAGAAAGAGAAAGAATACTTTAAAGGAGTCTTTAGAAGGTGCGTTTACCCATCCTGGGCCTTGGGAAAGGTGACGGGAAACAAGAAGAGAAAAACAGCAGACAAGAAAAAAAAGGACAAGAACTACAGAAACCAAGTTGTCATCCCATAAGTAGAGAGGGTTGATCAGGGTCTGACGAAATATGGGGTGACCACAGCCGAGGTAAAGAGTATAAGACATAAGCCCTCACACACAAAAACCCTCGAAGACAAAAGCCTTCATGACAAAAGCGCTCTGGATAAAAGCCCTCACCTTTTCAGAGGGGGTAGGACAAACCCCTACTAGTTATTGGCTTTAAGGTGAAAGAACGTTAATTGGATGTGGCTTCTTTTAGCAATTCAGTACAAAAGGTGGCTTTGCAGAAATCAGAGTTTATTTTAATTAAATCTAAGTTCTTTTTGGATTAAGTAAAAGTTGTGTATACATAAATACAATTGGCCTAATTAAAAGTACTTAGATTTAACTCAAGAAAAACTCTGATTTCTGCAAAGCGTATTTTATATTTTTTTTTAAATATTTTTATAAGTATTAAATTTCAATGGTCATTCCTAGTGCTCATTAGGTGAAGTGGGAATGCACACATATGCTACTGAATTGCTAAACAAAGCCGCATCCAATTAACGTTCAGCTCATGTTGAAGCCAGTATTGATGTGAAAACAATAACAAATATATTTGTGTACTGTTTTTTCTTCAGATTTCACATTGAAAGATGCTCACCACAGAAGCTAGTCAACTCGCGATGTGGTATCACTGGTATCACCCCAGTAGCCCCCGTGTCTCTAGCCCCTGTCGCAGTAGCCCCCGTGTCTCTAGCCCTTGCCCCAATATCCACGTGTCTCTAGCCCCTGTCCCAGTAGCCCCCGTGTCTCTAGCCCCTGTCGCAGTAGCCCCGTGTCTCTAGCCCCTGTCCCAGTAGCCTCCGTGTTTCTAGCCCCTGTCCCAGTAGCTTCCGTGTTTCTAGCCCCTGTCCCAGTAGCCCTCGTGTTTCTAGCCCCTGTCCCAGTAGCCTCCGTGTCTCTAGCCCCTGTCGCAGTAGCCCCGTGTCTCTAGCCCCTGTCCCAGTAGCCCCCGTGTCTCTAGCCCCTGTCGCAGTAGCCCCGTGTCTCTAGCCCCTGTCCCAGTAGCTTCCGTGTTTCTAGCCCCTGTCCCAGTAGCCCCCGTGTCTCTAGCCTCTGTCCCAGTAGCCTCCGTGTTTCTAGCCCCTGTCCCAGTAGCCTCCGTGTCTCTAGCCCCTGTCCCAGTAGCCTCCGTGTCTCTAGCCCCTGTCCCAGTAGCCTCCGTGTTTCTAGCCCCTGTCCCAGTAGCCTCCGTGTCTCTAGCCCCTGTCCCAGTAGCCTCCGTGTTTCTAGCCCCTGTCCCAGTAGCCTCCGTGTTTCTAGCCCCTGTCCCAGTAGCCCCCGTGTCTCTAGCCCCTGTCCCAGTAGCCTCCGTGTTTCTAGCCCCTGTCCCAGTAGCCCCCGTGTCTCTAGCCCCTGTCCCAGTAGCCTCCGTGTCTCTAGCCCCTGTCCCAGTAGCCTCCGTGTCTCTAGCCCCTGTCCCAGTAGCCTCCGTGTTTCTAGCCCCTGTCGCAGTAGCCCTCGTGTCTGTCGCTTCCCCAAATGCCATGCACAAGGAGTGGCCTTGATCTGCACGGCCAGTGGACAACTACATTCCAGGCAGTTCGGTTCCTGCTTGGCGAGGATGGCGATGGAGTCGGCGAGATAATAGTGTTCGCATCTCCACTCTGCATGCGCTAGTGAATGCTAATACTTGTCACATGGATGGCACGTTTGCAATAACGCCAAGGTTGTTTTACCAAATTGTCACACTGCATGTGTTCGTCCTTGGAGTGATGCTGCCACTTGTATTTGATCTCCTGTCCAACAAAGAGGGAAAAACCTACATTCGTTTCCTCAGCCTCGTGAAGGAAAAGTCTGCATCGCTCGGATTCAGCATCAGTCCTCAACGCATCATGCAGGACTTTGAAAAAAGGTCTCATGAATGCCTGCATATACGTGTTTCCATGCGTGATTCTCAAGGGGTGCTGCTTCTACTATGCTCAGTGTCTGTGAAGGAGACTTCAAAGTATGGGGCTCTCCGTCAGCTACAGAGAGAATGCTGACAACAGGAATTGGTTTCGTATGTTACTAGCAATGCAATACGTGGATGAACGGATAGTATCCCATCGAAATGCGGATTAGCGCTCGTTTAGGAATTGGGTCAGTGCCATTGGAATCATGATGAACAGTTTCGGTTAATTTCATTGGCAAGCCATGCATGCATATGGTTTGATGTGTACAAAAAACAACTGATTATCAGCTTTTATCACAGTGTAATGTTTATCACAATATAATGTTTGATCGATGCTATAAACACACAGTCATGTTTTTATTTTATATTACCATTTAATGTATATTACTCTCAACCTTATGCATCATTGGAAAGTAATGATGCTTTAACATTTTCATTTGAGCCTGTGTATCCATATGAGAAATAAAAGAGGGTTTTTACGGTTTCCCTCCGATCAAAAAAGTCCGACATTCCTTGAATGTGACCAGATATGACTATTTTGTGCACCAGATATGACTATTTTGTTATTTAAAATTAGGCACCTAAATTAAGGTGGGGCAGAACAATTAATTGAACAGCCAGGCAGTGTTGGCAAAATGATAAGTAGTGCCACTAGGCTACTCCAGGGGGGGGGGGCAATAAACCGGTGGTCTCTCCACAACCTTGGATTTGTTCAAAACACTTCAATGATCTACACAGAAGAGACATTAAATTAATTATTGCACAGGTACTTCGGAAATAAGACAACACTGCAATGTTGGGTTTCATGACACCAAGTGTTTTCTAAGGTTTATCGCTTATTGGCAATATAAATTACATATGATGTTATCAACTTATTTTTTCAAGAATGTTCTGATTAAGCATACATATAAATATCATGCGAGTAGAGCGATAGATTTTTAATTAATGTAATGATAATGGACCCCTGTAATGTATATATATATATATATATATTCGATTCATGCCCATTTCGCTTACTGTGGTTTGATGGCTAATTCTATCAGGGCTTCCTAATTTGCCTACTGTCCACATAATGCCTACTCCCACTTCGTTTACTCTTAGATCGCTTGGTCTACTGGTATAGTTTTCAACATGATCAAGCGTTAATTGGATGTGGCCTCTTTTAAGTAGAAAGTACTACAAACAGCTTTTTTCTTGAGTTAAATTTCTTTTTGGATTCAGTACATGTTGTCTATACATAAATAAGAATTAAGAGGACTCAAATTTAACTCGATAAAAATAAACGATTTATGCAAAACATATTTTATATTTACCAATTACTGTTACAAGTATTACATTTAAATTGTGATTTTGATACTGCCTACCATAAATCCGGTTCGTTGAGGGACCTTTAAATTTAAATTCTTTTTGGATTTAGTAAATATTGTTTATAAATAAATAATAATTAAGAGGACTAACCAAGATTTAACTCAAGGAAACTCTGATTTCTGCAAAAGCATATTTTGTATGTACCAATTTTATATGTACTAATCAAAAACGGTCGTGACTATCTGACTTGATTCAACATACTCCTTTATGTGAAGACTCAGCTAGCAGTTCTTGACACTGCCCTTTGTGAGACTACCTGGCACTGTGTAGCTGATGCCACTTGGAAGTGGCTTCATGGCAATCAATGTGAGACTAACAGGCACTGTGTAGCTGATGCCACTTGGAAGGAGCTTCATGGCAATCAATGTGAGACTAACAGGCACTGTGTAGCTGATGCCACTTGGAAGGAGCTTCATGGCAATCAATGTGAGACTAACAGGCACTGTGTAGCTGATGCCACTTGGAATTGGCTTCATGGCAATCAATGTGAGACTAACAGGCACTGTGTAGCTGATGCCACTTGGAAGGAGCTTCATGGCAATCAGTGTGAGACTAACAGGCACTGTGTAGCTGATGCCACTTGGAAGGAGCTTCATGGCAATCAATGTGAGACTAACAGGCACTGTGTAGCTGATGCCACTTGGAAGGAACTTCATGGCAATCAGTGTGAGACTAACAGGCACTGTGTAGCTGATGCCACTTGGAAGGAGCTTTATGGCAATCAGTGTGAGACTAACAGGCACTGTGTAGCTGATGCCACTCGGAAGGAGCTTTATGACAATCAATGTGAGACTAACAGGCACTGTGTAGCTGATGCCACTTGGAAGTGGCTTCATGGCAATCAATGTGATACTAACAGGCACTGTGTAGCTGATGCCACTTGGAAGGAGTTTCATGACAATCAATGTGAGACTAACAGGCACTGTGTAGCTGATGCCACTTGGAAGTGGCTTCATGGCAATCAATGTGATACTAACAGGCACTGTGTAGCTGATGCCACTTGGAAGGAGTTTCATGACAATCAATGTGAGACTAACAGGCACTGTGTAGCTGATGCTACTTGGAAGTGGCTTCATGGCAATCAAAGTGAGACTAACAGGCACTGTGTAGCTGATGCCACTTGGAAGGAGCTTTATGACAATCAATGTGAGACTAACAGCCACTGTGTAGCTGATGCCACTTGGAAGGAGCTTCATGGCAATCAATGTGAGACTAACAGGCACTGTGTAGCTGATGCCACTTGGAAGGAGTTTCATGACAATCAATGTGAGACTAACAGGCACTGTTTAGCTGATGCCACTTTGAAGGAGCTTCATGACAATCAATGTGAGACTAACAGGCACTGTGTAGCTGATGCCACTTGGAAGTGGCTTCATGGCAATCAAAGTGAGACTAACAGGCACTGTGTAGCTGATGCCACTTGGAAGGAGCTTTATGACAATCAATGTGAGACTAACAGGCACTGTGTAGCTGATGCCACTTGGAAGGAGCTTCATGGCAATCAATGTGAGACTAACAGGCACTGTGTAGCTGATGCCACTCGGAAGGAGCTTTATGGCAATCAATGTGAGACTAACAGGAACTGTGTAGCTGATGCCACTCGGAAGGAGCTTCATGGCAATCAATGTGAGACTAACAGGCACTGTGTAGCTGATGCCACTTGGAAGGAGCTTCATGACAATCAATGTGAGACTAACAGGCACTGTGTAGCTGATGCCACTTGGAAGTGGCTTTATGGCAATCAATGTGAGGCTAACAGGCACTGTGTAGCTGATGCCACTTGGAAGTGGCTACATGGCAATTAATGTGAGACTAACAGGCACTGTGTAGCTGATGCCACTTGGCAATCAATGTGAGACTAACAGGCACTGTGTAGCTGATGCCACTTGGAAGTGGCTTCATGGCAATTAATGTGAGACTAACAGGCACTGTGTAGCTGATGCCACTTGGAAGGAGCTTCATGGCAATCAATGTGAGACTAACAGGCACTGTGTAGCTGATGCCACTTGGAAGTGGCTTCATGGCAATCAATGTGAGACTAACAGGCACTGTGTAGTTGATGCCACTTGGAAGGAGCTTCATGACAATCAATGTGAGACTAACAGGCACTGTGTAGCTGATGCCACTTGGAAGGAGCTTCATGGCAATCAATGTGAGACTAACAGGCACTGTGTAGCTGATGCCACTTGGAAGTGACTTCATGGCAATCAATGTGAGACTAACAGGCACTGTGTAGCTGATGCCACTTGGAAGTGGCTTCATGGCAATCAATGTGAGACTAACAGGCACTGTGTAGCTGATGCCACTTGGAAGGAGTTTCATGACAATCAATGTGAGACTAACAGGCACTGTGTAGCTGATGCCACTTGGAAGTGGCTTCATGGCAATCAATGTGAGACTAACAGGCACTGTGTAGCTGATGCCACTTGGAAGGAGTTTCATGGCAATCAATGTGAGACTAACAGGCACTGTGTAGCTGATGCCACTTGGAAGTGACTTCATGGCAATCAATGTGAGACTAACAGGCACTGTGTAGCTGATGCCACTTGGAAGTGGCTTCATGGCAATCAATGTGAGACTAACAGGCACTGTGTAGCTGATGCCACATGGAAGGAGTTTCATGACAATCAATGTGAGACTAAATATTTCAAATACCTTTCAAAATACTTTTACAACACATCCTATAGCAAAAACAATAGCAAGTCTTATATTGGGATATGTTGTTTATTGACATCATTTGTATGATGTTATGTACAACTATGACATGAGATAGTGCATGCTTATTGACTGGCTACGTCTGGTATGCTGTGCAATACATTGGAAAAAATCATTGAATATAGTTATAAAAGATGTGCGTGGTTCATTTTCGTCAACAAAGCAAAGACAGTAGCAGGTTGTTAACACAGCAATCCATTAATAATTTAATTGGATTGGCTACGCCGGGCGCTCACACACCTATAGTGGTGAGCGCATGGCTGGTTGTACCGAAATTACAGTAAAGGTATATATAGAAAGAAATACAATCTCCGTATGGACGTACCATCAGACGTACAACCAGCGCCAACACATACTACATAATAATTATGTATTAAAAAATGCAAGTTCACTAATGCGGATGCATGGTGAGATGTTGTCTAAGCTGATACAGCATTGCAAATCCAACCGTCTGCGACGACCTGCCCTCCGAGAGCCAGATAAATCCTTAGGCTTAGCAGTCATCCGGCGGCACTGGGAAGCCTTGAACTTGCCGACAAACAGGCAGACGCAATTGAGACAACATCCATCAAAAACACGCGACGTCAGTGCCGTAAGGTACAAACCACATCGCGGCGAACACGTGACACAGACACGCGACGAGTGTGAACAACGCGATGATCGAACACCACGCACCTATTATCGCTCATGACAGCATGATGGAAGGACGCAGCCACGATTCGGTGTCAGTGATAAACTGCAACGGCATGGCTACAATACCAGAACAAAAGCTGAGAAATGCAGACATTGTGGAGCAAAAAATATCCACATGCAGAATCCTGCCCAGTGAGAGGGAAAACACGCAAATACTGCCACAGACATAATCATTTTGCCAAATTATGCAGATGAACAAAATGTGCTGCAGTCAATGAAGTCAGCACACGAGCATCAGATTACCCTAAGCGTCCACAATATGCAGAGTCATCGGAATCGAGCGATGACAAACGTTTGTCTACTGCTACAGTGTACAAGGCACAAAAGCAAGGTCAACACTCATGTCAAAATCAGTTATGTTGATTGCAAAGTCATGATCGACACTGGCGCTTCGTGGATATACTGGACACAAACACGTACGAAAAGATCGGCAAACCACAACTCGCAAAGCGCAATCTGATACGATTAGCCATATGGAGACTGACCTGCCCTCACTGTCATAGGTCGATGTACGGTGTCGGTGGAAACAAAACGCAGCATACAGCGCCACGACTTCCGTGTTGTTAAGACTGGGGACGACGCGCTCCAACAGCATTGGTACAACGTCGAACTCCGTTTCATATGAGAAAGAAAGTTGAAACAGAAGTCGACAACCTGCTAAAACAAGACATTATCGAAAAAGTCGAAAGAGTGCCAACCCCACGTGTCTCACCCATCGCTATAAATGGTGTCATCCTAGAAAGACAAAATACGAGTCTGTGTAGACATGCGCCAGCGGAATAAAGCGATACTGCGCGAGAGACACCAAATACCAACGGTCGGTGAGCTGATCAGTTACTTGAATGGAGCAAAAGTAGTCAGCAAAGTAGATTTGCGCTCAGGCTACCACCAACTGGAACTTGACTCCAATTCATGCTCCATCACCACGTTTAATACACACATCGGACTCTTTCGATACAAACGATTGAACTTTGGTGTATGCTCTGCATCAGAAGTGTTTCAGAAAAAATGTGGTGCGTTATCTCAAAGGCATCAGAAACATCGCCGATGGCATCCTGATAAACGGAGCTACTCAGACAGAACATGACATTGCATTCGAAGCTCTCTTCAAACGACTTGAAGAAAATGGTCTCACACTCAACAAGGCAAAGTGCGAGTTCAATCGAGATAACGTTGAATTCTTCGGAATCGTCTTCAGCGCGAATGGAATCTTGCCAGACGAAAAGAATGTACATGTAATCCGTGAAACAAAACCGTCGGGAATTATCTCTGAAGCCGAATCATAGTCGACGCAAGCCCCGTTGTTCTAGGTGCGATTTTTGTGCAAGACGGTTGAGCGGTATCTTACACAAGCAAAGCGCTTACAGACACAAAGTCGACACAGCCAAACAGGACGTGAAGCCTTAGGCGCCGACCGGGCATGCGAACATTATAACATGTATGTTCGAGGAGCTTCCTACTTCACAGTGATAATTAATCACAAGCCGCGCGAACGCATTTGGTAGAAAGAACGACCACCACTGAGAATGAAGAGATAGAGTCTACGTCTGCAAATGTACAAATTCACTACCGAGTATCGTCCAGGCAGCGAAAAGCAGAAATACTATTGCAGGAGAATACGTCTCGTTCATCACCGAAACGTCAAAGCCAAAATAACCAGGCATGACGTCAGAGAAGCCGCATCTAAAAATGACGCAATTGTGAAAGCATTGCAGTTTGTTCAAAACGGGCGATAGTTTGAAATCAAGACGATTGCGAACCAGCAACTTCAGCAAGAGCTCAAAGAAATCGCTACGGTTAAAGATGAGCTAACAGTTCACGACGATGTACTTCTGCGCGGATCTCGCGTAGTTCTGCCGACAGCACTGTGAGATCAGGCTGTTGCAAGCGCAAGGTCACCAAGGTCACCAAGGAGTCGACAGAACCAAGTCGCTAATACAGTCAAAGTTGTGGTTCCCGTATATAAACGAAATCGTTGAAAAAGCTTCCCATGCCAAGTGACGACCCCGGAACCAAGACAAATGAAACAGCTGGAGTTGTCAAAGATGCCGGACACACCATGGCAGAACCTTAGTATGGACGTCTGTGGCCCGCTACCGACAGGAGTATACTTACTGGTGATAATCGACGAACACTCGCGTTATCCGGTAGTCGAAGTAGTGCGGTCGGTATCGGCGAACACTGTAACCCCTGTTGTTGACACAGTCCTGTCTATGTTCGGGAGGCCTTATTCCATAAAGACAGACAACGACAGTCCGTTTAACTCTGTCGTATTTGAAAAATATGCGGAGAATAGCGGTTTTGCACACAGAGGCATAACACCGCAGTGGCCCCGAGCGCACGCATTTAACAAGCCACTGATGAAAGCACGAATAGAAACTACTATTATGTCCTTGCGTGGATATTTTACTGACATCCGTGCGTGGACATCTAGTGGCGTTTTACTATGACGTCCGTGTATGGACGTTTTACTATGACATCAGTGTGCGTCTCTTAAAAAAAAATTTCATATATTTTAAAAGGAGTAATGTGATAGATTAAAGTTTGCGATGTAGCACCTGCCATGTTTCATAACGTTACAATAAACTGCTTGCTATTTGAGATTAGCTTTAATTTGATACATAACGTAAATATATAGGATATCAAGGTCCGGTGCCAGCTTGTCATCGAAGAAGGTTCAATGACAAACGGGGCCATGTCGAAACACACACCTCACGAGAGGCAGCCGCTTCAAAGCGTGTTTACGCAATAATCTTTAAAGTTGCAAAGAAATTAATATCACACAAAGTAGTAGTCGTGCCATATAATTTTATTCCAGTATTATTTAAGTGGCTAATTAACGATGAGCAATAATGGGGGATCGTCCGTTTAACACATATTTTAGACAATGGAACATGAAAGGCTACTGTTTAGCCAAGCCTCCGTTGTCCAGTCGGCACAAAATGTAATTGAAATAATCCCTGCTGTTGTCGTTGGCTTGGTATAAGGAGGGATTGACGACCTTTTGGTAACTGAGGCCACAAAAAAATAGTTTTTGTTTCATTAGAAATCCGGGAGATTTGTTTTCCCATGCGGGAGATTTGACAGATTTCCGAGATTCTCCCAGCGATTCCGGGAAACTTAACATGTATGCTCAGAGATGGAGAGTTAGACATGACAAGGTTTGTATCTGTCAGAGGTGGACAGTTAGATATGACAAGTTTTGTACCTCCCAGTGGTGGAGATTTAGACGTGACATGTTGTGTATCCCCTGCAGCAGAGAGGGGTCACAGCACTACTCTAGCAGTTAGTGTCTCTGTCACCCAGTGTTCTTGTGGCGACACTGTCACAAGTACTACTCTAGCAGTTAGTAAAGAAGCAATATATGCGTGACCAATGCATAAAGTTAGCCTACGTGAAAGCAAGTTGAAAGTCGGCCAAATCGTAACGGATCCTGGTCCGAGTGACCCCCGTCCTAGCGAGCCTTGTCCGAGTGACCCTCGTCCGAGTGTGCCAAATATCGTCTATGTTATCCGTTTTAGCAACCGCTGAAATCTATTCGTATATTCAAATGTTTGAAACGTCTCTATCGTGGATTACACGTGCACACATGCATATAGGTCCATATAGGTCGCACGCTCGCAACCACGCATGCACGGAACGTGAACCAACATCTCCCTTGATATATATATATATATATATATATATATATATATATATATATATATATATATATATATATATATATATATATATATATATATATATATATATACTGATAGGGTTCAGCCTTTCAGCCTAAAGTTACTTTTCCTATTGGTGGCCATGCTAATGTTTTGCATGATTATAAGAAAACGTGACCATCAAAAATTCTAAAAGTTTTTACCAGCTGCTGTCATCATCCCACTGACATGCTGGTCGAGTTTGGTCAAAATTAGATATTTCTAACTCTAGTAATATGCCTATATATGCGATACCCGTCAATGTTTACAAATATTGGCAAGAATTACGGTAGTGGGCCACCAAAAATCACAAATATCCTTCCGTCGAATAAAATCATCTAAAAATCAACCAATTTACTATCAACAGCTTCCACCACCAAACCTGGCAAACCTGCTCAAATGCATTTATGTCAGATCGTTTAATTTTTTTTACTTCCTATACCCAAACTTACTACGTCCCACATTCGTAACACACCAGGAAGTCTAACTGAGGCATTACCCCCAAATATGGAAGCTTTTGTCTGAGAAAGTGTCAAATTTTTTATCAAGTTACAACACAATATATATGTAGACAATTTATGGAACACTTGTGCTTGTCACGTCATTAATATTTGTTTGACAGCCAAGTCAAAACACTGCCCTACCCATAATAGTACCTGAAAACCAGTCTCATAATTTAATTATAGGTCCATTTTGACGCTTGATAGATCATGTACACTAGATTGCCAGAGCATTGCGAGCCAATGAAGCCTGCTTACTGTCGCTTTAAATATACCAATGAATTTATTTTCAAATTAATATTATATAATTGCTTGATTCTAACTGAGGCATGAACCCAATATATCAAGGGCTCGGCACAGTTAGAAACAGGCTCGCCATCTAGTGAGTATGACTGAAGTCAAAACATCTTGAAGAACTTGATCAACAAATGCACGTTCGTTTGATAGCAAACCCATTCTGATGAGTGTTTGCACTAATTACTTCACTATTTATTTCGTTGAACGCTTACTCTTATAGGTATGCCATTCAGATGGATCACAAACATGTGCACAACGAAACAACGTTTGTTGTTAATAAAGAACAGGGTGCCACTGATTCGAACATTTGCTTTGGATGTGGGCGATAAAGCAAGAGTTTCACGAGTATTTACCGAGACTGATGTTCGTGCATTCGCGGATGTTACATGGGACACAAATCCTCTTCACTTTGACACGAAATTTGCCAGAAGTACCAGATTTCGCAAGCCAGTGGTAAATGGCGTTCTGTCATTAGGGTTAGTGTTTTGTACAAAATTATTTAATAACGTATTATAAAGACTTAAAAGTATACATGCATGCGGGTGTCGGATGTTTCGGCCCATTACCGGTTCGGCTACAATAATTATACATTACTATATTAGTTTGTGCGCATGTTTTGCGAGCAATCATAATTTTTTTTTTTTTGCCGCTTAGAATTCTGCTACTAGTGTGGACCGAATCGACCGTAGCTGAATTCAGTAGCAATGCGGTTTTCAGCGAAATTGGCCGACTTTGAGTCAACAGGATCAGGATTTGAATCCACCAAACTGGTGCTGTTTCGAACCTTGGGCAATTTCGTTCACCCCACTTTGCACGCCTTTCAAAAGGGACACTTAAAGCTATTGGTCCCTTCTATCTGGTGTCTATGCCAGGGAAGTAAAAAATCCCACACAGGAAAATGAGTGATGGTCTAACTCTAATCAAGCTTTCTGATTAGATGCCATGGCATACAGAGATGGCTTTGAAATAAGATATAATTTAGCCAAATGTTTGTGATATTTGTCAATTTACACTGATAAATATTACAATTTACAGTAACATTTACTGTGGGGATTGTCAATAGCACTATTAGGTGCCAATATCGATTAAGTGTATGGGTAATTAGTGACTAATTCCCCATATATACTTCTTAACAGTGAATGCAATGAAACTGTAATTTGTATTTTCTTTCAGCTTGCTGGCAGGAGTTCTTGGTTCCCAGCTGCCTGGGCCTGGATCTGTTGTGTTATCCTATGCAATTGAGCACCCTTCACCTTGTGAGTGATGCAGTATTATTTATTAGTTAAAACAAATGGAATAACTATATATGAATGCTGATTCTGAGTTCCCATGAGTCACAGAAATCCTAGAAAGTCATGCATTTTCTAAATAAATTTTCCAGGCATTACATCACACAACACGATAGTCTGCATCAAACAATAATCAGATAGCTGCGATCAGCTGTTTAGAGAGTATCACGTCAAAAAAGTCACAGACTACATTGTTTTTTATTTATTAACTGAATCAAGTGGAGGAACTGGCCAGATCATTAAAATTATAAAAATTTGTAATACTGCATCAATATAGGCAGTGCCCTGTGCTTTAAATACATCTATTTAGACACACCATGGTATGTTACATGACAAATGTTATTATTAATTTGCATTTTTGTTTTAGTATTCACAGGTGAAGAAGTGGTCGCCGAGGTGGAGCTATCAGAGCTCGACAGGCGACTAGCGACGTTCCAGCTGACATGCACAGTGTTGGAGTCAAATAAGGTACTGGTATCTTTTAATTATTTAGTATTTAGTCTAAATACTAAATAATTAAAAGAATAGTTAGCTTCCACATTATGCAACATGGTAATGTTGGATGTTTTCGAGCTCAATGGTTTAAATAACTAACTGATGGTTGACTTTCAGTTCAGGGTCAAATATGCATGTATTTGTTGCAGTGATACTTGATGCTCCCTTTACAGCTGATTACAGCTAAACTGGGGGGTATTATAGTGAGTTTAGAGATCAAGATCACTAGCTCTGTGAGGTGCATTGAGTACATTACATGTTTTTTTTCCAATTACCTGTGTGGGATCTTTTGCTTCAGATAGAAAGGACCAATGGCTTTTAGTGTCTCTTCTGAAAGACACTGGCAAAGTGGGGTGAACGAAATTGCCCAAGTTTCGAAATGGCAGCAGGTGGTTTTGAACACCAGTCCCTTCGGCCAAAACCCAAATGCTCTACCACATGACCACCATGCCACACTATTGCTATTTAAAATAAACAAATTATTGTACAACAAATCAGACATCAGAATTTTAGTAAAATGCCGGATTTAACCAGTTGAAATAATAAATGATTGCACACACCTGTATAGCATTGCACACCCCTATATAGCATTGCTTTGCCCATTTAATCAGTAAAAATTGTATGTTTCTGTAAATATTTATGCACTGTTTTGTAGGTTGTCACAAAAGGATGGTGCAAGTTGTTAGTACCAAAGACTGCTTTATCCATGTAAGACTTCAATTTTGACAAACTTTGACATGCTATATTTATTATAGCAAGTGAGTTAATTGTTTGCTGTAGATTTCTTAGTGCGCAACCTTTTGTATTACCTACTGGATCACAATTTAATTGAATTAATGTTACAACTGCAAAATGCATGGTAGAAAAAAATTTAAATGGAGAGAAATTCAATATGGACAAATGCCTCTCAACTGTCCTTCCTGTTTAGTGTAGTGTTCCTCGGGGTCTGTTCTCAGACCCATTCTCTTCACTCTCTACACTACACTTGTCCAAGCTCTAAGTTTGGATCACCACCGGTACATAGATGTCGTTTACATATCTGCTGTGATGTGCTACTGGGCTGACACCAGACATCCAAGTATTTGGACACTTTCAAAGTTTTATCAGTTTGTATTTATCAGAACTGCCCTAATTAGTATACACCCCTTTTTTAATCAGCAGGATCCACAATTATTGTAATTTGCCCACTACGGAACAACTGAGGTGTCGCCATCTGGCGTTAGATAGTTAGCACCACTTTTCAGTTGTTATACACTAGTCACCAAATGACACCACTAGTGTTAAACAGTTACCTTATTGTTCAGAGAAAGACATTTTTGTTTATGCTTATAAGAACAAATTTCTTGACATTTTTCCTAGGCCCAATTTTTTTTCAAGCAAACTGCTTATACGGACACTGTACATTGGAATTAAAACACCAATTTATATTCTGGAATTGTAACTGGTGTTTTGTTTGTAAAAGTAATTGGAATTGATAGGTGAAAGTGTAATTGTAATTTGTAATTCATATTCGTATTTCATATTCGGTATTCGTAATTCGTATTGATATAATGTAATTGACCCCAGGCATGGGCATCCGGGGGGGATAGGGGGGCAGGTGACCCCCCGGATCTGGATGTTTGTAAAATTTAGGTCTTATGGCACATATATTGTTTAGTATTTGTGTTAAGTAGATCAGCTAGTGTATTTGTTCATTAATTATATACAATTATATCATCATTGTTCATTAAAAGTAGACATTTTGGTAAGTGTAAAGATTTCTGGTCGAAATCAGACAACAAAATTTTTTGCCCCCCTCTAGAAAAAAGCCTGTGGACGCCCCTGAAGCCAGGTCTGGTTGTACTTATTATTGCAGATCTTGACAGGCCGTGGAGGATTTGGGAAGACGAATGATGTCCTTGCTGCATCTAAAATCTCATTTGTGTCATTAAGTCGACAGAAGACGAAGTGATATGAACCAGTTGTCACAGAGGCAATACTAATTATGCATTTATAAATACATGGTAAGGTCACACATAACTTGCAAAGTCGAAAAAGTGTATAGTGTTTAGTATTCGTTCATCCTTGGACCTAAAGCCCGGCCCGTGCAGGGCACTACTACTAAGACACTACCCACCACTTTGACCGCTTCCGACATCCACAATATCGTCAATGTACATTATTACCAATTTCAGTCATTAGGTGGCACCACTGCTGCTGCGATTTGTGTCCCGTGAAATGTGGCAACGACCAACCCACCTCCCACAAATACGTAATGCTATACAGTTTTCGGACTTTGAGAACTTATGCGGCCATCCCTAAGCTCGTAATGATTTCTGAAATTTTTTCAAACAGAATCATGTAATAAACTCGTTCAATTGTGGGTGACATATTTTAATAAAGAGAACAGTACAATGGTATAAATTAAAATTAGCTTTTATATCGCAGTGTTAACATTGCAAGAAAGTAAAAGAGAATGTTCATTCAGATCATTTTTACACATTAAATAACAATGTATAAAATAAATGTGTATAAAATAAATATATAAAAGCACAACATGTACAGTATATAAAACAATGTAGATACAGATAGTGAGTATTTTGAGGTGTTCAGTTCAAAACAATAAATTGTACTTGTAATGTTCAATAAAGATATTTTAGTAAAAACATATTGCACAAGTTGTGAATTGGTTTACCTGATGTATAACTTTGGAGCTTGTGCCATTGGTTACAGAACATACTACATTTCTATGCAATTATACATAAATGTTATAATACTCTTTGTTCATCTGTAGATAAATAAGTTATCTTAACAACACTATATCTGTATAACAAGCTAATGTCTACTTAATATGCTACCAGAAATTGGTGATGGAATACATTTAATCTAATTGAGAAAGACATGAAAGTGGCTGAACTCTGTCACTAAACAGTGACACTGAAGACCATTGTGACGTCCTGTAGCAAGCATGTCATGATAGACAGAAGTGGCTGAGCTCTGTCACTAAGCAGTGACATGGAAGACAGATGTGATGTCATAACCGGGCATATCATAACAAAATGGCACTTAGCAATGCAACAAATGTGATCATATTGAGCAAATGTCTAATTGAGCCATGTTGCACTACAGTTACTGGTGACAGTGGTCGCCAGCGGTGACAGTTAGTAACTGCCGGCGATGACAGTTAGTAACCACCAGCGGTGAAAATTAGTAACATCAGTGATGACAGTTAGCCTTCAGCAGGAACAATTAGTAACCACCAGTAGTGACAGTTAGTAACCACCAGTAGTGACAGTTAGTAACCACCAGTAGTGACAGTTAGTACGCACCAGCGACTTGTAGAACTAGTGAGAACTATTGTCATTCCAGTGATATTAATATAGTGACAACTTTAAATGCAGGTACAGCGGTTTCACTGTGAGCAGGTGTAGCTTCCTACGTCTGAAATCGGTTGGCTTCTTGTACCTGGAATAAGATAAATGTGCTATATTTTATATAGTACGTGTTACAAATGGAGTAATCATACTCAATAATCGTAATTGTATCACACTCGATTAAATTGCCAAAGTAATTATAATCATGGATATAATTTTCTTGTGCTTATATCTGTTGTCCTACAATGTATGCAGGCTTTTCTCTTTTTATATCTAATGTTTGTACAGCACAGTACAGTGTTTTATTTGGTTCTGCAGTTGTGTATTAAGAAGAGTTAACACACACCTCATATCATAATGGTATATTATGTGCCAATGAAATGTTCTCTCCAGATTGCTAATTTTACAGCTTCGCTTTGAAGCCAATGTTTTAGGAGATATATGTAACGTCACATTCCCAAAATATCAGTATTAATGTAAGATCATCAGATTCTGTAGTGTTGGGAAATAACACGAACCAAACAACTGGAACAATTTAATTCTTTAGGCTGCGTGGGACTATTTGTGTGCCCTTTATGTGAAAGCATACTTATATAATATAAACCATATCTATTTTATTCCAACACCATGTGCTCAGATGTGTTTTAATGAACCACAGTTTTTCATATAATTTTACCGTTATCTGTTTATGAATATCAACTTTACCAATTGTAGTACATTCTCAAACAAATGTCAACAACATCCCGCACATGTGGACTAAATTTATCGTGTTCAGGCATAAAATCATGTTCCCTTTGCATGCAATGTCAACATGATATTTGCCCCAATAGACCAAAATTAACCAATACTAAATGGACAAATTATATTTTTTAAATGTGGTTTATTAAAACACATTTGGGCGTTCAAGTTGTTAAGGCAGACATAGCCTATATCATGTACCTTTAGACTTTGACCCTTTAACATATTAATTTGTCTTTTGCAAATGGCTGCTAAGATATTCTTACAGTTCAATGATGGCCACTCCTTCCTTGATCTCGTCCTTTTCCATAAATGCCCAGCATTTGCTGCTGATCTTCCTTTTCTGTGGCTTGTAATGTTTGAACTCAAAGAATAACGCAAAACCTATAAAGTGAAAAGGGCTCAATAAATATTTCAGAAATATCCAATCTTGCCCAGGTCAACTAAGACAGTATGCAAATTTTAAAAAGCAATCCAATTACACCCACTTATATTTCTCCAGAAATAAATTTGATATTATAATTGACTAATTATACATAAATTAGACTTCACTGATAGTTTACATAAAACTGTGCAATGTATCACAACTGACGACAGTTAATCAATAGAACTGACTTTGATTAGATCGGGTAACTTATGAAAGTGTAAATAGTCATATTATATGATATGTGTATGACTGTGTATATGAACAATTATTTGGATGGGGCACTATATAACAAATTTATTATTATTATATTACATAGAGATGGAGGCACTTTGCCATTTTTCACCAAATTTCAACCGGACCCAATTAAAAATAATTTATTAGTTTGTCCGATGATTTCACCAAAACTAAATAGCAAATTTGCATAAATTAGCATGTCATAGTCGATACTAGATAGGTTAGATTTTTTGCAAAATGAGCCTGAAACAAGAGGAGTTAAAAAATCAAATTGAGGAGGGACTTTTAATGGACAGAAACAAAGTATCACTTTGGTGTAGGGCCAACCTGGTGTAGGGCCAACCTGGGGGGCCTACCTGATGGAAATGTCTCTAACAGTTGCTGTATATGAACATCAAAGCCAAAGAATAGGTTGTTGTCTCCTTTTCGTTTGCACACCGGTGTATCTTGGCTTGCACATAAGGGCATGCCGCTGATATCTGAAACACACAAATATAACACACCAACACTGTTATCTCTGTTTCACAATTTGTTTCTTAAAAGGAATGTACACTACAACAGTTTTCATTGGTTAACTGTTACACAGCTATTGGAGGTTGCATATGATTAAAATACCCCAATCCTCTGAATTTTTTTTCAAAGTACATCCAAATTAAAAATGTGATATGTTTTTATCTTTATCTTGTAGTATATTTACCTTAAAAAGTGGTACAAAACATATATTTGATCGAGGAATAAATCATCCATTAGATAAACGTTATATTTCACATTGAAAGGTGAACATTTGTCTTTTATTGCCATAAAGCGATATCTATGTATGTCATGAAACTGGAATTTTTTTATTTTATTGTAAAATCGTATCTTAACTATTAACACATCAAAGACAGAAACTCGTTTTGTATGGATATTATTTTCAAACTGAGTTGCTAATAAATTCACTGTCGCAATGTCTTGTAAAACGGTATGTTAAATTAACCAATGCACATCGTTGCACGTACCCTTTAAACTTCAGCGCACAATTTTAACAAGTCAACAGCAGTAGCTGTGACAATATTTTATGTACATGAGTTTCATATTATTTAGAATAGATATCAGACAAAGTAAATTGTTTTGTATATTGAACTAAGCCAGGATTGTGGGTTAATTTGGATGGCTGCACGATCATTTCCCAGTCCTTAATATATTGATTTTAATATTCAACAGAATGTGCACTGCTTCAATAATAAATGTGATATTTTCAGCTTTCAGAAGTAATAATGTCAAACAGATATTCCCTTGCAAAATCTGTAACAAACTCTCCATCACCTTAACATCACCTGAAACTAAACTTACCTTAAACCAAAAATTCAAGACTATTTTTTCAAAATTGCATTTCCACCCTAAATCCTCGGTGGTCCCTCGCTCTGTTGGTGACTTTTGTGCATCCTGTTCATGATATCATGCTTAATGATTCTGGTTTGTTGTGTCTCGGAGCTTGAGTTCCTGAGGATTTATGTGCTATAGAAGTTTTATAATTATTGCTACTGCAATGAATCTATGATTTACCTGTCACCAGGACTGTAATGAATGGATCAATATAGTCGGGTGCATGTTTCAATCCCATCTTCTCGATCCTCACCGTGAGAGCTGTCTTTCCAGGGACGGGTGAGACGGGGGGCAGTAGATTACCTAACACTGACCACAGTCAGCAAAATACACCTTACATTTACCAAACTGATTACATTTGGAATTTTTCTTATATCTGCCGCATCCCAATAATTAATTGTTGTTATGAAAACATTTTGCCATGAACCAGCCAGCAGGCAAGGAATGAATTATTAATAGTAGTACTGAGCTCAGGTTTCTGACGATATAGGTGCCACAGAAGTTAATTATTATTATTATTACACTGTAATAATTATAATAATACCATATTAAAGGATAAGATTTTAAAACATCAGACTTGAGACTTACACCTTGCATCGATGAAGTCATCATTTCCCTCTTCATCGGAAGTTTCTGTACCAAAATTGCTGAAACAGTAATTTTAAAACCTTTAGCAATACAAAACCCAATCATTGTAATTATTGTAATTCAAGTATTGAAATTAATAAATGAAACTAAGTTTTGTCCTTGTACAACCATTAACAAAAGTTAAACGCACAACTGCTATGGTTACAATGAGCAGATAAAATTCCATTTACCTGGAGTGTTCGCTCCTGAAACTGTCACTGAGCCCCGACATACTGTGGAATGTGGGAAGAACTTGGGACACCTTCACTGGGAATTCTGTGCCCTTTCCCACACACAGCAGCTCCCTTAAACCTGCACAACACAGGGGAGAGGGAGTTGATAAACAGAAACGAATACCTCATGTTAAAGCCCCTTCCTTCATTAAACTTAAACATTTTCAGATTGATTTCATGAAAAATCTAAACTAACCTAGCATTTACTATGACATGCCATCTTGTTTGTGCAAATTAGTTTGGTGAATTCATCGGACAAACTATTACATTTTTGTTGTTTCTGTGATGCAAGTATTATGGAATACATGCACACACAAGATGTTTATGTGTGAACTAGACTGACTTGTTGTCACGTAGCATACAATATGATAGAAACAACATGCAAAAAATTACAAACTTACGTTGTTCTATTTTCTTTGAATCTTCCAGACTGATTCCAGCTCCTACATCGCCACTCTGAAAAAGTCACAACATGATGGTTAATAATAATACAAAAACTTCTAACGCTCTTAAATCGTTAAAAACACAAGGTCAGAGGTGCATCAAAACAAAAGGATTAGGCAGTCTCAGAATCGGTATACAATGTTGAAGTTGTCAGCAGATGAAGGAATATGCTTGGGATATATAACACTTTGAGGGATTCATAACACTTTGAGAACAACAAATTTTTTTTATTTGGGCATTTTAATTATACGAAAACCCCAAATAGCTGTGTATCAATCAACCATTGAACATTGTTGCACCTTCCTTGTTGTGGAAGTATTAAAGCAAGGAGAACACTTGCCTGCAGAGACCTGCTTCTCATCTCCAGACATGTAGTGATCTTATTGAGAACTTTCTACAAAACGACACATCACCGACTGCAAACCAATTACTCAAAAAATCTAATCCAGAAAATATCCAGTGATAACAACACTGCTTTTATTAAATATAAAACAATAAGTTATTTTTTAAAGTTATGTGCAAATAGTGCAAACTAATACAAAAGTGGAACTGAGTTAAATCTAAATTTGAAGCTGAATTTCTCTAAGTGCAGATTATTTGGACATTGGAAGATGTTCACTGGATGATAGTATGTAATAGGGTATTAATTAAACCGTTGATGGTTATAAATATAATAGTAATACAGTCAAACCTGACTTAAGCGACCACTCAATGTCGAAAAGTGGTTCTTTTAGCACAGGTGGTCACTGAAAAGGTGGTTGCTTGAGCAGGTTTGATTGTTTTTCTATCGAACAGGTCACAGATCATAACATATAACTAATTTGCTGGAGTCTTTAATTATATTTAATATAACGAACATTAAGATAATCCTGACATTACATACACATTGCCTTATCTTATATAACCATGCAGTGTTAATATAACTAGTTCTATAGAAATACCTTCTGTTGATCAGAAAATAGCCAAGCGTCTGCATCGCTGGAGCCCTCCTTACGCATCTGAGTGGCTAGTCTGAGGGCAGAAAGACGAAAACGTGGAAGTGGAATTTTTTTTATTAAATAACAAAACAAATGTCATCAACGCAACATTTTATTATAGTAATTCTGGTGTATTAATCTGCTGTAGACCTCTGTAGGAGGCCACACTGCCTGCTTGGCACCTCTTGCGTGCTTGACTGGGAAGCAGCACCACACCAGCCACAGGAGCTAGAATCAGTGGATTAGAGATACAGACCACCACTCTTTGAGTCCACGACAGGTTACACGTTTACCCCCTGTGTGGGATCTTTTACTGGCAGAGACACCAGGTAGAAAAGACCAACGGATTTAATTTCTCTTCCGAAAGACACAGGCAAAGTTGGGTGGACGAAGTTTTGAAATGGCCCTCTAACTGCCAGACATCCACGCCCCACTTGGTGTATTAATACACTGTAATAAGAATCCTAATAGATTTCATAAATATTGGTGGCCTTCCGTTTAACCTGCACCTGCCTTGAAGGGAAAATATAAAGATACACAATAATGAGCAACATTAGGTTTTCATCTCTAAATTAATAGCGCGTTATTTTGAATTAGTGTTACTGATAACAACAAATGTTAATATGGCATTAATGGACAACTGACCCATATGCATGCAAAGTCATCTGGCATTTACAAATCAGCTAGGACAAGTAGACAATACAAAACATACTCCCAGAAGAAATGGTGATGGACTTTGTGTTCAGATGCAACATGAAAACAACTACATAACATTTAGAAAGTTTCCTTCTGAAGTGGAGCTCTCACTCACTTGAGATAGCATTCTCTTGCTTCAACAGGCTGACCCCAGAGGTCGAAGTCTGTTGCTTTCTTGAAGGCTGCCTCCCATACAGTGATCACTTCACTCCGCTCGGCCTCTTCCTCATCCATCACATCCATCATTGGATTAATGTCTGCAGAGTCATACCCGAAGTGGTTATTAATACTAGGTCCACATAAGTGATAGATGTATAGTTGTACACATCTGTGCTTTGTTTCGTGCATTGCTGTATAATTTTTTTGCATTAATTAATGTCCTCATTAATTTAATCTTGCACAGATGTCAATGTTAAAAAGGAACTTTTATTGCGTGGTAGCCAACCACTGGACTGCTCAAAGTACTTTGCGCTCCACCCCCTGACAGACCTTACACTCCACCCCTTGACAGACCTTACACTCCACCCCTTGACAGACCTTACACTCCACCCCCTGGCAGACCTTACACTCCACCCCTGGCAGACCTTACACTCCACCCCCTGACAGACCTTACATTCCACCCCCTGACAGACCTTATACTCCACCCCTGGCAGACCTTACACTCCACACCCTGGCAGACCTTACACCCCACTCCCTGGCAGACCTTACACTCCACCTACTGGCAGACCTTACACTCCACCCCTGGCAGACCTTACACTCCACCCCTTGGCAGACCTGTTCATTCCATTACTTACCCAACTTCATCCCGCCACTATTACCCCAGTAATGTATGAAGACTATTCTTTTGTATGTATCAACCGTGTTCTCTAGCCCCGGTCCTCTCAATTGACAGTCCGATGGTCTAACCATGGAGCTACCGCACCCCACAAGTAATGTTTCTAGTCCATGCTTCTAGTTGCCTGCAGTGTTCCTTGGTCAGATCGAGCAGTCATTCATCAGTAGATCTTGGTGTCATCAGTGATGACAGGAAGGCTGCGATCCATGCAATACCTTGCCGTCTATCCCGTAACCTGCCAGTTTAACTAGCAGCCTCTGGTGTGGGACCATGCCGAACACTTTGGCAAAATCAAGGTAAATTGCATCCATGATATCTCTGCTCTATGGCTTCCATCCATTTATCAGGGACCTCAAGTAGTTGTGTAGTGCATGAGCATCCATGCACGAAGCCACACTGCAGACTTGACAGTGGGTTGTTTCTTTGTTTCTCACTTCTCCATCATCTTGCAGGCTACAGATGTCAGACTCACGGAGTCACTGGGCGGTAGAAATAATTCCTGGTGTTTCTGGCCCTTCTTAAATATTGGGGTGATGTTTCCCTCTTTCTAGTGATTTGGTGAATAATTCTTGGATAGGTTCCACCAGCTCATCTGTCATTTAAACGGTCATGGCAAAAAAACCGGCGATAGGCAATGGACATAAAGGGGCGTGGTGGTCGTGTGGTAGAGCGCGTCGGACTTTTCGGTCGAAAGAACCAGGGTTCAAAACCACCTCCGCCGTTTCGAAGCTTGGACAACTTCGTTTACCCCGCTTTGGCCTTTGCCTGTGGCTGTACGTGTCTTTCGGAAGAGACAGTAAAACTAAAAGCCGTTGCCGTTGGTCCCTTCTATCTGGTGTCTCAAGTCTCAAGTCTCAAGTGGTTTACTCCAAACAGCCCAAACTTGGGCTAACGCAGGAGTTTGTGGTGGACTGTGCGCATGCGCTGTGGGTGGTACGTTCGATTAAAAGACTAGTATAATTAATGTTGATGAAATAGTTTTTATCTGATAGTTTTAATTATTTTATGTATAGGATGTTTAAAGAAAATTTTTAATAGGTTGGTTGTGTGTATGGATACCGTCGCTGCCTTGCCACATGCACACATAGACAGTCTCCATACCCACACCATGGATAAGTTTACGATGAGCACTGTGTTTTAAAGGCAGTTTTGGTGAGGAGGTGTGGTGAAAGGGAGTTCCATGATAGCTTCTTGAAATGATTTTGGGTTTTTTATGTTGGTAATTTTTGATGGAATCATATTCCATATGTGAATGGCTCTGGGATAAAATGTCTATGCCAGGGGAAGTAAAAGACCACACACAGGGAAATTAGAAATACCTGCTGTGGACTCAATTCAAGAGAAGGAAAACTCTAAAAATAAACCACTCCTATGTTAGCTCAAGACAGGGCTGTTTGGAGTTAAGTGTCATAAGTCTATTAATGGACGATAATAAGGAATATAGCGTATTTCTGATGATCTACGACCGAAGCTATTCCTAAATCAATCGTGTCATGGCATGTTGATCAAAGAAGAGTCTTACTCACTTTGAACTTCTTAAGCTGTGTATAGTGCTTTCCTGAAAACAAGCAAACAATGAATTCCCAGTATTGACGATGAGTCATTATTACCATGGAAACAGCCACGAATCTGAAATCGGCAGCTTCCAGAATAGGGGTTAACGCGCGATATTTCAGTTCAGTGTCACGAAATGGACAATAATTTCATAAGTATGTTCACAAAAGTAGTGCTGAAGTAGTATATGATCACATCGAAACATATAACCATCGTATGATATCACCGTCAACAACATCATTATTTTTCTACAAATATAATGCATATCTGACTATGATAATAATTATATTTACATGATGTCATGATAACGGCAGTAAGGTTATGTTTACCAAGAAGCTCAACATTTACAAAGCATTGTGAGATACTCCCAACAAAATATTGTATATCCAAGAATATTACTGTAATGTTTACTAGATTCCATAACATATTTGGATAGTAATAGCAAACGTCCGTCATGTGACAGTCCCGCGCGTCTCTTCAAGATCACAAGATTTGTTGTGTTGCATTGTGGGATCGTGGGATTCATGGCGACGAAAACATGAATGCTAAGAGTGAGGGGGAGGTTCTTGTCACAAATATTTTATTTGTGAAAATAGACCGAGGTATTTGTACACCGTAGGGAACACTGTATCGACGGTAAGTGCACCACCGGTGGTACTTTTTAATATAATGTATGTTGTTTTAGTATTTGTTTTATAGGTTTTAGTGAACTGTTGTCTAGCGCGACGCGATAACACAGCAAATCGGGCGCCAGAAAACGCGCCTGTCTAGCACCGGCCGTCTAATTTATATTCAGCAACTAGCTGTTGCGGCTCGTGACATAAGATGTTATACAGTCAGTTATTACCAAGTCGGCAACGTTTGGCGAAGTCGGGAATGGTTTATTTACAACAAAACTCAGGTTACAGCGACGGCAAGACGGATGGATATTTTAATGTGAACCGGCTAGCCAAAATCTAATCACCAGACCTGCAGACGCTGTGTTTTACTTGTCGTCGTCGTGATTGATACATTTGTTTTCACCAAGCAATTGGCATAAATCTTGTTTATTAAATCCAGATTGCTGCACCAATGACACAGCGACAGGATAAGCCATACGCGACATAGCACGACACACTGACAGTGACGCATAGTCACAGCTGACATGACAGTGTCAGTGGCTAATAAACATTTTAATCAGCAGTTGAATGAAGCTTTTGTTTTAGTCAGAAAGAAAAGTATATCGAGAGGCGCGGTAGTATAGTGCCATAATAGTGGTTAGCACATCTGCTTAGCATGTCAGATTTCTGGGTTCAAGACCCAGGACTAGTTGTAATACTTGAATGCGGTGTTATGATACCATCATATTCTATTATTAAACCGCAACATACACACAGACAAGGAAGTTTACAAGTTCCTCACCTACAGTTAATTGCCATTGTTAATAGTTAGATGGTAATCACTGATTGCATTTTAGTCATTAGCTGTAGTGATTAAGTTGGCTGAAGAAAATTGCTCTGTCTTGTGTGTCTGGCAACACAGGGAGTAAGTAAGTTCAACTTTATGGACAACCGTTTCTCCTGTCATGTTTTCCCCAGGAATCCAGTATTATTAATGTAAGTTACCATAATGGGTAAAATAATCCAAATAATAATGCCATTGTAAGAACAGTAGTCCAAATTATTCTTAACCATTGAGTATTTTTCTCAAATGTTATTGTCTCTATGTTATCTAAAATATAAACAAGTTTGTGGCTGTGTATGTTTGTATACTACCTAATATTTGAGGTGGTTTCACACGTATGCAGCTGACTGGGATGATTATTTTTTTCAAAGTAAGGCAGCATACAGCTCTGCTGAGAACAGTCACACAGTATAAAGATTGACATTAGATTGTGTTTACATTGACATATCCATATACTAGCATTGACAGAAACACATAACAGCAATACATATTTACTGGTTGTAACACGTATTGTGTTCTTATAAAGAATTACAACAAACATGATGATATTGCTGGCAATTTCATCAGCTGGTTTTTCTTCAGTTATTCACACAGGAGAGGTGAGAATTACATCATTTCTTTTCTACCATAGCAGCGTTGCTATACTTTCATATTATGGTGGCTGCTATGATAGCTGTAAAATGTGGTCTTGTAGCAGTATACCTATGTTTATCTGCAGTTAACAGCTGGTAAATTTATAAATGCCAGTGATTCAGCTTTGTTTCAATTACAACCAATTAGTTTGACACACACACATCCAGAGCATGGTGTTTTGCAAAGGAACAACATTGTTGCTGTGATGTAAACTGGCAAATGAAGGCTCTAATTGTATTTTTATTCCAATATTTGATTTTTGTTGAGTAATACTATCGTTACCATTTCATTCCTCAAAGTTTTGAGTAGGTATCTTTTTTTGGGTTCGTCTACTAGGTCTTCACAAATCACCATGGACAGGCCTGTTAATAATATTGGTCCTTGTTCTCTTAATAATGGGTCAAATAAAGAATGTCTTTCTGTCACCAGAGGGGCACAGGCGGGTCTATTTGTAGTATTGGTCCCTCTTATAGGCCTGTCTCCATGGAGAGGTATTGTTCTCCGTCCTAGTAGTCTGGTTGTTGAATACAGCATAATTGGTGATCACAGCATGAGTCATTGTCCAGATATTTCACCACAGCTTACACTGGACATTGACAGTCAGGAATGTTTATGGTAACTTCATTGTGTCATTTACAACCATGACTTTACACAGTATGTGTATGGTTTAACGTTTTATTACAAGTGCATAAATAATTGTGACCTTCCTGTGACTTGCAGCAGTTGGCCTGGTGTGTGTGGTATGTGCTCAGACAGGAAGCACTTCTAAGTTGTAATTCTATCTCAACCAGGCGGGAGAGTTCTATTTTGATATGTCAAATGACATGGAATCATATATGGCAATAAGTGAACTATCACATTAATTCAGTGTGCCCTGTGAAGATGCAATAAATCCAATAAAATTATATGCAAATCAGAATTTGTTACGCATGGAAATGCATACATGTGTAGATGTACTCAATTTTCATTGTTGTGCTTATACGGGTGATATGATAATGACATTGTTAGACATCCATAATACATTGGGATCAGGCGTCCATCTCTTAATACATGATAATTCAGCTAGGATATTCTCAAACAGTGCAGCACATTTCCTGGCAGGTGTAACCATGGCAACTAGTTTGGGTTCTTGGCACCGTGCCCCTGCATTACCTTGAGAGCACATACTAGTCAGATGGGATATTTTCTGATGGCGTCTATCCCTAGATACCTGTCTCAAATCTGTTTTATTTCGACATTTGTGACTGGAATTATACCACTGTGGTTAATGAATCCGTGATCAATACGATGCTATAGTTTGATCACCTGTAATCTGTACTACCTGCATCCAGAATTTTCCATGAATTGGATTCCTGGAGCATGTCGTGATATCCTTCAATAGTATAATTTTATATTCAGCAGTCGGATGTGTCATGATTCTGGCTGATAGAATGCACTTAGCTGCTCTCTCGTGGTCATTGTTGCAATTTTATAGGAAAGCCACAACATTTATTGTGAAAATAAAAACAAATATTCAAGGCATTAATGTGATCATGTTCACAGCTGTGACTTCAGGCACCAGTAGCAGAATGTTAATTTCGTGTGTGTGTGTGTGTGTGTGTGTGTGTGTGTGTGTGTGTGTGTGTGTGTGTGTGTGTGTGTGTGTCCGTGTGTGTGTGTGTGTGTGTGTGTCCGTGTGTGTGTGTGTGTGTGTGTGTGTGTGTGTGTGTGTGTGTGTGTGTGTGTGTCCTCGTGCATGCACCCATTCAGCATGGTGTGAAATAATGATAATCTTGATTCTTAATCCTACACTCAGACGCCTTAATCCTACATCTAGACATCAGGGTCAAGTAGAATTATAGCTGCCTAATTAATTACAGTTTGTCAGCTACGTAACATTGGAATGATTGTAATTCACAATGCGCAGTTGCATCAACCACAAAGCAACACATAAAACACTACACGCTTGTAATTGCATCAACCACAAAACAACACATAAAACACTACACGCTTGTAATTGCATCAACCACAAAACAACACATAAAACACTACACACTTGTAATTGCATCAACAACAAAACAACAACACGTAAAGCACTTTACGCTTGTGATTGCAATCACACACACGTGTTCGTAGCTGAATTATGGAGAAATAAGTTGTGATCAAACAGTCGGGATGTGGCTGTGATTAATTTGTGCATAATTTCCAGCAGGGGTGTTTATGTCGCAGTTACTCAACCAGGTGATGGTTTCAGCAAGAACCATGTGTTTGGCGGTGATTTCACTCTATGTTGCAATATCATTAGCAAGACAGAACTTGTTACCATGGCGATATTCATTACTGTGCATCACGTGGTACAGCCAGCAGGTGTACAGTACATAGAAACCACTGTACAATGACAGTAAGTACACTTAATGTCCTTCAAGTAGCTATTATGACAGTAAGTACAGTTACTGTCCTTCAAGTAGCTATTATGACAGTAAGTACAGTTACTGTCCTTCAAGTAGCTATTATGACAGTAAGTACAGTTACTGTCCTTCAAGTAGCTATTATGACAGTAAGTACAGTTACTGTCCTTCAAGTAGCTATTAACCTTTCACTTAGCTGCTGCCCTGATTGGGGCCTGATAACTGCTTTGTCTCCGTGATTGCCTTGATTGGTTTCTTTGATCTTGTGTGATGTCATTACCTTAACAGGTGACATGGTCTCAGGTGTGTCTTCCTATGATGTAATCTATCTAGGTGAGAGCAACAGAGGGATATGGACCAGGTGGGTGCTCAGTGTATTCCATTAGCTGTGGTGTGTATTGATTGAGGGAGACTTCAGTATTCAGTCCAGTAGGTACAGCACCTGTAATGAAGTGTCGATTGGACTACAAAAGAACATGGAACAGCTGCCTTATGTAGTTGGCACCTGGTCAATCAGGAGGCTGATCTGAATAATATAACCATAGCATGGTTTGTGTGCTCTCAATGACACTGGCGCTGGAAGACATGCAGCTGTTATAACCGTGTACAATAGATTTTGTATGCTACATGCATTTAATAGTATGCTAATCAGTACCACGTTTCTTGGTGGGGGGTCATTGCAATTTGGGACACGATTATGAAGTGCTACAATTGGTCTAGACCATTTGGTGTTTTAATAACCGTATTACTGTTGGCTTTGTCCCGGTTCAGGTTTCTTATATTTCCCTCTGTCAGACTTCTGAAGATCATAGATTAGTTGTCACCAGTTGACTGGATCTTGAGTTAATCAAAACTGATGAATGACAAGCACTGGACTTTTTAAAGATAGCCATCCGACATAACAACTGCTGACTGCAAGTGGACAAGGAAGCATTGTAACCAAGGAAACCGTTGCCTCATTGCCATTTGTCAGCTGGTTAAGGACTTAAGGACATTAATTGCAGCTGGTTAAGGACTTGTTCACTCCAGGGTGTAAGCACTTATATTATGTTTTTATGTCAGGATACCAGTATTTTTTTAGCATATTGTATCGTATATCGTACATTTATTGTATTATTTGTTTATGTATCTCTTGTGTATAGGCCTATTTTGAATGATAGTGTGGTGTAAAGTGGGATGCTGTGGTGTTGTGGAAGTTCATGGTGTGAAATTTGGACTCTCAATCGACAGAACCCTGGTTCGAATCCTGAATCCTTGGTGTTTGAATGAACAGGTCTGCCAAGGGTGAAGTGTAGCTTTACTATGGACTGGATACAGTGCAATATTAGAATGTACCTTTTTAATTTTTTTATTTTATTAATATTTATTCTTAGAGAAAACTGCAATTTGTTTCTTAAAAAATACATACTTTCTGTGGTATTCACCAGGGGGTGCTGCAGATAGTTAGTAACTATTCAAATTAAACAGATGAGTCAAAGTATATTTTTAAATGTGGTTCATTAAAATACATTTGGGTAGTCAGGATGTTAGAATAGTTTATACCATTTAACATGATTTTTCAATATTTAAAAATGATCAGACTGTGTTTCAACAATAATTGTTGTATTTCACATATTATGTTACTGTTGTTTCAGCACACATGTAGTATATATTGGAACGGCCGGTGTGACTAGAGGAATGGAGGATGCAGGTCATGTGTGTATAATGCAATGATTCAAGTTTCCTTCCACCTGTCAGTCGATGGGACCAGACCACAGTTAGGATCCACCATTAAGTGCCGGTACTCACATAATTAGTCCATAGGAAAACAAGGATTTTTTGTGAAGTGTGAATTTTTTTAACACTTTAGCATCATATAAGTGAGCAAAGTTGATGTTTCTCTACTACTGCATTACATCTTAAAATTAATTACATTTTTGACAACTATATTTCTTTTCCATGAATTTTACACAGGAGTTCAGTTAAATGATGTTTAATCATCATGTGCTCTGAAAATTTATTTTCCAGTGGGCCCAGGAAATGCTATAATGGCCAACAAAGACAAAAACGACTGTTGTCGAACCCTCATAAAGTGGCAATTGCCATCAGAGTGGTTATGTATCAAACAGTCAGACAGGAAACACTTGCAATCCTGTTTTCCTACAAGGGAGAGCTCTACTCCAAGTGGTAGACTAGCACCAAGGCTAGATTGGTCTGGTATTCCAGGAAGTGCACAATCGTGTGGCATCTGTTTGCAATTTTTATAAATAATTGATTAAGTTTTTATGAGTGGGATATGAGGTCTTGCGGGCAGGTGACACATATGCTTACAAATCCTGTTTTTAATCTTGGCATGTGCAGTGCATTTTATTTCAAGTATTGATTTGTAATTAATTTGAATTTTTTTTACATGTTTTTATTTTTTAATCTAATACTGAAATTTAATTATAACCAATAATTTTAGATGTAAGTAGCTTTGGTTTCTTTGGTTAAAATGTTATTTTATGATATCTAGCTGTATTACGTGGTGAATTTGTTGGATAAAAACTGTGCCAAACCCCAAATATGTTTATTTTGTCAGAGGGTTTAATATTATGTTTTGCTAGTATTGTTGAGTGTGTGAAAGTCCAGCATGTCATAGATACGCCATACACAACCTACGATAGTGCAAGTTCTTTCCTAGTGAAGTGTTACACAGACAGAAAGACATCAGAGAAATCAATGTGCATCTATCGCATGGCGTAGTAGCAGGCCACATGGCTGTTGGTCCCAGGTTAAGCGATGGTCACAGGCAGCGTAATTAGATTAGTGTATAGCATCCTTGTGTTTTGTCTGGTCTACAAACGGTGGTATCATGGCCACCATGACACCATGCACTCTTTATTCCTGGTCAGTTTCACATAAACTATGTCTGGCATGTTCATCTGATGCTCCTGTTCCAAGTGTTACATTGCCTAGATAGGCTGTGTTGTACACGGATATTTGACAGCATTGACACTGATGTAATTTTTAGTACAAGACTTCTCTGTGTGTGTATCTTTGCGCATGTGCATTCAGGTGTGTATGTGTGCGTGCGTGCATGTGTGTGTGTGCGTGCATGTGTGTGTTCCACTGCATCGTTCACAGTTTTTCTCATCTTCTTTGAACTAGTCTCATGTAACCTTCATCGTGTACCCAGTTGTCTGGGTCAAGGTTGAATAAGAAATCAAGAGCAAGACCTGGAATTTCAAAGAAGCGGAATGTGTTGGCAGATACAAAAACCTCGAGAACTCTTGTCACAATATCTGTCTCTTCAAACGTCGCTTGCTTTGTTTGCTCGTTATTCCCTTTATTTTGGATCGCAAACACCACCCGTCGCTTTGTCTCTACATTGATCCCCAGTTTGGGCTGACCTCCAAGGAATATATTCACCACTCTAGAAGTAGCTTAATTATCTTTAGGTTACTGAGTTCGCAGCTATTCTCCAACAAACAATGACATGTCCTGCCATAATCCAGAAGCATTGAATGTCGTGGCATTATAGTCAAGTGATGTACCTATTTTGATCGAGGTAGCCCCATTGTTTTTTTACATCGCATGAAGAGGAGTATCTCGGTGCCACTGGACCATCGCATACAAACTGAGAAAACAGCCTACATGATGAGTTCAGAAATATGCTGCCGACGTCGACAACTGAGAAGCTCCTTTCCCAGTGTCTCCTGCACCATTTGTGTGTCCAGTGTTTGATACGGTCGTATTAAAACACATGGCCCTGATCATGTCTTCCAAGTTCCAAGATTTGATTGATGTTATTACTGCTGTCACCAACTCGTCACCAGACCCTTAGCCAGAAATAAAATTTTGCCAGTCTTGAACATTCAAAAAAACCTTAAACGCGTGAATGACTTCCGTGGAAGCCGTTCGCGTCTATGACAGCCATTATTGGCCCAATTAAGTTTTTTTTAATGGCAAGCCAATGCTGGTTGACATAGTGACAACCATTACTGGCTCATTTTGTATTTGCGCTGGTAATACCAGTGCAAGTTGAGCAAATGTCAAATGACAGCCAATATTGGCAGAATTAGGTTTTTTCAAGTCTAGTTTAACTATTATTGGCCCAATCGAGTCTTGCTAGCTGTGCAGCGAGGTTGGCGTTAACACATGCACAGTAATACTATAGGAAGACATGAAGGTTCATGAAAAAGTAACTTTAAAATTTATTTTAAATATATAAACATGGAAGTAATGTTTGAAGCATCTTAAGACTTTACATGCATGCAAATATGTCTAATATGAATAAATATGATTACAATCACACTCCAAATCAACTGCTTGACACTAAAAGTAAAACAAGACAACAAATAAAAATAGAATAGATAAAAACTGGGTTAAGATATGGGCAAACTATAAAAAGCTTATCTCTAGCCTTACAAATGCTCATTTTGTGTAAGTGTAAGATGTAGCACTCAGTAACATAACTGGTTTTGAAAGTAATACATTGAAACGTTACTTCTTTGATAAAACTGCAGTATTCAGTATTGCCTGGCTGTTGGACAAAAAACTATGAATTAACTACACTGAGCACAGCCTAATCATTTGTGGTTTGCTTGCCGCTTGAATTGAAGAACCAGGAATCTGCTGCCGATAGTAGGGTCTACACATCAGTTATGTATGTGAATCGGATCACGGATCAGACTCAATTTCGAAGTTTACCGCAATCGCGCTTGGCGACTGCAGAATGCCATGCAGCGGTGGGCAACAATACAGTAGCATCTCGGCTACTAGCGGCAGGCACATCACCATTATGGATCTCCACCAATGTAACAAAGGACATTTACGAAGAAGGCATCGATTGTCGTGAATTTTGACGTTGACATATCGCATCTTTTCACTCGCTTCGCAGGTGCCATTTTGAACTTGCCGGGTCATGGAATTGTTTATTCAAATGAAAGCACCAATGGATAGGCACTGAGAAAGGCCATAGAAACGCGTTTCCCAACCAATGACACACACGATTACAATAAATAGAGATCAAACACAATATCATCATTTTCCAACAATGTCAAGGTTAAAAATATAGTCTTATAGATCGGTGGTATTCGCTATTCTGCCACCGACAACATTCGTCGAATCACGACCACGTGCGCTAAGCTAAGACCGTTCAAACAATTTTATTATGATAATCTCATCTTGTAAAAGAAAAAACCCGTCTTTTATTTTATATTACCCGTCGTGGTAAGACA